>CM036774.1:1570257-1995257 GCA_020796225.1 Arion vulgaris
ATTATACACTTGTGCGTGTGCGGGTGGTGTGTGAGTGTGGTGTGTGCGTGTGGTGTGGGCGTGTGAATGTTTGTGCGTGTGTGTGCGTTCTTGCGGGCGCGTGCGTGCGAGCGTGTGTTTTTTGTGAGCGTGTGTGTGTTCAATTTTATTTAGCTCAGAAGTAGGAGTGGAGTGAATAGTAATTTTCGAAACAGCTCGCGCCGGCCAATATTGTTTAGCGAGCCGGCACATGCCCGCGGACCGTAAGTTGTATACCATTAATGTATGCATATATAATCTTGAAATCTTGCTTACAGACATCACATCACATTTTGGAGTCTTCTAGTTAAAGAAAAAACGAGAGCAAATTTGCAGAATACGTTTCAGAGTCTGACATCCAGGTTTGAAATATCAAGTCACTGAAGTGATGGCACCTGTCCGGCAGTCTATGGCGATTGTGACATGTGCACTGGTCATTTTGGCCAACTTTCATTTTGTGAAGATGATCTTCTAGTTTTCAATGTCAGTACAGAGCCTAAAGATGATCTTCTGGTCCCCAATGTCAGTACAGAGCCTAAAGATGATCTTCTGGTCCCCAATGTCAGTACAGAGCCTAAAGATGATCTTCTAGTTTTCAATGTCAGTACAGAGCCTAAAGATGATCTTCTAGTTTTCAATGTCAGTACAGAGCCTAAAGATGATCTTCTAGTCCCCAATGTCAGTACGGAGCCTAAAGATGATCTTCTGGTCCTCAATGTCAGTACAGAGCCTAAAGATGATGATCTAGTTTTCAATGTCAGTACAGAGCCTAAAGATGATCTTCTAGTTTTCAATGTCAGTACAGAGCCTAAAGATGATCTTCTAGTTTTCAATGGCAGTACAGAGCCTAAAGATGATCTTCTGGTCCCCAATGTCAGTACAGAGCCTAAAGATGATCTTCTGGTCCCCAATGTCCTTACGTAGACTGAAGATGGTGTTTGGTTTGGTCATGTCTAACTTTAACATTGACTATTGTTGATAAGTGCTACTGCTTCTTCTAAAACTTCCAGCACCTCTATATTTCACTAGTGTTTTTTTGTTTCCTCCGTGAGATTCTGTGATAGATTTGTGTCTTTCATCAGACGACAGACTTAATAATGAACAGTTTGAACAGCGTGAACTAATTTCTGCCTGGGTTGAACTTCAAGTGACTTAGAACGTTGGAACATTGATAACTGGTATGTGAAACAATTTTGAGAATATTTGTAGATGTAAGGACAATATGAGAAATTCCGAAGGAATATTAGGGTGACAAAGTTCTGCTCATGATAAGTTATATGATGATAATGATGGTCATGACGCTGATGATGAAGATAATGATGATGATGACGATAATGATGATGATGACGATGATGATGATGATGATGAAATGTTGATGTATAAAGTTGTAAATGGAATAGATTGCATGTTTAAAAAGTGAAATATTTTCGTTACAGAATCTCTGTACATCATTAAATGCTGGGATCTAATGACTCATGTTAACGTTACGGATGGGAAAGAGAAAGAGAGTGTGTGGGGAGGGGGTTAACATTCAACATCCGTACATACACACACGTGCACGCACACACACGCGCACACACACGCTCATACACACACACATACGCGCACACACGTGTACATACACACGCACACACACACAATAACACTGTTAAAGGATTATATTATCTTTTGCTACCAGCACATTTTTCTCACCATTCATCCACCCATGCATCTATCCATCCACCCCTCCATCTATCCATCCATTCACCCACCTATCTATCCACCCATCCATTCATCCATCCACCCACCCATCCATCCGCCCACCCACTCATCCATCCACCCCTTCACCGCTGCATCTATCCATCCATTCAAGCACCCATCCATCTACCCACCCACCCACCCATCCATCCATCCATCACCAATATATCCATCTATCCATTCATCTGTACATCCATCACCCATTCATCTATACATCCATCCACCCATCCATCCATCCACCCACACACTCACCGACCCATCCATCCATCACCAATACATCCATCTATCCATTCATCCATACATCCATTCATCCATCCATCTATCCATCTATTAAATATGGCCTTTTTCGTCTTTACAGACAGTCAATTGACAAGCGTTTCACTGTGACAACTTCTGAGTTTTTGCATGTCTCTCGTCTTTCAGCTTATCCCTAAGTCTCTCTTCAAAAGATTCTGCACCTTTGCGCAATGTTGTTTTCCATATATCTGATCATCAGCCAGTTGTTCCCATTTGCTGGGACCGTAGAAAAGTTTTCATTGAGGCCTTGCAAACATCTTTATATCTGAGCAGTGGTCTGCCTTGGTGCCTCTTCCCCTCCGAAAGTTCACAGAACATTTGTTTTGGAATGCAGCCATTTTCCATTTTCGCATTCCTAGCCATCTAAGTCTTCTACTGCTGAGCATGCCCATGACGGAAGGCAAGTTTGCACGTTGCAGTATTTCAGAGTTGGTTATCTTGTCGTACCATCTGATGTTCATAATCTTGCGGAGACATCGAAGGTGAAAGATGTCAAGTCTCCTCCCATGCATTGAGTAGGCTGTCCATGTTTCTGAGCCATATAGTAAAGACCTAATTACACAGGCTCGATATATTTGAATCTTCGTCTGCAATGTTAATTTTTGTTGTCCCACGCTCTCTTTGATAGTTTGCCGAATGTAGTAGGCGCGCTGCCTATTCGAGCGTTGATTTCTTCATCAAGAGAAAAGCTGGCAGTGACTATGAACCCAAGATAGCAGACATTTTTAACTGGGGTTAGATGGTTACGATTTAAAGTGATATTTGTTGATGTGTTATGTGTTATTTCCAGGGGTGGCTCGTCATTAAGGGCCAATGGTTCCCGGCCCCACAAAACCGAAAGGGGAATAACTTCCGTAATAGACAAATAATAGTAAATACTCAAAAAAAACCTTGATTTTTCCGAACATTTGTGTCTGGCCCCACCAACAAAAATGACCACGAGCCGCCACTGGTTATTTCCCTGACATAGAACCACGGTTTTGGTGACACTTATAGTCAGAGTAAACAGGTCGCATGTCCTGGCGAAATTATTTATTATTGATTGCAGTGTAGCCTCACTGTGTGCAACTAAGGCAGCATCGTCAGTGAAAATGAGTTCCTTGAGAAGAATTTCTGTTGTTTTTGTCTTGGCTCTAGAGCGAGCCAAATATTCAAATGAATGTTTCCATAAGTTACTCCTTGTTCAAAGATAAAATAGGCAGCTGACTAAGAAAACACTGGGAGAATAGAAAAATTAGGTTACTAATCTGACATAAATGTCATGATGATGCTGACCCGACAACTACTGCACTTTACCAAGGAAAGAATGATTTCAGTCTTCCTAAACAAATATCATAGAGTATACATGCTTATGGTTCTTGTAGCTCGCTAGTTAAACTCATATGTGTTCAGTTTTCCCTAACAAATATCATAGAGTATACATGCTTATGGTTCTTGTAGCTCGCTAGTTAAACTTCTTCTTCTTTGAACGCTCCATCCCGACCACTTGTTAATCACTCTTTTGTTATTTGTATATGATCCGAGCATAAGAGCGATCGTACGTTGTGCCAGTTATGCTCCTACAAGTAGGCTAGCAATCCGATTTCTGCAATGTGTTTTATTTACCAAGGTAGTTTCCCTAAGCCTCCACATCAGTCGCCTCTTACGACATGCCTTGTAGGCAGCAGTGTTGCTATTCTTTGCTTCCTTGCGGCCCCGGCACCACACAGACAACTAGCTAAACAAACTGCTTAGACTGTCCAGCAGAAACAAACACCTTAGACTGTCCAGCAGAAACAAACTGCTTAGACTGTCCAGCAGAAACAAACTGCTTAGACTGTCCAGCAGAAACAAACTGCTTAGACTGTCCAGCAGAAACAAACTGCTTAGACTGTCCAGCAGAAACAAACTGCTTAGACTGTCCAGCAGAAACAAACTGCTTAGACTGTCCAGCAGAAACAAACTGCTTAGACTGTCCAGCAGAAACAAACTGCTTAGACTGTCCAGCAGAAACAAACTGCTTAGACTGTCCAGCAGAAACAAACTGCTTAGACTGTCCAGCAGAAACAAACACCTTAGACTGTCCAGCAGAAACAAACTGCTTAGACTGTCCAGCAGAAACAAACTGCTTAGACTGTCCAGCAGAAACAAACTGCTTAGACTGTCCAGCAGAAACAAACTGCTTAGACTGTCCAGCAGAAACAAACTGCTTAGACTGTCCAGCAGAAACAAACTGCTTAGACTGTCCAGCAGAAACAAACTGCTTAGACTGTCCAGCAGAAACAAACTGTTAGACTGTCCAGCAGAAACAAACTGCTTAGACTGTCAGCAGAAACAAACACCTTAGACTGTCCAGAGAAACAAACTGTTAGACTGTCCAGCAGAAACAAACTGCTTAGACTGTCCAGCAGAAACAAACTGCTTAGACTGTCCAGCAGAAACAAACTGCTTAGACTGTCCACGAAACAAACGCTTAGACTGTCCAGCAGAAACAAACTGCTTAGACTGTCCAGCAGAAACAAACTGCTTAGACTGTCCAGCAGAAACAAACACCTTAGACTGTCCAGCAGAAACAAACTGCTTAGACTGTCCAGCAGAAACAAACTGCTTAGACTGTCCAGCAGAAACAAACTGCTTAGACTGTCCAGCAGAAACAAACTGCTTAGACTGTCCAGCAGTTTCCCATTTCTACATGTACAACGTGGGAACACGACATTATGTCGTCATGCGACCTTGACATGATTCATTCAACATATCACGACATTTATTATGATGTCCCTTTCAAATTACATGTGATAAGACGCAGTGTAATGTGTGATAAGACGCAGTGTAATGTGTGATAAGACGCAGTGTAATGTGTGATAAGACGCAGTGTAATGTGTGATAAGACGCAGTGTAATGTGTGATAAGACGCAGTGTAATGTGATAAGACGCAGTGTAATGTGTGATAAGACGCAGTGTAATGTGTGATAAGACGGTGTAATGTGTGATAAGACGCGTGTAATGTGTGATAGACGAGTGTAATGTGATAAGTCGCGTGTAATGTGATAAGACGGTGTAATGTGTGATAAGACGGTGTAATGTGATAAGACGCGTGTAATTGTGATAAGACGCAGTGTAATGTGTGATAAGACGCAGTGTAATGTGTGATAAGACGTGTAATGTGTGATAAGACGCAGTGTAATGTGATAAGACGGTGTAATGTGATAAGACGCAGTGTAATGTTGATAAGACGCGTGTAATGTTGATAAGACGCGTGTAATGTGATAAGACGCAGTGTAATGTGTGATAAGACGCGTGTAATGTGTGATAAGCGCAATGTAATGTGTGATAAGTCGAGTGTAATGTGTGATAAGACGCGTGTAATTGTGATAAGTCGCAGTGTAATGTTGATACATCTGGTAATGTAATATGTTTCACTTCTGTGATGTGTGTGATGTGTGATGTAGATACGTCTGGTAATGTAGTACGATACTCTGGTAATGTAATACTTCACTTTGATAATGTGTGATACTTTTGTGTGATGTATGATACTTCTGTATGATACCTCTGTAGTTGTATGATACTTCTGTGTGTTGTATGATACTTCTTTGGATGTATGATACTTCTGTGGATGTATGATACTTCTGTGGTTGTATGATACTTATGTGTGTTGTATGATACTTCTGTGGATGTATGATACTTCTGTAGTTGTATGATACTTCTGTGTGTTGTATGATACTTCTGTGGATGTATGATACTTCTGTGGTTGTATGATACTTCTGTGTGTTGTATGATACTTCTGTAGTTGTGTGATACTTCTGTAGTTGTGTGATACTTCTGTAGTTGTATGATACTTCTGTAGTTGTATGATACTTCTGTGTGATGTATGATACTTCTGTGTGTTGTATGATACTTCTGTAGTTGTATGATACTTCTGTGTGATGTATGATACTTCTGTGTGATGTATGATACTTCTGTGTGATGTATGATACTTCTGTGTGATGTATGATACTTCTGTGTGATGTATGATACTTCTGTGTGTTGTGTGATACTTCTGTAGTTGTGTGATACTTCTGTAGTTGTATGATACTTCTGTTGTTGTATGATACTTCTGTGGATGTATGATACTTCTGTAGGTGTATGATACTTCTGTAGTTGTATGATACTTCTGTAGTTGTATGATACTTCTGTGGATGTATGATACTTCTATGTGTTGTATGATACTTCTGTAGTTGTATGATACTTCTTTGGGTGTGTGATAACTCTGGTTAATGTACTGACTTATTAAGTGTAATGAGGTTGCACACTTACCTGTAGTCTGAGAATAACTCCAGCAAAACCAGGTACAGAGTCATGACTCCTCAAACTCAAAGTACGGTGATAACTACCACGTTTTTCAAAACTAGATCCGCCAGAGTTAGAGTTGATCATGTTTAGAACATTTCTTGAGTATGTCTTCAACAATTAAAAGTTGTATGTTGCATTTCTTAAACAATTAAAAGTTGCATGTCTCAAACAGTTGAAAGTTGCATGTTGCATATCTCAAATAGTTTAAAATTGCATGTTGGAACAGTTATATTTCAAACATGTGCACGCGACAAATAATGTGTCCACATTGAAATGTTGACATTTGAAAGATGTATTAATCCACACAATTCTGGATCTTCCCGCCTACAATTATCAACCACTACTGAAACACATCAACAATTTGACTACTAAACTCATCAATGAAGATCTACAATGTATTCTGTAGTACTCACATTCTCTTAAACACACCAAATAAAACACACACAAATAAACACACAGTTTAAAAGTAGATCAGCTGAAAGGGTC
Organism: Arion vulgaris; assembly: GCA_020796225.1. NCBI lineage: Eukaryota > Metazoa > Mollusca > Gastropoda > Stylommatophora > Arionidae > Arion > Arion vulgaris. The sequence goes on from CM036774.1 coordinate 1,577,104, forward strand.
CAGTTTCCAAGAATATTACATAAAAGTTACAGAATCTAGAAGAAGAATGTACATGGCGCAGTAGTTTGTCCTGATCTCGTAACTACAGGAAGCCAAACACAACAAGTTGCTGTCTCGTTCTTCAATACTCATTGATCCGTAGCTGGCTTTGCCAACACAGGGGCGGGAGGTGGGAGGAGGAAGAAGAAAAATGTCAGAGGTTTCCGGCACGCGCCAGACAGAGATAGGATCTGATGTCGTCAGAGATACTGATAACGGTTCTTCATCTGCCAGATCTAATATCGATAAAATAACAGACGTTAGACAAGGGATAGATGCTATACTTGATCTGAGAGTCTGATCATACATAGAGAGATTAGATTATGTGCTCAATAGATGAAAGTATACATAGAAAGATTAGATTCTCTACTCAATAGATTGAAGTATACATAGAGAGGTTAGATTATGTGCTCAATAGATTAAGTATACATAGAAAGATTAGATTCTCTCAATAGATGAAGTATACATAGAGAGGTTAGATTATCTACTCCATAGATTGAAGTATACATAGAGAGATTAGATTCTACTCAATAGATGAAGTATACATGAGAGGTTAGATTATCTATAATAGATTGAAGTATACATAGAAAGATTAGATTCTCTACTCAATAGATTGAAGTATACATAGAAAGATTAGATTCTCTACACAATAGATTGAAGTATACATAGAAAGATTAGATTCTCTACTCAATAGATGGAAGTATACATAGAAAGATTAGATTCTCTACTCAATAGATTGAAGTATACATAGAGAATTAGATTCTACTCAATAGATGGAAGTATTCATAGAGAGATTAGATTCTCTACTCAATAGATGGAAGTATACATAGAGAGATTAGATTCTCTACTCAATAGATGGAAGTATACATAGAGAGATTAGATTCTCTACTCAATAGATTGAAGTATACATAGAAAGATTAGATTCTCTACTCAATAGATTGAAGTATACATAGAGAGGTTAGATTATGTGCTCAATAGATGAAAGTATAAATAGGTTAGATTCTCTACTCAATAGATTGAAGTATACATAGAAAGATTAGATCTATATGATTGAAATATACATAGAGTTAGATTCACAATAGATGGAAGTATACTGAGAGTTGATATACATAGAGAGATTAGATTCTCTACTCAATAGATTGAAGTATACATAGAAAGATTAGATTCTCTACTCAATAGATTGAAGTATACATAGAAAGTTAGATTCTTACTCAATAGATGAAGTATACATAGAGAGATTAGATTCTCTACTCAATAGATGGAAGTATTCATAGCAACATACACTCTACTAAACATATATACGTACAATAATGTCATAATGAAGATCTGACAGCACATAATGATAGTGTATGCTAGGTATACACTTTCAGTACATCATCATCATGAAATAGCGTGTCCTGAGCAGAACTTTGCCACCCCAACAGTCGTCCGGAATTTCTCTCTCTCGTAGGCCAGATGTCCTACCTCTGCAGCCGTCATGTTCAAACCATCAGTTACATCCTGAATCCATCTTCTCCGTGATCTTCCTCTTCTCTCTTTGCCGGTATGCCTCCTTCCATGATGGTCTTCTCCAGTCCTTCATGTCTTTTTATATGTTCAAAATACCTCAATTTCTCTTCTATTTGTAACATCAGCCAGTTTTCTGTGATTTTAAGTTTTTCTGATAGATCTATTTATTCTCTTCTGTTCACTCTCCTACACTTAACTCTATATATTCTCAGCTTTACACTTTCTGTATAGATCTATTTGTTCTCTTCTCTGTTCACTCTCCCTACACTTAACTCTATATATTCTCAGCTTTACACTTTCTGTATAGATCTATTTATCTCTCTCTGTTCCTCTCCTACACTTAACTCTATATATTCTCAGCTTTACACTTTCTGTATAGATCTATTTGTTCTCTCTCTGTTACTTTCTACACTTAACTCTATAATCTCAACTTAACTCTTTCGCCCTTCTAAGACGATATATTGGCTTACGGTATTGATAAAGATAACACAAAACCAGTATGCCAGATATCTCAGTACACATTACATTAAAAATACGTTCCGAGATAACCAAATAATTACCGTACGAAATGTTGAACTTGATCATCTTCTTCTTCAAACGCTCCATATCAACCACTTGTTTAACCACTCTGTGTGATTTGTATGTGATCTGAGCCTAAGAGAGATTGTACGTTGTGCCAGTTATACGCCTACAAGTAGGCAGCACATCCGATTTCTGCGCTGCTTTTTATTTACTAGGTAGCTTCCTAGGTCCTACATCAGTCGCCTCTTATGACATGCCTTTGTAGGTTGCAGTTTTACTATTCTTTGCTCCCCTTGCCAGCCCCGGTAACACACGAGTATATCATCTTCTAAACTTAACTTTATAATTTACTACGCTTGACAAATGTTAAATATTTAACTCCTGACAGGTCTGACATGTCGGACAGAAGAGAAGCTTGAACTTGTTTACAAGGAACAATTAAATGTCAATGTGACATTATCCAGCATATCATATTCATAACGGTTATTGATATTGTAAATCTGGTCTGTAGCGTCGTGATGTCTGTGGCCTGTCTGTCTCGACGACAGAACCTAGAGCACGTCAAGATATTCACTAGCCCAACAAGAAACTTGTCTATCCAGTAAGAAGTGTCTGGAGTATCTTGTTGTGCCACAGAGAGTCGCGGGGAGAGTCAAGTGTGCATACGTGACCGAAATGTTGCACAGATCAATGCTGCTTATTGACGTCTGCTTCTCACACAGGCACTGTTACTGACTTACATACGCACATACGAACTCACTCATACACTCACACACGCACTCACTCAACATTTTCCCACTCAACACGCTCACACTCACTCACACACTGAAACATGTAATTCACTCTCGTACTCACATAAAATATTTACTCACACGCACACACACACGCACACACACATTCGTATCCTTACATTCACACAAACTCATAAAATCACACACGCCTTCACTCATGTGCACATTCACACAAATATACTTACTCACTCCTCACTGCACAACAATCACACATACATGCTCACACAAACACACGCACACGCATACTCACTCATACACTCGCACACACGGACTCAGTAGTGTCTTTACACAGGCACTCAATAATGCACTCACACACTGACACACACCACCTTCCCACATACACACATACCCACAAACACTCATATATAAATATTTATACATCTCCATCAGAGACAGATGATAGTACATATAAACACACTAGCACGTGTGTTTATGGAACATCTGCATGGAACATTTGCATGGAACATTTGCATGGAATGCATGGAACATCTGCATGGAACATTTGCATGGAACATTTGCATGGAACATTTGCATGGGACATTTGCATGGGACATTTGCATGGAACATTTGCATGGAACATTTGCATGGACATTTCTAGAACAATAAACTAAAACTCTCAGTAAGGGACGGCAGGTGAGAGAGAGGGGGAGGTCGTCTCTGTGGATAAGTGGTTAAGCCGTTGCTATGCGTTCCGAACGTCGGGGGTTTGAATCCGGACCACGCCGTTCTATTCACGAGAAGTTGTTCCAGAGACCGTTAGGTTTGCTGTCGGAAGTACGGAGATTGTGCTTTGTGCAATATTCTCGGCAGGTGGCGTGCCATTTCTGCGTAGATGAACAGAACCATATCTGTGTAGATGAACCGAACCATTTCTGCGTAGAAGAACCGTACCATATAACGTGAAACATAATGCACTAACTTTAACCTTTCGTTATGATACGCTTTTAAACTAAAACTCTAATCTTGAAATTAAATATTTGTAACTGACCAGAACTAATATTGGGACTCTCCCCCTGACTCTTGATTTACTCAATTGTACATAGAGTATTCAAAGACAACACATACTGTAAACCACTCTGTGTGATGTGTAGGTGATCTGAACCTAAGTGCATTTGTACGTTGTGCCAGTTATGCGCCTACAAGTAGGCTAGCACATCCGATTTCTGTTATGCTTTTTATTTACTAGGGTAGCTTCCCTTGGTCCTACATCAGTCGCCTCTTGCGACATGTCTTGTAGGTGGCAGTGGTACTATTCCTTGCTTCCCTTGCGGGACCTGGCAACACATGGATGGTATAATGGAGTGACACATCATGTTTCCACTAACTGCACAAAAAGTAGATTGAATGTGATAACTTCTGTAAGAAACCAACACATAGAAAGTACAAGATGAATGCGTGGATTGAATGTGATAACTTCTGTAAGAAACCAACACATAGAAAGTACAAGATGAATGCGTGGATTGAATGTGATAACTTCTGTAAGAAAACAACACATAGAAAGTACAAGATGAATGCGTGGATTGAATGTGATAACTTCTGTAAGAAACCAACACATAGAAAGTACAAGATGAATGCGTGGATTGAATGTGATAACTTCTGTAAGAAACCAACACATAGAAAGTACAAGATGAATGCGTGGATTGAATGTGATAACTTCTGTAAGAAAACAACACATAGAAAGTACAAGATGAATGCGTGGATTGAATGTGATAACTTCTGTAAGAAACCAACACATAGAAAGTACAAGATGAATGCGTGGGCGGCTTGTACTCTTGGCAAAGACCAGGACGACGTCAAGTAATAGAAAAGCAACAACATCCTTTAATCAATAATATTTGATATTTAATACCAGCTCAAGCGCGCGGAGTAACGAGTGTCAGGTTTGAGGTTTGTTGGCCTGAGCGGTGCCAGATAATGGAGGAGGAGAGGGGTCATATCCACTTTGACGTGATCTATTGGTACAGACAGGCACAGACACACACACACACACACACATATATATCTGTTTCTGGTATAAACATTTCAAACATTGGCTTCCACTTAATGTCGATATTTATCATTGTAGTTTTTATTTGTGGGGGTCAAGTTACTGTCGACTTGGAGAGTGTGTGTGTGTGGCTGAGAGAAAACAGAGAGAGTGGGAGGGAGACACTGTGAAAGAGAAAGTGAACAATGGAGAAAGAACGGGACGGAGGGAGACCGCATGCAAAAGAGAGAGAAAACTAAGAGGAGAGAGAAAACAGAGAAAGTGAGAGAGAGATGGAGGCAAATGAGAGAAAGAGGAAGACATATTTTTTTAAAAAGAGATAAACTGAGAGAAATGGGAAGAGAGTGAAACAAAATGAAAGAGAAAAAAGAAAGAGAGAGAGAAAGAGAGATGGAGAGAACAAATACATTGTGAGAGATAAAGAAAAGTGAGAGAGAGAGAGAACGTATGTGCACCGAGAGAAGGAGCAGCGCAGTTAAACTGAGAAGGTAGGAGAAAGAGTAGATAAACGTAGTGAGAGAGTGAGTGAGAGAGAGAGAGAGTGAGAAATAGATAGCTTGTACACAAAGAGATGACGAGAAAGAGAGAGAGGGAGGTAAACAGAGAGAGAGAAAAGGGGGGGTTAACAGAGAAAGAGAGAGAGATATGGAGAGAGAGAAAGATATGAAGATAGTCAATGAGAGAAATATGTATGTGAAATCAACAGCAGATTTGAAGCTAACTGGATCTGGTGAAGATAACTAAATCTGGTGAAGATAACTGGATCTGGTGAAGATAACTGGATCTGGTGAAGATAACTGGATCTGGTGAAGATAACTGGATCTGGTGAAGATAACTGGATCTGTCCTAACAGGAAATAGAGATACGCGATCGTAGGGTGGTTATAACTACGTAGACAAACAGACATATTTGTAAGTACACCCACACAGACATACAAGCTGTAGTTTGTCTCCGTTCGTTCTCATCAACCAAGTTAACCACTCTGTGTGACCAAGTTAACCACTCTGTGTGACCAAGTTAACCACTCTGTGTGACCAAGTTAACCACTCTGTGTGACCAAGTTAACCACTCTGTGTGACCAAGTTAACCACTCTGTGTGACCAAGTTAACCACTCTGTGTGACCAAGTTAACCACTCTGTGTGACCAAGTTAACCACTCTGTGTGATCTTTAGGATTTGCGCCGAGAACGTGCTTACTGTACACCCCGTTTGATCTCCATGATATGTTGGACAGACACATTAGACTTTCATCCCCCGAGATGAGTTGCACGTGGGTCCACATAGGGCGAAACTCGAAGCCCTGTGGTGGGGGCCCGAGTTGAGCCCCGTGTCCTGACAGCCTAGAGGCATGATAAATGTGAGCACGGTGAGAACTGATGAAGATGGTGGGGCAGGCACCAGGGAAGAGCGAGCGTGCATGTGGACGATGCACGGGTGGGTCCACCGGTGGGCAGACGTGCACGGCTATGCAGGCGTGGCATGCGTGAGGGTGAGCGGACCACCCAAATGTGCAGAAAACTGGAAAGTCCAGCAGACACTAAATCCAGTGCGCGTTTCCGCTCGCAGGGAACTACTATTGCCTTGTAGTTTGATTGGGGATAATCAAAGTCTAGCGGAGTAAACCGTACACAAAACTGGACGACAGGAAGACCAAGTAGTCCACAAAAAGACAGGTTTTCTGGGCAGATGACGCTCAACAGCCCGGGAGGGTAGGTCGTCTAAGGGTCGCTACCTTAAAGGAAAATAGCAGCCTGTGCCTTGCAGGTTGGCTGGGAACAGCCAAAGGCTGACGGAGAGCGAACCCAGTAAACTATGGTTTAAATCGGAAACTTCACCGAAGGATACACACTAGAGCTCCAAATGGTACTGAACGATGTAACGTAAAACACGTTCTTGGCAACGGTATTTTTATATATCACAATAAGAATGATAAAAATGGCCGAAAAAGAACGATTGAGAGAGAGCTAGAGTGTGAGAGAGAGAGAGAGAGACTTTCGTCCTGGGCAAACGACAGACATACTGAGCTGCAAGCTGACATACAGACATACACGCACAATCTTTTGATGTCAAAACTGACAGACATAACTTTCAGTTCCCCACACACAGACAGGGGCGGCAATTAGTATGTTATATACATACAGTATAAACCCCCCACCAACTTGAACATTGAGATCATGTCAAACAGTTTATATATAACATTTCACCCAAGAACATTGAGAGAAAACAATTCTACTAGAGAGAGAGAGAGAGAGAAAGAAAGAGAGAGAGAGAGAAAGAGAGAGAGAGAGAGAGAGAGAGAAAGAGAGAGAGAGAGAAGAGAGAGAGAGAGAGAGAAAGAGAGAGAGAGAGTGAGAGAAAGAGAGAGAGAAAGAGAGAGAGAGAAAGAGAGAGAGAGAGAAAGAGAGAGAGAGAGAGAGCGAGAGAGAAAGAGAGAGAAAGAGAGAGAGAGAGAAGAGAGAGAGAGAGAGAGACAGAGAGAGAGAGAGAAAGAGAGAGAGAGAGTGAGAGAAAGAGAGAGAGAAAGAGAGAGAGAGAAAGAGAGAGAGAGAGAGAGAAAGAGAGAGAGAGACAGAGAAAGAGAGAGAGAGTGAGAGAGAGAAAGAGAGAGAGAGAGAGTGAGAGAAAGAGAGAGAGAAAGAGAGAGAGAGATAACTGCTAGCCAGATAAACAGAATAATTAGAGGGATCAGATCATGGTTAGAGACATAATGAGAAATTGGCTGAAATCGGATGCATGTGTCCTAAGCGTTTTAGAAGTCTATGCGTTTAGGGGCCTACCAAACCAATGTGCAACGTATACACGTTCTTGGCAAAGATCAAACATATCACAAAGAAGATTAAAATTGGTCGTAAAGAACGAACGCAAAGAAGAAAGAAGAAGAAGATAATGAGAAACATACACATATTGAAATATGGTCAGAGAAACAGAGAGAGACGGCGTAGACAGATCAGAATATGGTTAGATTAACAGAGAGAGGAGGCGTAGATAGATCAGAACATGGTTAGAGAAATTTATTATAGAAACGGAAAAAACATGGCCAGAAACACACAGAGAAAGATAGAAAAACAGGAAGATTGTCAGAGACACAGAGAGAAAGATAGAAAAACAGGAAGATTGTCAGAGATACACGGAAACAGATAAAAAAAACAGGAAGATTGTCAGAGACACAGAGAGAAAGATAGAAAAACAGGAAGATTGACAGAGATACACGGAAACAGATAAAAAAAACTGGAAGATTGTCAGAGACACAGAGAGAAAGATAGAAAAACAGGAAGATTGACAGAGATACACGGAAACAGATAAAAAAAACTGGAAGATTGTCAGAGACACAGAGAGAAAGATAGAAAAACAGGAAGATTGACAGAGACACACAGAGAAATGTAGACAGAAAGACGTTCAACTGAACCAAGAAATAATGATGAACAAACAGGCTACATACCGGTGACTTTCGTTGACCAACTCTTCTCTGTCCTTTTTTCATCCCAGCCACTGAACATGAAATCCACTAAACATAAACTGTTGTACACGCTACTGATAGTGTTGTCTACATGTATAATCCAACCGGAATGTATGTTTCTAGAATTAATATTAATGCATGTTGTTGAACATTAACTCAATGTGTACCACAAACCACTATAGCGGCCCACCGAAATCGGCACTAATCACGCCATTAACAAATATATTAGCTGTTCACTTAGAGTACTTTCTTTTTATTTGTACTGAACCTTCCAAGTTGGTGGCGTACATAATAATAGTATTATATATTTATATTTATAGTATATATGATGTGGTATATATAAATGTGATACCTACTAGAAACAATGTCAGCAACGGCATATTTGTATGATCAAATGTTGGTGTTATAAAACAATTCTGGTCCACAACTTGGTAACATCCATGGTATGGAAAGGGTTAATGTTATAATCACAGTGATTAATGTCACATCGGCGCCCTCTACTGTATCTCCCTAAACTAGCAGAGCCATACTAACGAGTATTCGATGCGTGTATACATCACAGTCACATCTGTCTGTCTCGTTATCATATTAGTTCTCGGCGTTACATTACATTCGACATTTGACAAGTATAATGACTACTTTTTATAATTAGTATTGCTACATTCTACTGCAACAAATACTAAAATCTAAGAATAGCATTGCTAGATTCTGCATGCTTTACGTTATCAACTACTACATTCTACATGTAACATTACTACATTCTACATGTAACATTACTACATTTGTTCCAGAAACATTCCTACATTCTACAAATAAAATGATGAGTCTGCCAGCGTTAGATAACAAACAAGTTTTATGACGAAAATTTGGATAAAGACGTTAGACGAATTTGATCGTCCCATTCAGCGAAAGGACGTCCGTTGGGACGTGTGACGATCAGTCCCATATAGAGAAAGCACGTCCTCCGTTGTAACGATCAGTCCTATATAGAGAAAGCACGTCCTCCGTTGTGATATGGTCTGTTTGTGATTAGCTTCCCGAGTAGTGAATCATTGTTGACACGCGTGTAGTGTGACCTTATTGTTCATGAATGTGTGTGTCTGTTGTGTGTTGTGTGTCCAACGTCATGACTCGTGCTACTCAAGCGCATATAATATACTCCTAGCCTGCTAGTGTCAAGAGATACACTCTAGCTGTAGCTGTTGCATGCGACCAGGTGCACATACGAATATGGTAAGCATGTGATATTAATACGGCAATCGATTGGACAAAACGGCTATAGTAGTATATCAGATTAAACATTGAACAGTTTTGATCACTTACTAACATGTAGCTATTGCACGGCTCTAGATGTTTACACATGTATAACCACACACAAAGTAATGAGGTTTAATAATAAATTTATAAATTATTGTCCTATTTCAAATGGAGCGTGTATTTCTGTCAACATTTCTTGTTTAACTTCGGGATCCTACATGGCCGTTTCATTGTGTCTAACTTACCATGTACGTACGTAAATAGCAGACGATAACTATTTGGCTAATAGCCTGCTGCATCAAGGACACTGCGTGACAAAAATGTGGCGGAGTACACATGGGGGGACAAATAACATGGGCGGAGACGGGGCAGCTAATTATATCAGTGATAGAAACCACAGCCAGGCTCTAGCCACAGCCAGGCTCCAGCACAGGCCAGACAACTGGCCGGGTATTCCCTGACCTAGATAAGAAAAGGGATCTGGAAATTACAGATGCTTGATAGAACACTGCACGCTTGTTTGCAATTTTACTCAATTCTGTGAATCTATGGTTATTTATTGGTGAAAAAAATATTTATAATATTGCTATTCCTTATTGTTAAACTTAACTTGTTGCATACTATAACTTCGAGTTAGCATTTTGTGTTGATTTTAAAATGAATTCGTCTATATACACCAATACTGGAATGCAAGGTCACGTGGTGTAGTTGGGGTCTGATTTCCCACAATTCTTACCTGAACCCGAAGGTCCAGTAGTTTATAGTTGGCTCTGTAGAAACACACAAACATGCATCTAGACACACACACACACACGCAAGCATATAGAAACACAATGTGTCATGGAGAACACACGATAGTTGACATTTATGTTGTCTAGACATACCGTTACACACTACACATGGAAATTACACAGGAGAACGAGATTACTATCATCATCATCAAGGTGCGTGTCCTTTATAGAACGTTGCTCTCTTTGCAGTGCATCTGAAACTCACTCTGTCTCTAGCCAGTTCACCCACTTTGTCGATGGTCATATTCATGATTTCTTTAATATCTTGTAGCCATCTTCTTCTTGGTCTGCCTCTGCGTCCTGTGACCCTGCCCTCTAATATCAGCCAATTGATTGTAACATTCAGTTCTTTCAGGACGTCAGTGTTCTTTTCTTTTTCTGTCCATTGTATTCGTATGATCTTTCTGTAGCATTTAGTTTCGAAGGATTGGATTTTCGTTCTTGTTGTTTGTGTAATTGTCCATGATTCGCAACCATAAGAAGTCACTGGAAAAGGCATCTTCTCAATATTTTTTAATTTTAATATTTTGCTGATGCAATGTTCAACACAATCTTTCTCCCACATTATGTTACCAGTGCCAAACCTGGACGCTAACAACAAACGATAGAAGAAAACTAGTCACAACAGAGATGAAGTGTCTACGCAGAATGCTGGGTGTAACAAGAAGAGACCGGTTGAGAAATGAAGACATCAGGAATAAAGTGGGTACAACATCAGTACTAGACTTCATCAAGAAACAACAAATTAAATGGTTCGGTCACGTAAGCAGATTACCATCAGACAGTGCACCCCAAAGAGCAATGCTGCTCCGATACAATGGGTACAAAGCAAAAGGCCGGCCACGCAAAAGATGGACCTCAGAGATAACAGAGGCGACGAAAGAGACTATCTACGAAGCGCATACTAGGGCCCGTTTTAGAAATCTCTTCCTGACCTGACGCTGTGAGGCATACAGGATTCGAGAAAGAAGAAGAAGAAGAAGCTGATGCGTTATTTAGATTACTACCACAAGACGAATAAGCGTTACTGCACATAAGATAACGATATTACTACCAGAATAGCAATAATCGTTACTGTACATAAGATAACGATACTACTACCAGAACAGCTATAATTGTTACTTCACGTAAGATAACGAGATTACTACCAAAATAGCAATAGTCGTTACTTTACATAAGATAGCGATATTAATACAGAATATCAATAATCGTTACTGTACTCAAAATAACGATATTACTACCAGAAGACGAATAATCGTTAATATCATTCCAGATTGTTACTGAGAATCGAGCAGAATGTTTTCTCTATTTCCAGAAAACTCTACAAACTATGGACAATCAACAGTGTAATCATGAATGACTCACATCTGAAAGATGCGTGGGTTGAGTAGGGGTGGGGATGCCAGGTCGAGGATGTCTATATAAATGGTAATGTCATCTGACATACTTTTTAGTAGGTACCTGATGTTTTCACCTGTTGAAACTTGATGTTTTCACCTGTTGAAACTTGATGTTTTCACCTGTTGATACTTGATGTTTTCACCTGTTGATACTTGATGTTTTCACCTGTTGATACTTGATGTTTTCAAGTGTTGAAACTTGATGTTTTCACCTGTTGAAACTTGATGTTTTCACCTGTTGATACTTGATGTTTTCACCTGTTGATACTTGATGTTTTCACCTGTTGATACTTGATGTTTTCACCTGTTGATGCTTGATGTTTTCAAGTGTTGAAACTTGATGTTTTCACCTGTTGATACTTGATGTTTTCACCTGTTGATACTTGATGTTTTCACCTGTTGATAAGTGACAGTTTCACCTGTTACGTGACAGTTTCACATGTTGGTACGTGACCATTTTCACATGTTGATACGTGACAGCTTCTCGTGCTGATACGTCACAGTTTTACCTATTGATACGTCATATGTTTACCTGTTGATACGTGACAGTTTCACCTGATGATACTTGATGTTTTCACCTGTTGATACGTGACAGGTTCACGTGTTGATACGTGACAGCTTCACGTGTCGATACGTGACAGTTTCATCTGTTGATACGTGACAGTTTCACCTGTTGATACGTGATAGTTTCACCTGTTGATACATGACAATTTCACCTGTCTCTACCTGAGATTTCAGTTGGTGTTGATAGATAAATCATCAACAATCAGGTAATTTATAATCAAGTATCGACATGTTCAAGTATCGACATGTTCAAGTATCGACATGTTCAAGTATCGACATGTTCAAGTATCGACATGTTCAAGTATCGACATGTTCAAGTATCGACATGTTCAAGTATCGACATGTTCAAGTATCGACATATTCAAGTATCGACATGTTACAGCGAAACATCAACATTAACCCTTCCCCGCCCCACGCTCACGCTCCCATCAAGATATTAGGTAAACACGTAAAAACAAAGTACTACAGTTTTACAAAATACATAAACAGTGACGATAAACAGCAACGTTTCGACCAAAAGGCCTTTATCAAGCAAACAATACAACAAGAATGACGAATTTCGAGGAACACTACAAATTGACGATTACATGTGGAAACAGAAACCTATCTAATGAAAATCTGGGAATAAAAACGAACAACGAAATGAGTGCAACACAAAAACCGAAAGTGGAAAAGAAGAGAAACAATAAACAATATAGTGGATAAATGACACATGTATGGAGCAAACACACATATAGATAACAAGGCACGAGATAAGACAGTACTAAGAAGCATAGGAATGTAATGCGTTGAGTCCAAGAGGTCGCAAAGTGCCATATAATGAAATAAAACGGTTCTCCAGGGCGAATCGACTGCGATCATCGGAGGAACATGATCGGATGGCTGTGACCTTGACATCGTCAACTCCTGAATGGCCAGTATCATTGAAATGAGTGGTCACAGGAGTCACAGAGCGTTGGCGAATATCGCGTAAGTGTTGGGCGAATCGGTCACTGAGCCCCTTACCGGTTTCACCAATATAGGCCTTATGGCATCGTTTGCAGGTGATAGCATAGATGATATTGCGGGACTCACACGTGAAACTGTCTTGAATGGTATAGGTAGCTTTTGGAAAAGAGACAGTACGGGTCTGTATTACATATGCACATGTATTACAGCGCCGACGGCCACATTGGATGGTGCCAAAGTGACTCTGGATGTTAGGCTTGAGGCGACTGTGTACCAACAAATCCTTGAGGCTTCTGTCCCGTCTGTAAGCCACCAAAGGATAGGATTGGAAGACTGAACGTGTCTCAGGATCAGACTGAAGAATAGGAGATGATGGAATAAGACCTTTTTCACCAGGAACTATGAGGGTGGAAAGTTAAGATAAGTTTAACCCTGTCAGACTTGGGGGTTCTAAGTATGTGAGAGAGGGCCTCCTGGCAGCAATTAGCTGAACCGATGCATGGCAGATGTAAGCACATTCTCCGGGTATAGGCGCTGGCGGAAGAAATCAAGCATCTCATGAGCTCTATCAAGAAAATCGTCGTCCTCGCTGCAGAGGCGACGAAGGCGTAAGAGTTGAGAGAAAGGTAAAGAGTCACGACAAGCCTGGGGATGGGAAGAGGTATACAGAAGAAAGCTATGTGTATCAGTAGGCTTGTAGTATACTGATGTAGTGATAGTGGATAGGCTGATGGTGATAGTGATGTCAAGAAAATTGACACAGGAGGTAGAGATGTGAGAGGTGAACCGAATAGCAGGATTGAAGGCATTGATGAAGGTAATGAAGCGTGACAAATCGGCTTCAGACATATAGATACATCGATGATTGTATTGGAGTTACCGATATGTCTGAAGCCGATACAGTGAGACAAGGATGCATACTGTCACCAAGCCTATTTAACATCTACACAGAGAAAATCTTCAAACAACTAGAGGGAATGCCAGGACTCAAGATCAATGGAAAAATAATAAATAACTTAAGATATGCAGATGACACAGTATTGGTAGCAGAAAATGAACAAGATCTACAAGAATTAGTGGACCAATTGGACAGAACTAGCAAGGAATATGGATTAGACATTAACATACAGAAAACAAAAACTATGGTAATCAACAAGGAAATGGAAAACCTAAAATGAATATAAAAATACATGGAGAATTACTACATCAAGTAAAAAGCTACTCCTATCTCGGTCAGATGATAACAGATGATGGCAGATGTATAACTGAAATTAAAAGAGAATAGGAATGGCCAAGGATAATTTCAATAGTATGAGATAGTTACTGACATCCAAACAAATCACAAACAGGCTAAAAATTAGAATGATCAAATGCTATATATATCCTATATTAATGTATGGCTCGGAAACATGGACAATGAACAAGCAGTTAGAAGACAGAATTGATGCATTTGAGATGTGGATATATAGAAGAATAAGCAGAGTTTCATGGACAGAAAAACAGACAAATAAACAAGTTTTAGGAAAACTAGGCATGAAGAAACAATTATTAAGAGAAATAAAATTCAGACAAGTAAAGTATTTTGGGCACATAAAAAGGCATGACACCATGATAAAACATTTACTAGAGGGGAAAGTTGAGGGAGAAGAGCAAGAGGAAGACCGAGAGATAAGTGGGAGGAAACTTTAAGAAATGGACAGGTTACAGTCTGGCAGTGTGCAACACCAAGGCGAAAGACAGAGGATGCTGGAGATTCATTGCAGCCAACCTTCGATGTGGAGACGGCACCTGATGATGATGATGACCTATACCATTCAAGACAGTTTCACGTGTGAGTCCCGCAATATCATCTATGCTATCACCTGTAAACGATGCCATAAGGCCTATATTGGTGAAACCGGTAAGAGGCTCAGTGACCGATTCGCCCAACACTTACGCGATATTCGCCAATGCTCTGTGACTCCTGTGGCCACTCATTTCAATGATACTGGCCATTCAGGAGTTGACGATGTCCAGGTCACAGCCATCCGATCATGTTCCTCCGATGATCACAGTCGATTCGCCCTGGAGAACCGTTTTATTTCATTCTATGGCACTTTGCGACCTCTTGGACTCAACGCATTACATTCCTATGGTTCTTAGTACTGTCTTATCTCGTGCCTTGTTATCTATATGTGTGTTTGCTCCATATATGTGTCATTTATCCACTATATTGTTTATTGTTTCTCTTCTTTTCCACTTTCGGTTTTTGTGTTGCACTCATTTCGTTGTTCGTTTTGATTCCCAGATTTTCATCAGATAGGTTTATGTTTCCACATGTAATCGTCCATTTGTAGTGTTCCTCGAAATTCGTCATTCTTGTTGTATTGTTTGCTTGATAAAGGCCTTTTGGTCGAAACGTTGCTGTTTATCGTCACTGTTTATGTATTTTGTAAAACTGTAGTACTTTGTTTTTACGTGTTTACCTATTTTTCCAAGTTTTACTGCAGTCTCCACCCCATCAAGATATTGAGTATTACATTTATGGAAAAGAACAATAGTACAGCAAATACAGACTAGATGAAGAGAATAAGACTACAACAAATACAGACTAGATGAAGAGAATAAGACTACAACAAATACAGACTAGATGAAAAGTACAACAGTACAACAAATAGCGTTTGATATCAAAGAGAAAGACAGCTGGTGGTAAGGGGAGGGGGCGGGGTTGATAAAATGCAATCATACAATAAGCAAATAACATAAACCTATGCTCAATTAGCTAGAACCCACAAGGAGTTGGAAAAGAGGGATTTAGCGAGTAAATGGAAGAACACATAACGAGGCCAAGCAGAGAATAATTTGAGAGAATGTCAGAGCGTCGGTTGGAGAGTGGGATCACGATTCAGATGTGAAGTAAGCGAGCAGTGACGTGTGTGTGTACTCGTGTTACTCATACAACAACACACGTATTGTTGCTCACACTTTCACACACACACAGGCAACGCACGTTCTCTTGTCTTTCTCTCTCTCTCTATATATATTTTTTTTTCACATAGAGAGAGAGAGAGAGAGGGGACATCACACGTTCTCTTGTATATTCTCTATCTCTCTCTTACACACACACACAAACAAACACACACACACACAGAAAATGCAAACACGTTCTCTTGTTTATTCTCTCTCTCACACACACACACACACACATACACACATAAACACATTCTCTTGTTCGTACTCGCTCTCTCTAACATTCTTCGATATAAGTGCACAGAGTGCACAGTGTATAGCATCATTCAGTATAAGTGCACAGAGTGCACGGTGTCCAGCATGCTTCAGTACAGTCGATTCTCCAGACACACGGTAATTAATATTCGGACATCCTGAATTTTTAAAAAACAATAACATTCATCAGTGTAGCTACTGAGTAAGTGCTCTAACATTGACACTTTCAGTTTATTAAAAGGAAAGAAACTTCTATCTGATCGCTGTGTCTACACAGAAATCATTGCCACTGTTTTTGTTTTCATTTTACAAAGACAAGGCATGAATATAAATGGGACGTCATTCAGCACTATTTAGTCAACCTAAACATATTTAATGGTTATTGCCCTTAGATGAGAAACGGTTATTAAAAAAAAAAAATAGAGTGGTTCTCATTTCGTTTTTGGACTGGGCCTTGCCTGTTGTCTGCTACGGGTGACGGGTTTGCATATTTATGGCTAAAGGAACTACACCGAGAGATGAGAGCACATGTTGTGGCTATGATAGCAACAGAAACTACTTATTAATAATTATATGACCAGAATGAAGCCTCCACAGTTCCAGCTGAGCACATGCACGGTTATGAATTTGTTGACCCTAATTCTAACCAAATATCGATCGATGGATGATGTTAGACATTTTTTGTCTTCCAATGTCAGATAAATAAAACACGTTATATGAAACAAAGCGTAGCGCCTTCTAAAATACGGCGACTCTCTCATTTCTCTCTCATTTCTCTCGCTTCTCTCCTCTCGCTCTCTCTCTCTCGCTCTCTCTCTCTATTCTATCTTTATAATCCCGATTGGGGCATATGCCCTCAACCTCATCATGCCAATTCTTCATATCTTGAATTATCTCTTGCAGCTCCTTCCAGCTTTTCTGTTTATTGTTAATCTCTGCCTTCAAATCTCTTCTCTGTGTATTTCTAGACTTCACTCTCTTTCCTTTGCTCTATGGGTTCCAGGAAAGGCTATTGGTAGCTAAAGTGAATATTCCTGGATATCACTATTTTCACGTGACGTGACGCATACATCATCATCACGTAGCTTGTCCTGAGCATAACTTTCCCACCCCAACAGTCCTTCAGAATTTCCTCTATCTCTCTCTCTCTGTCCGTCTCTCACCCTCTCTCTCTCACTCTCTCTCTGTCCGTCTCTCTCCCCCTCTCTCTCTTTCTCTCCCTCTGTCCGCCTCCTCTCTCTTTCTCCTCTCCTCTCTTCTCTCTCTCTCTCTTCACCCTCTCTCTTTTCTTTGTCCTCTCCTCTCTCTCCCCACTCTCTCTCCCTTATAGGCCAGGCCTGTAGTCCCACTTTTGTAGCTGCTATGCTCAAATCATCAGTTGCATCCTAAAGTCATCTTCTCCTTGGTCTTCTTCTCCTCTTGTTTTCCAGGCAAAAATTCATTAGGAAAAAAAAAATTTTTAATTAAATTCCAACAAAATATTTACATCATCTTCTAAATTACATCGGAGACTTTGGCTCAAATCTGATACACGTGGCCTAAATGTGTAGAAGTCTATGCGTTTAGGGCCTACCAAACCAATGTGCAACGTATCACGTTCTTGGCAAAGATCAAACATATCACAAAAAGTAATTAAAATTGGTCGTAAAGAACGAACGCAAAGAAGAAAAAGACATCGGAGACTCTCTCCGGTGCTACGGAGTTCGTGCACTGCCGTTGATATCTTCCCGTGTAAAAAATAGATCGGAGCACACATGACTACTCATCAAAGTGAAATGATGATGATCCTATCAATCAATCAATCACTCAATCAGTCAATCAATAACGATGGATACAAAGAATGGCTTGTTAAATCCAATGTTCTTATCAAATGTATGTAAACGTCAATTTCGCTAAATTGGGATTTTCCGATTTTCTGAGTAAACTAAACCATGCTTATGATAGAGGAAGCTGTGAACGAAGTCACTAACTGACAAACAACATACAGGTGAGACAACATACAGGTGAGACAATATACAGGTAAGACAACATACCGGTAAGACAGCATACAGGTGAGATACTATCATATTCGATAGATGGCCTTGAGCGTAAACATTGCTGCATAGATTATTGAAGAAGATGTACCTGTAACATGCAGGTAGCTAGTTACCTGCAGTATACAGGTAGTTAGTGTGTATGTATGTATTTATGACACATTTGTGTGAGTGTGTTCAATCGTAAATTCAGTTATACGTATGAATTTTTTTCACAGTTACAAATATGAGCCGAAAATCATAACAACAGAGATGAGGTGTCTTAGAAGAGCTTCAGGTGTGACAATAAGAGACAAAATAAGAAATGAAGAAATCAGAAGAAGACTGGATGTGAAACCAGTCATGCAATTCATAAAAGAACAACAGATTAAATGGTTTGGACATCTGACAAGAATGCTCTGGTATCGCCTACCACAGAGAGCCACACAGAAAAAGTATAATGAGTACAAGGCAAGAGGAAGACCACGCAAAGATGGAGCGACGGCATCAAGAACAGCCTTACGAACATGAATATCAGCTTACAAAGTGCCTTAAAACAAGCACATACGAGATCACTACGTTTCACCCCCAACACTTCCATAAAGAAGTAAATGGTGGAAGAGAAGAACAAGCACACACAAGATCACTACGTTTCACTCCCAACACTTCTATAAAGAAGTTAATGGTGGAAGAGAAGAACAATCACACACAAGATCACTACATTTCACCCAACACTTCTATAAAGAAGTCAATGGTGGAAGAGAAGAACAAGCACACAAAGATCACTACGTTTCACCTTCAACACTTCTATAAAGAGTAAATGGTGGAAGAGAAGAAGAACAGCACACACAGATCACTACGTTTCACCAACACTTCTATAAAGAAGTCAATGTGGAAGAGAAGAGAACAAGCACACACAAGATCACTACGTTTCCCCCCAACATTTCTATAAAGAAGTCAATGGTGGAAGAGAAGAACAAGCACACACAAGATCACTACGTTTCACCCCAACACTTCTATAAAGAAGTCAATGGTGAAGAGAAGAACAAGCACACACAAGATCACTACGTTCACCCCCAACACTTCTATAAAGAAGTCAATGGTGGAAGAGAAGAACAATCACACACAAGGTCACTACGTTCCCCCAACACTTCTATAAAGAAGTCAATGGTGGAAGAGAAGAACAATCACACACAAGATCACTACGTTTCACTCCCCAACACTTCTATAAAGAAGTCAATGGTGGAAGAGAGAAGAACAAGCACACACAAGATCACTACGTGCTCCCCCAACACTTCTATAAAGAAGTCAATGGTGGAAAGAAGAAGAAGACAAATATGATGACATAACAGTATAACGAATACAGAGCAAGATGACGACCACGTAAAAGATGGAGCGACGGCATCAAGAAAAACCTTAAGATAAATAATAACAGCTTACAAAGTGCCCTAAAACAAGAACACACACAAGACCACTACACCCCCAAAAACACTGTTTCTCCCAGCTGTTTCCACTGACTCAGGCTGCACAGATCACTGTTTCTCCCAGCCGTTTCCACTGACTCATGCTGCACAGATCACTGTTTCTCCCAGCCGTTTCCACTGACTCATGCTGCACAGATCACTGTTTCTCCCAGCCGTTTCCACTGACTCAGGCTGCACACAGGCTGCACTCAGGCTGTACATATCACTGTGACAATAAACAGTTCATCTTATTCTGACCACGTGACACATTTATTGTGTCAACAAAACATGGTTGAATCACGTGACTTCACTTCCAACATCAACAGACATTTAGCTCAGATATGTAAACCTCAGCTCTGTACATTTGTGTACATTTGTGTACCATTTCTGTACATGTGTGTACCATTTGTGTACATACACTTGTGTACATGCGTGTACCATTTGTGTACAGTTCTATACATTTGTGTAAATGTGTGTACATTTGTGTACATGTGTGTATATTTGTGTACAGTTGTGTATATGTGTGTACATGTATGTACATTTGTGTACGTGTGTACATTTGTGTGCCTTTGTGTACTGTGTGTCATTTGTGTACCATTTATGTACATTTATGTACATTTGTATACCATTTGTGTACAATTTGTGTACATTTGTGTACCATTTGTGCACATGTATGTACATTTGTATACATTTGTGCACATGTGTATATTTGTGTATATTTGTGTACAGTTGTGTACATGTGTACATATGTGTACATTTGTATACATTGTGTGTACATGCGTGTACATTTAGATATGTCATTTTCTCCATGTCATTGTTTCATTTTGTATGCCTGTAGATATTGTCAAATCCAAATTCCCCGCTTCAAAGCTTATCAAGTTAGTCATCCCATACTTATTAAGTAATGTACCCTCCTCCTACTCCATATTTATCACATCAAATTATTCCAAACTACATATTATATTGAGAACATGCATTTTCCAGTGGCTACTTATGGTTGTGAATCATGGACTATTACACAAAAACAAGAATGAAAATCCAGTCCTTCGAAACTAAATGCTACAGAAAATCCTACGAATACCATGGACAGAAAAAAGAAAGAACACTGATGTCCTGAAGAACTAAATGTTAAAGAGAATTGGCTGATAAACAACATACTATACAGAAATATTACATACTTTGGTCACATTAAGTGTCACGATGGCCTGGAAAGAACAATATTAGAGGCCAGGGTCCCAGGAGGCAGAGGCAGACCAAGAAGAAGATGGCTACAAGATATTAAAGCCATGAAAATGACCATCGACGAAGTGGGTGAACTGGCAGAGACAGAGTGAATTTCAGATGCGCTGCAAAGAGAGCAACGTTCTATAAAGGATACGCCCCTTGATGATGACATATCATTTCAAATTATCACCCATGCATTTTACCATAACAAATTATCCCCCACCCTACATCTATCATATCAAATATCCCTCCCTTCCCAGCTGCACATATGATATCAAATATCCCCTTTTACCCCAGGTGCATATATCATATGAAATGAACAAGTGATAACATGTATACCTATTGTCTATATCTGTTGCGTTGTACAAGATTACCACCCTAGTTCACGATACGATTGAGTTAACATAGAACAGCAGCATATATATAGAGATATATATAGAAGGGTATCTATGTGCTGCTTTCTTCATACAGTTGCTGCTGTTGGCATCATTGAGTATCTCTGATTCGATGTTATCTCATGGCTCAAGTGATGAGAGAATGTATCACTGCTTGCTTCATACAGCTGCTGCTGTTGGCATCATTGAGTATCTCTGATTCGATGTTATCTCATGGCTCAAGTGATGAGAGAATGTATCACTGCTTGCTTCATACAGCTGCTGCTGTTGGCATCATTGAGTATATCTGATTCGATGTTATCTCATGGCTCAAGTGATGAGAGAATGTATCACTGCTTGCTTCATACAGCTGCTGCTGTTGGCATCATTGAGTATATCTGATTCGATGTTATCTCATGGCTCAAGTGATGAGAGAATGTATCACTGCTTGCTTCATACAGCTGCTGCTGTTGGCATCATTGAGTATCTCTGATTCGATGTTATCTCATGCATATTTATCCTTTTTATCTTCTCTTTGCTCATTAACATACTCTGATGATGAATGCTCAAGTGATGAAGAATGACCTGTTGTTGCTACAGTGCTGTGAATGACTCATTGAGAAAATGTCTGATTCTGATGTTAGATGCTCAAGTGATGAAGAATGTATCACGCTGCTTAATACAGCGCTGTTGTGGCATCAGTGAGTATATTGACTCTGATGTTATCATGGCTCAAGTGATGAAAATGATCACTGCTTAGCTTCTCAGCGCTGTGTGGCACATTGAGATCTCATTGATGTTACTCGGCTCAAGTGATGTAGAATGATCACGTGTTATGACAGTGATGTTGGCATCATGAGTATCTCTGATTCGATGTTATCTCAGGCTCAAGTGATGTAGAATGTACTCAGCTTGTTAATGACCAGCTGCTGCTGGCATCATTGAGATCTCATTCGATGTTATCTCATGCACTCTCTTTACTTCTTCTTCATAACATGACTCAAGTGATGTAGAATGACTCAAGTGATGATAGAATGACTCAAGGATGTAGAATGACTCAAGTGATGATAGAATGACTCAAGTGATGAGATAATGGTTCAAGTGATGTTAGAATGACTCAAGTGATGTTAGAATGACTCAAGTGATGATAGAATGTCTCAAGAGTGTTAGAATGACTCAAGCGCTGTTAGAATGACTCAAGTGATGTTAGAATGACTCAAATGATGTTTAGAATGACTCAGGATGTTAAATGACTCAAGTGATGATAGAATGTCTCAGCGCTGTTAGAATGACTCAAGTGATGTTAGAATGACTCAAGTGATGTTAGAATGACTCAACGATGTTAGAATGACTCAAGTGATGTTAGAATGACTCAAGTGATGTTAGAATGACCAAGTGATGTTAGAATGACCTCATGTTAGAATGTACTCTCGAAGTATGTTAGAATGTTCCAAGTGTGTCTAGAATGTCTACGCTGACTGATTCAGAACTCAAGTGATGTTAGAATGACTCAAGCGCTGTTAGAATGACTCAAGTGATGTTAGAATGACTCAAGTGATGTTAGAATGACTCAAGCGCTGTTAGAATGACTCAAGTGATGATAGAATGACTCAAGTGATGATAGAATGACTCAAGTGATGATAGAATGACTCAAGTGATGATAGAATGACTCAAGTGATGTTAGAATGACTCAAGTGATGTTAGAATGACTCAAGTGATGTTAAAATGACTCAAGTGATGATAGAATGTCTCAGCGCTGTTAGAATGACTCAAGTGATGTTAGAATGACTCAAGCGCTGTTAGAACGACTCAAGTGATGTTAGAATGACTCAAGCGCTGTTAGAATGACTCAAGTGATGTTAGAATGACTCAAGTGATGTTAGAATGACTCAAGCGCTGTTAGAATGACTCAAGCGCTGTTAGAATGACTCAAGTGATGATAGAATGACTCAAGTGATGATAGAATGACTCAAGTGATGATAGAATGACTCAAGTGATGATAGAATGACTCAAGTGATGTTAGAATGACTCAAGTGATGTTAGAATTACCTACTCACAGTTGCTGTGTACCATCAGGAATTGGTGGTGCGAGTCCTAGCATTATTTATGACCATAATATTCTCAGCTTTTCCCCAATATTTACTAACTTGAAAGGGGTCATTGAACTTGAAATTTTTCATTTATGTTGATATTTAATTTCCGGTTCTATTTTCTGTTATGTCTTTCTCACAATCGTTACACATCGATATATCAATAGTTTTATACGTTGTGTGTGGGGCTGGGGCGCTGGTGGTGGTTATATGAGTAGTTCCCGCGTGCCCAGCGTGTTCGTAGCGCGTTGGACTACGGGTGACTAGTCCTCTGTAAGTGGGGGGGTCAACTCCGCGGACTGGCAGAAAAACTACAGGTTCCCCAGATTTACGGTGTTCGTGGCACCGAGCCGAAGGGTTACGATGTCCATGACACCGAGCCGAAGAGCTTTTGGATCGGAAAAAAAATAATATGAGTAGTTGGTTGTAGGTGTGGTGGTGGTGAGTGTAGTGGTGTACGTAGATATGGTGAATATTGTGAATATGATGTTGCCGCTGGGTTAGAGGGTGGTCGTGGGTGTCGTGATGAGTGGGGTGATGTGCGGTGTTGGTAGGTGTGGTAGTGGTGATTGTTCTGCTGATGGCGTTTGTCATGGTATGAAATGTGCTGTTGCGATGGTGTGGATGTCGTGGTGGAACACATAGGTGTGGTAGTGACGGATGCAGGTGTGGTTGTGGAAGAAGTGATTGAGGTGAGTGGGGAGGTGTAAGTGGATGTGGTGGTGGAAGTGGCCTGCAGTGGTGATTGTGACAGAGGTGGTGGGTGTGGTAGTGGTGATTCTTTGGTGATAGGTGTGTTGATGACTGTTTTGTTGGTCGCGATTGTGGATGTGATGGTGAATCACTAGGTAGTGGTGATTGTATCGTCGCTGCTAATAGTGGCTTCTGTGGTGATTGTATCGTTGCTGCTAATAGTGGCTTCTGTGGTGATTGTATCGCTGCTAATAGTGGCTTCTGTGGTGATTGTATCGTCGCTGCTAATAGTGGCTTCTGTGGTGATTGTATCGCTGCTAATAGTGGCTTCTGTGGTGATTGTGATGCGCATGGTTATAGAGGATGTGGTGAATATCATCTTGGTGCTCGATGTGATGACTGTGAGAATGGTAGTGATAGTTGTTGCAATGCACATGGTGGTTGTAGTAATAGTGATTGTATAGATGGTGCGGATTGTGGATATGATGATGATAATGGCAGATGGATGCTGGTGATGATGCTGGTGATGATGCTGGTGATGATGCTGGTGTGATGATCATAGCAAGGTCATATTGGACATAATAGTAGGATTAACTTGCGATGGTGGTAGTACATTTGATGTGTCGTGGCTGATGTGGTGGTGGTAGTACTGTTGATGTGTCGTGGCTGATGTGGTGGTGGTGGTAGTACTGTTGATGTGTCGTGGCTGATGTGGTGGTGGTAGTACTGTTGATGTGTCGTAGCTGATGTGGTGGTGGTAGTACTGTTGATGTGTCGTGGCTGATGTGGTGGTGGTAGTACTGTTGATGTGTCGTGGCTGATGTGGTGGTGGTAGTACTTTTGATGTGTCGTAGCTGATGTGGTGGTGGTAGTACTGTTGATGTGTCGTGGCTGATGTGGTGGTAGTAGTATTGATGTTGTGTCTACTATAGGCGTGATGATTGAGTTGAATAGCTGTCAGTGTGATAGTTGTGAGTGTATCACACATTGAGATCAGAAACCGGAAACAGAGGGAGAACAGCGATAAACAAAGAGAAGTTAATTATGTATGATTTTTAATGGATGAGAGAGAGAGAGAGAGAGAGAGAGAGAAAGAGAGAGCTATGTCCCTTCGCAAAATGTATTTGAGACCGGATAAACAAAAGTCAGGACACAGAAGTTCAACTCTGAGGTCAAACGATATAGTGTTACCAAGTACGTGCTGTCTTCACCCCGTCCCAGAGGGACATTGCCCAGGGATATCTGGAGTGAACGACAAGTAACAATTGATTCGTTCATGTTGTTTCTCCCGGGACAGAAACCTGATGTGTAATCATTTGATTGGATACAATGTCAGCGCTATTTTTTGTTTATGTAGGAATATAATATATTGTGTTCGTGTGTGTGTGTGTTTGTGTGTGTGTGAGATTGAGAGAAAGAGAAAAAAGAGAGAGTGAGAGAGAGAAAGAGAGAGTAAAATAAAAAGAGAGAGAAACAAAAGAGAGAGAGAGAGAGAAAGAGAAATAAGAGAGAGAAAGAGAGAAAAGAGAAGAAGAGAGAAAGGAAGAGAAAGAGTAAAAGAAAAAGAGAAAGAGAAAAATGAGAGAGAGAAAACAAAAAAAAGAGAGTAAGAGAAAAAGAGAGAAAGAGAGAGTAAGAGAGAAAGAGAGAGAGTAAGAGAGATAGAAGAGAGAGAGAAAGAGAGAGAGTGTAGAGAGAGAGAGAGGAGAGAGAGAAAGTAAGAAAGAGAGAAAGAAAGAGAGAGAAAGAGAGAGAGAGAGAGAAGAGAGAGAAAGTAAGAAAGAGAGAAAGAAGAGAGAAGAGAAAAGAGAGAAAGAAGAGAGAAAGAGAGAGTAAGAAAGAGAGAAAGAGAGAGTAAGAAAAGAGAAAGAGAGAGAGAGAGAGTAAAAAAGAGAGAGAGAGAAAGAGAGAGAGGGAAAAAGTATCAAATATTGCATATAATTGACTGTATTTGTGATAGATAATGTGGGAGAGAGAAAAACGTGTGTGTGTAAAATAACGTATGTGTTTCAGAGAACGTGTAAAAAACAGTATGCGCGCGTATGCATGTGTGTACGAAAACTCGTGTGTGTGTGTATGTGTGGGTGTGTGTGTAAGAGAACGTGTGTGTGTGTGGTGTGTATATACGAAAACGCGTGCGTGTGTGTGTATGTGTGTGTGTGTGTGTGTGTGTGTGTGTGTGTGTGGTGTGTGTGGGTGTGTGTGTGTGTATGTGTGGGGTGTGTGTGTAGAGAACGTGTGTGTGTGTGATATAGAAAACGCGTGGTGTGTTTGTAAGGGTGTGTGTGTGTATGTGTGGGGTGTGTGTGTGTGTGTATGTGTGTGGGGTGTGTGTGTATGTGTGTTGTGTGTGTGTGTGTGTGTGTGTGGAGTGTTGTGTGGTTAGAGAACGTGTGTGTGTGTGTGAATATAAGAAAACACGTGTGTGTGTGTGTGTATATACGAAACGTGCGTGTGTATGTGTGGGTGTGTGTGTATGTGGGTTGTGTGTGTATGTGTGGGTGGTGTGTATGGGGTGTGTGTGTGTAAGAGAACGTGTGTGTGTGTGTATATACGAAACGCGCTGTGTGTATGTGTGGGTGTGTGTGTGTGTGGGGTGTGTGTGTGTATGTGTGGGGTGTGTGTGTATGTGTGGGGTGTGTGTGTGTGTGTGTGTGTGTGTGGGGTGTGTGTGTGTGTTAGAGAACGTGTGTGTGTGTGATATAAGAAAACACGTGTGTGTGTGTGTGTGATATAAGAAAACCGTGTGTGTGTGTGTATATAGAAAACATGTGTTCAGGAACTGAAATGTGTGAAATTGATACAATCAACATACGATGAACATACAATAATTGATATGGACATGGACATGGATGTGAGTAAAATACTTCATGTTTAGTGGCTGACAGCAGATAGTCTTGAAACCACATATTTACCGGATTCAGATAACAATAGGATAAGTGGCCAGACATAGGAAGGACATACGTTTATTGAACTATGAAGAGAAGTACATCAGAGAACTACATCAGAGAACTACATCAGAGAACTACATACATGAGATACATCAGATGATACATCAGATGTTACATGAGAACTACATGATGATTACATCAGTAGAATTACATCAGAGAACTACATCAGAAACTACATCAGTAGACTACATCAGATGATTACATCAGATGATTACATCAGAGAACTACATCAGATGATTACATCAGTAGAATTACATCAGAGAATTACATCAGAGAACTACATCAGAGAACTACATCAGTAGAACTACATCAGAGAACTACATCAGTAGAATACATCAGAGAACTACATCAGAGAATACATCAGAGAATTACATCAGAGAACACATCGTAGAACTACATCAGAGTAATCGTAGAACTACATCAGAGAACTACATCAGTAGAATACATCAGTAGAATACATCAGATGAATACATCGAGAATACATCAGAGAATTACATCAGTAGAATACATAGAGAACTACATCAGTGAATTACATCGAGACTACATCAGTAGAATACATCAGAGAACTACATCAGAGAATACATCAGAGAATACATCAGTAGAATACATCAGAGAATACGAATCTGGAATACATCAGTGAACTGAGAACTATCAGGACTCAGAGTAATGGAACTACATCAGTAGAACTACATCAGAGAACTATCAGTAACTACTCAGAGAACTACATCAGTAGAATTACATCAGAGAACTACGAGACTCATCAGTAGAATTACATCAGAGAACTACATCAGTAAACTTAATCATCAGTAGAACTACATCAGAGACTCACGAGAACTACATCAGTAGATACTCAGAATACATCAGTAGAATTACATGAGAATATCAGAGAACTACATCAGAGAACTACATCAGAGAACTACATCAGAGAATTACATCAGATAGATACTACATCAGAGAATTACATCAGTAGATACATCAGGACTACATCGAGAATTCAGAGACTACATCATGTATAGAATTACATCAGAGAACTCATCGATGATTACATCAGTAGAACTACATCAGAGAATTACATCAGAGAACTAATCAGACTACATCAGAGAATTACATCAGAGAACTACATCAGAGAACTACATCAGTAGAATTACATCAGAGAACTACATCAGAGAACTACATCAGAGAACTACATCAGTAGAACTACATCAGAGAACTACATCAGTAGAATTACATCAGAGAACTACATCAGAGAACTACATCAGAGAACTACATCAGAGAACTACATCAGTAGAATTACATCAGAGAACTACATCAGTAGAATACATCAGTAGAGACTACATCAGAGAACTACATCAGAGAACTACATCAGTAGAATTACATCAGAGAACTACATCAGTAGAACTACATCAGAGAACTACATCAGTAGAACTACATCAGAGAACTACATCAGTAGAACTACATCAGAGAACTACATCAGAGAACTACATCAGTAGAACTACATCAGAGAACTACATCAGTAGAACTACATCAGAGAACTACATCAGTAGAACTACATCAGAGAACTACATCAGAGAATTACATCAGTAGAACTACATCAGAGAATTACATCAGAGAACTACATCAGAGAACTACATCAGTAGAGATTACATCAGTAGAACTACATCAGAGAATTACATCAGAGTAGAATTACATCAGAGAACTACATCAGTATGAACTTACATACAGAGAACTACATCAGAGTGAACTACATCAGTATAATTAGATCAGAGAATACATCAGAGAACATTACATCAGAGAATTACATCAGTAGAATACATCAGAGAACTACATCAGTAGAATTACATCAGAGAATTACATCAGAGAACTACATCAGTAGAATTACATCAGAGAACTACATCAGAGAATTACATCAGAGAACTACATCAGTAGAACTACATCAGTAGAACTACATCAGTACAATTACATCAGAGAATTATATCAGAGAATTACATCAGAGAACTACATCAGTAGAATTACATCAGAGAACTACATCAGTAGAACTACATCAGAGAATTACATCAGAGAATTACATCAGAGAATTACATCAGAGAACTACATCAGAGAACTACATCAGTAGAATTACAGTCATAGAGATTACATCAGAGAACTACATCAGAGAATACATCAATAGAACTACATCAGAGAATTACATCAGTAGAATACATCAGAGAATACATCAGTAGAATTACATCAGAAACTACATCAGAGAACTACATCAGTAGAACTACATCAGAGAACTACATCAGAGAATTACATCAGAGAATTACATCAGTAGAATTACATCAGATGAATACATCAGTAGAATTACATCAGAGAATTACATCAGAGAACTACATCAGAGAACTACATCAGTACAATTACATCAGAAAATATATCAGAGAATTACATCAGAGAACAAACATCAGTAGAATTACATCAGAAATTACATCAGAGAATTACATCAGAGAACTACATCAGAGAATTACATCAGTAGAACTACATCAGAGAATTACATCAGTAGAACTACATCAGAGAACTACATCAGTAGAATTACATCAGAGAATTACATCAGTAGAACTACATCAGTAGAATTACATCAGAGAACTACAACAGAGAATAACATCAGAGAATTACATCAGAGAACTACATCAGAGAACTACATCAGTACAATTACATCACATAATTATATCAGAGAATTACATCAGAGAACTACATCAGTAGAATTACATCAGAGAATTACATCAGAGAACTACATCAGAGAATTACATCAGTAGAACTACATCAGAGAATTACATCAGTAGAACTACATCAGAGAACTACATCAGTAGAATTACATCAGAGAACTACATCAGAGAATTACATCAGTAGAACTACATCAGAGAACTACATCAGAGAATTACATCAGAGAATTACATCAGTAGAATTACATCAGATGAATACATCAGTAGAATTACATCAGAGAACTACATCAGATGAATATATCAGAGAACTACATCAGATGAATACATCAGATGAATACACCAGTAGAATTACATCAGTAGAACTACATCAGTAGAACTACATCAGAGAACTACATCAGAGAACTACATCAGTAGAACTACATCAGTAGAATTACATCAGTAGAACTACATCAGTAGAACTACATCAGAGAACTACATCAGAGAACTACATCAGTAGAACTACATCAGTAGAACTACAGAGATGGAGACTACACTTACATCAACAAAATATTGATGAAACAATGTAACAAGTCAGACGAGAAATAAAACAATGACGTTGTAATGCCAATGTAACTTATAGATAAGCAGTTATAGTGAGGAAGGCAGGGGAAGGAAGACAGAGAGAGAAAGAGTGAGGAGAGGAGATAGTATGATAGAGACAGGGGAGAAAGATGGTATGATAGAGAGAGAGTGGGCGGAAATATAGTATGATAGAGAGAGAGAGAAAGATAGTAGGATAGAGAGAGAGAGAGAAAGATAGTAAGAGAGAGAGAGAGAAAGATAGTAAGAGAGAGAGAGAGAAAGATTAGTCAAGCAGGAGAGATAGATGATGACAGTCAGTGAATGACAGACTGATTAATAAATAAACTCACCTCCATGTCCGCCCTCTGCCTGTTCTTTCTCTCTGCGGGGTCTTTGACCGACACGGAAGTCGATGCTGAGTTCATGTTTTCTGCTGTATCCTCGACGTCGCAGACTCAAACTTGATATGGTCAATCTGGGACGGTCAGCATGTGGGACAGTCGGCACACAGATATGATAGTGTATCTGGGACGGACTTAATGCAGATGTGTAGTCCGGTCGGCATACAAATGTGTAGTCAATCTGGGACGGACTTAACACAAATGTGTAGTCAATCTTGGAGGTCAGTACACAGATGTGTAGTCAATCTGTAACG
Organism: Arion vulgaris; assembly: GCA_020796225.1. NCBI lineage: Eukaryota > Metazoa > Mollusca > Gastropoda > Stylommatophora > Arionidae > Arion > Arion vulgaris. The sequence goes on from CM036774.1 coordinate 1,608,292, forward strand.
GTCGCCACACAGATGTATAGTCAATCTGGGACGGACTTAACACAGATGTGTAGTCAATCTTGGAGGTCAGTACACAGATGTGTAGTCAATCTGGGACGGTCGGCACACAGATGTGTAGTCAATCTATGACGGTCGGCACACAGATGTGTAGTCAATCTGGGACGGTCGGTACACAGATGTGTAGTCAATCTGGGACGGTCGGTACACAGATGTGTAGTCAATCTGAGACGGTCGCCACACAGATGTGTAGTCAATCTGGGACGGTCGGTACACAGATGTGTAGTCAATCTTGGAGGTCAGTACACAGATGTGTAGTCAATCTATGACGGTCGGCAACAGATGTGTAGTCAATCTATGACGGTCGGCAACAGATGTGTAGTCAATCTGGGACAGTCGGTACACAGATGTGTAGTAATCTGGGACGTGACACAGATGTGTAGTCAATCTGGGAGTCGGTACACAGATGTGTAGTCAATCTAGACTGTCGCCCACAGATGTGTAGTCAATCTGGGACAGTCGTACACAGATGTGTAGTCAATCTTTGGAGGTCAGTACACAGATGTAGTGTCAATCTATGACGTCGCACACAGATATGTGTAAGTCAATCTATGACGGTCGGCAACATGTGTAGTCAATCTGGGACGGTCGTAAAACAGATTGTAGTCAATCTGGGACGGTCGGTACACAGATGTGTAGTCAATCTGAGACGGTCGCCACACAGATGTGTAGTCAATCTATGACGGTCGGCACACAGATGTGTAGTCAATCTTGGAGGTCAGTACACAGATGTGTAGTCAATCTGGGACGGTCGGTACACAGATGTGTAGTCAATCTGGGACGGTCGGCACACAGATGTGTAGTCAATCTATGACGGTCGGCACACAGATGTGTAGTCAATCTGGGACGGTCGGTACACAGATGTGTAGTCAATCTGGGACGGTCGGTACACAGATGTGTAGTCAATCTGAGACGGTCGCCACACAGATGTGTAGTCAATCTGGGACGGTCGGTACACAGATGTGTAGTCAATCTGGGACGATCAGCATACAGATGTGTAGTCAATCTGGGACGATCAGCATACAGATGTGTAGTCAATCTGGGACAGTCGCACACAGATGTGAAAGTGTATCTGGGACACTCCTCCCAGAGATGTCAATATCAATTAGTTTTGTGATCTATCAAACACATCTATCGCAGTATTTCCTCTCTCTCTTTCTCTCTCTCTCTCTCCTGTGTAGAAATAACAAAAAAATACCGACAGTACTCAGTCAGATATATTTGTGTGCCGGGTACTTGAATACCGACAGTACTCAGATAAATTTGTGTGCCGGGTACTTGAATGCCAACAGAACTCGCTCAGATAAACTTGTGTGCTGGGTACTTGAATACCGACAGTACTCACTCAGATAAACTTGTGTGCCGCTTACTTGAATACCGACAGTACTCACTCAGATAAACTTGTGTGCCGGGTACTTGAATACCGACAGTACTCACTCAGATAAACTTGTGTGCCGGGTACTTGAATACCGACAGTACTCACTCAGATAAACTTGTGTGCCGGGTACTTGAATACCGACAGTACTCACTCAGATAAACTTGTGTGCCGGGTACTTGAATACCGACAGTACTCACTCAGATAAACTTGTGTGCCGGGTACTTGAATACCGACAGTACTCACTCAGATAAACTTGTGTGCCGGGTACTTGAATACCGACAGTACTCACTCAGATAAACTTGTGTGCCGGGTACTTGAATACCGACAGTACTCACTCAGATAAACTTGTGTGCCGGGTACTTGAATACCGACAGTACTCACTCAGACAAACTTGTTGCCGGCTACTGAATATCGACAGAACTCGATCAGATAAACGTGTTACCGGGTAATTGAATGCCGACAGTACTCAATCAGATAAACGTGTGTACCGGGTACTTGAATGCCGACAGTACTCACTCATATAAACTTGTGTGCCAGGTACATGAATACCGACAGAACTCACTCAGATAAACTTGTGTGCCGGGTACTTGAATACCGACAGTACTCGCTCAGATAAACTTGTGTGCCGGGTACTTGAATACCGACAGTACTCACTCAGATAAACTGTGTGCGGCTACTTGAATACCGACAGTACTCGCTCAGATAAACTTGTGTGCCGGGTACTTGAATACCGACAGTACTCACTCAGATAAACTTGTGTGCCGGCTACTTGAATACCGACAGTACTCGCTCAGATAAACTTGTGTGCCGGGTACTTGAATACCGACAGTACTCACTCAGATAAACTTGTGTGCCGGCTACTTGAATACCGACAGTACTCGATCAGATAAACTTGTGTGCCGGGTACATGAATACCGACTTATATTCCAAACTTCACTTAGTTGTGACCATCACTTCTTGTTACCTGCGCTGGAATATAAAATATAATTGTTTATTGTAAACCGTATTTTAATTGATACCAGAAATATACATTGTAACATCCAACTTGTCAATGTGACATCCAACTTGTCAATATGACATCCAACTTGTCAATGTGACATCCAACTTGTCAATATGACATCCAACTTGTCAATATGACATCCAACTTGTCAATGTGACATCCAACTTGTCAATGTGACATCCAACTTGGCAATGTGACATCCAACTTGTCAATGTGACATCCAACTTGTCAATGTGACATCCAACTTGTCAATGTGACATCCAACTTGTCAATATGACATCCGACTTGTCAATGTGACATCCAACTTGTCAATATGACATCCAACTTGGCAATGTGACATCCAACTTATCAATGTGACATCCAACTTATCAATGTGACATCCAACTTGGCAATGTGACATCCAACTTGTCAATATGACGATAGTTATGTTGAATGATATTGGGAGACGATGTACAGACTACAAGATCTGGACGAGAGCAAGTTCTACTTATGTTCTACAGACTACAAGATCTAGACGAGAACAAGTTCTACTTATGTTCTACAGACTACAAGATCTGGACGAGAACAAGTTCTACTTATGTTCTACAGACTACAAGATCTGGACGAGAACAAGCTCTACTTATGTTCTACAGACTACAAGATCTGGACGAGAACAAGTTCTACTAATGTTCTATAGACTACAAGATCTGTACTAGAACAAGTTCTACTTATGTTTTACAGACTACAAGATCTGGACGAGAACAAGTTCTACTTATGTTTTACAAGAGAGAGTCACGATAACCTGAGATCAAACAAATAGTTGACACATACAATCCTAGCATAGTACAGAGAAAGTATTGTCCACAATCCTAGCAAGACATATTGTCCACAATCCGCACAGAATATTGTCACATACAGAATCCAATAGCACAGACATATTGTCCCACAACCGAGCACAGACATATTGTCCCACAACACTTTGCCCAAGCACAGACATATTGTCCACAACCGAGCACAGACATATTGTCCCACAACGAGCACAGACATATTGTCCCCGAGCACAGACATTTGTCACCGAGCACAGACAGACTGCCGCATAGTTTGAGCACAGACTGCCACACAATCTGAGTACAGATTGACTGTCACCATGTACACATGGTGAGCCCTAAAAGCGCAATTATCCTGTCATACAGGAGAGCACAAGACTGACTGCCACACAAGGCGAGTACAGACTGACTGTCACACAGGTAGAGCACAGACTGACTGCCACACAAGGCGAGCACAGACTGCCACACAACGTGTAGGTTTTACTCCAGAGAGCATGTGTTAGAAACTACGATGTGAGGGTTTGTGGCTATATGTGTGTGTCTGTGAGAGATAGAGATTGTTAGGGTGAGGTTGTAGGTGTGACTGCGTGTGCATGTGTAGGACTATGTGTCTGACTGTTTCTGTGTAACGGGGTGTGTATGTGTACGCGTGAGTGAGTGTACATGTGTGTGTATGTGTACGCGTGAGTGAGTGTAGATGTGTGTGATTAAGCGACATACATATGTCACAGTACTTACTAAATCCGACAGATTGACTTCTTTGCATCGGGTTTTAGTACATATGGGTCGGCCCCTTCCGCAGAAAAGGCACGCTACCTGCTGATAGTATTGCACAAAGCACGAACTCCGTGGCTTCGGCAACAATCATAGGAAATTTTAGAAAAAATGAACTTGTGAACAGAAGGGTGCGGTCCGAATTCGAACCTCCGACCGTCGGAACGTAAGGTAACCGTTTAACTATTTAGCCACAGACATTTGACATGTACTGTTGACTGCTTGCATGTCAAATACCTTTTACCGGCTAGGATCAAGGTCAAATATGATCAAGGCCGTATGGAATCAAGCCCGTATTGTGTGGACGTAACCTTTGATGTAGCAGCTGGTATCTAATTTTAGTAACATTAATGGTTGGTTACTTATGGGATACCATCAACAAATGGTTGGTGTATAATTAAAAGCATTATATGCAGCCTTTCAGTGTCATGTAGTTTGTAATAGCCATCTGACAGTGCTCCAAGATCACAACATGAGTTAGACAGGGATGTATTCTTTCCCCATTCTTGTTTAACCTTGATATGGACTGTCTGATGTGAGGAGACCATGAAGGATAATTGGAGAGGCTTTCGATGGACACTTAATTCAGCATTGGTAGTTTTGGATTATGCAGACGATCTTGACCTTTTCGTCAAGCCGATACGAAGATGCTCAATCGAAAAAAATACACTTTCCTGAACAGCTCAAACAATAGGACTTAATATTTGCACAGAACAGCCAAACAATAGGACATTTGCACAGAACAGCTCAAACAATAGGACTTAATATTGCACATAACAGCTCAAACAATGAGACTTAATATTGCACATAACAGCTCAAACAATAGGACTTAATATTGCACATAACAGCTCAAACAATAGGACTTAATATTGCACATAACAGCTCAAACAATAGGACTTAATATTGCACATAACAGCTCAAACAATAGGACTTAATAGAACTTAACAGCCAAACAATAGGACTTAATAGGACAAAGCCACAAGTGGATTAATAGCACAGAGCCCAAATTTGAGTTGTAAAAGAATAGAACCACTGTTACCTGCCATGCGTGTGTAGAGGCGACTTAGGAGGTTTGGCTGAAATCGGATGTACATGTCCTAAACGTGTAGAAGTCTATGCGTTTAAGGGCTGCAAAACCAATATCAACGTATCACGTTCTGGCAAGATCAAACATATTACAAAGAGTGATTAAAATTGGTCGTAAAGAACGAACGCGAAGAAGAAGAAGAAGGACTTAATATTGCACATAACAGCACAAACAATAGGACTTAATATTGCACATAACAGCACAAACAATAAGACTTAATATTGCTGCACAGAACAGCTCAAACAATAAGACTTAATATTTGCACAGAACAGCTCAAACAATAGGACTTAATATTGCCTTAAAAAATTGAAATGTTTACAACATCATCATCATCAGGTGCCGTCTCCACATCGAAGGTTGGCTGCAATGAATCTCCAGCATTCTCTGTTTTTCGCCTTGGTGTTGCACACTGCCAGACTGTAACCTGTCCATTTCTAAAGTTTCCCTCCCACAAACAATCATTCGCTAAATCTTAGATCGCAATCCGGTTGCTATTACATCTCTTCTGCTTGCCGCTGCTGCACGCGCACATCACAATATAGGGGATTTTGTGGCTGAGTGGTTAAGCCCTTTACCTTGTGAGTCGAAGGTCGTGGGTCCGGACCGCGCCGTTCTGTTCACAAGTGCAGTTTTCCAGAGATCCCTAGGATTGTTGCCGGAGCTACGGAGTTCGTGCTTTGTGCAATACTTTCGCCAGGTGGCGTGTCATTTCTGCGGAGAGGGACCGAGCGCCATATGGCAATGAAGTCAATCCTTCTGCTTAAAAACCCTTTAATCACAAGATCACGTTTACCGGGACCCAAATTTGGGGTGTAAAGAATAGAACCACTGTTACCTGACACGCATGTCGTAAGAGGCGAATAAGGAGGTTTGGCTAAAATCGGATGCACGTGTCCTAAACGTATAGAAGTCTATGAGTTTAGGGGCCTATTAAACCAATGTGCAACGTATACACGTTCTTGGCAAAGATCAAACATATCACAAAGAGTGATTAAAATTGGTCGTAAAGAACGCACGCAAAGAAGAAGAAGAAGACAAGATCACGTGGTACAGCTAAAATTAAGTTCTGGAAGAAATATTGCGGATTTCCGGTCTAGTCTAGAAACGTTTCAACAATTACCGCCCTTGTTCAAACATGGAGACGCCAGATATTTGGCTGAGATCGAGTCTTCAGTGCAGGAAACCTGACACAGAATTCTTGCCAAAATGTGGTCTGATGGGAATTGTTAGGACGGGAGGTACAGGTTAATACGATATCGCTTCCATTAGTACGTCAACATTGCAAGAATATGTACATATCTTAGTGTGTGTGTGTGCTGATGTGTGCTGATGTGGGTGTGTGTGCTGATGTGTGTGTGTGTGTGTGTGTGTGCTGATGTGTGTGTGTGTGTGCTGATATGTGTGTGTGTGGGTTGATGTGTGTGTGTGTGCTGACGTGTGTGTGCTGATGTGTGTGTGTGCTGATGTGTGTGTGTGCTGATGTGTGTGTGTGCTGATGTGTGTGTGTGTACTTATGGATGAGTGTATGTATATAAGTGTAGATATATGTGCAAGTGTGTGTGTGTGTGTGTACGTGTGTAAGTATGTCTAAGTGAGTATTATGTAAGTGTGTACTTAGTGTAAGTGTGTACGTATATGTAAAGTGTATACGTAAGTGTACGTGTATGTGTGTATAATACAAGAGTGTGTGAGTGTGTATAAGTACAAGAGTGTGTGAGTGTGTATAAGTACAAGAGTGTGTGAGTGTGTATAAGTACAAGAGTGTGTGAGTGTGTATAAGTACAAGAGTGTGTGTGTATAAGTACAAGAGTGTGTGAGTGTGTATAAGTACAAGTGTGTGTGAGTGTGTATAAGTACAAGAGTGTGTGTGTATAAGTACAAGAGTGTGTGAGTGTGTATAAGTACAAGAGTGTGCGTGTATAAGTACAAGAGTGTGTGAGTGTGTATAAGTACAAGTGTGTGTGAGTGTGTATAAGTACAAGTGTGTGTGAGTGTGTATAAGTACAAGAGTGTGTATGTGTGTATAAGTACAAGAGTGTGTGAGTGTGTATAAGTACAAGAGTGTGTGAGTGTGTATACGTACAAGAGTGTGTGAGTGTGTATAAGTACAAGTGTGTGTAGTTATATTAAAAAAACATTGTTTAAAACTGTCCTTACTAGCTGTAATACCGCTTTTTGGGGGGGACGGTATAGGACAGGAGGGACACGATCCTGTAGAATGTAATTATTTAATGCCATTATGGCTAGTACAGTCAGTAGAAACTGTTCCAGGTTTGAATGTTTTCTTTATGCCCCCGACAGATAAAAACTCACTCCTTGGCCCTTACTGTGGATTAAACCTGGATCTCCTGCATGGAGCTACGCTCTAATCCATTCGACCACACGCTGTACCTGTGTGTGTATAAATGTGTGCATATGATATGTAAGTTTAGTGTGTGTGTGTGTGTGTGTGCATACGCATAAATGTACTTATATAAATGTGTGTGTGTGGGATCATGTAAATGTGTACTTATGTAATTATAAGTATAGTATGTCTGTGTGTGTGTGTGTGTGTTTGTGTGTGTGTGTGTCTGTACATGTGCACTTATATAATTGTAAGTATAGATGTAAAAATATGTATGCATATCTAAGCCAGACAACTATAATTCTCTCCCTCGCATACATCACGTTCTCCTGTAAGCACGCTTGATTTAGCGTCAACAACTTCATGATAAAATGCAAATTTACTTTTAATACGCCCTATCATTTATCAGATTTGATTTTAGAAACATTTGTTTAAAAAACGAAATATTATATTCACGTCACAACACCTGGTCGTGCAGAGTGAAAATTATACATCTCGTATGTTGCACAAAAGTAGTACCTTCAAGAAGTTGCATGAATATGTCGCTTCATCAAACTAACTCATCAACTAACTAACCATCCATATGATGTTCTAACTAACCATCCATATAATGTTCTAACTACCATCCATATGATGTTCTAACTACCATCCATATGATGTTCTAACTAACTCATCCATATAATAAGTTCTAACTAACCATCCATATAATAATCTTCTAACTACCATCCATATGATGTTCTAACTAACCATCCATATGATTCATGTTCTAACTAACTCAATTCCATCCATATATGTTCTAACTACCATCCATATGATGTTCTAACTAACCATCCATATGATGTTCTAACTAACCATCCATATAATGTTCTAACTAACCATCCATATGATGTTCTAACTAACCATCCATATGATGCAATAAATATATTTCTGCCTGTTCTAGATTCTGTAACCACTACTGCCTTGTAGTTCGATTGGGGACAATCAAAGTCTAGCGGAGAAATACATACACAAGGTTGGATGGCATGCAAACCAAGTCGTCCAAAAAAGACTGGTAACCTGGGCAGATGACTCATCAACATCCCGGGGGAAGGTTGTCTAAGGGTAGCTACCCTAAAAGAAAATAGCAACCTACTGCCTTGCAGGTTGGCTGGGACAGCCAAAGGCTGGGAGAGCAACCCAGTAAACGTGGCTAAAACAGGACACATCGCCGAAGGATAAGCAGAGGCTCCAAAGATGCTAAAGATGTGACGAAACATGTGATGAATCAGATTTCACATGAATAAGAATGTATGGGAAATCTGGCATCAGTCTAAGTGGTAATCGAGAGAGAGAGAGATATTCTTAGTTCCTGAGCTTGAAGTCAGATCACAAAGTATGAAACATTGATGTGTAGTAGTCATATATCCATACACAATCTCATCACAACGCATGAAACATTGATGTATGATGTAGTCATCTATCCACACACAATCTCATCACTAAACATGAAACATTGATGTATGATGTAGTCATATTCCCACAATCTCATCTACAGCATGAAACATTGATGTATGATGTAGTCATAATCTCGACACAATCTCATCACAAAGCATGAAACATTGATGTCATGAATTATCTTAACAATCTATCACAGTATGAAACATATTATATAGTTCATCTATCTACACAATCCATCACAAGTATGAAACATTGATGTATGATGTATCATAACACAATCTCATCACAAATATGAAACTTGATGATATGTAGTCATCTATCCACACAAATCTCATCCCAAAGTATGAAACTATTACAATCATATATCACAAACAAAATTATCTACAATAATCGAAGTTCTTTCACTCTAAATCTTGATTGTAACTCACGATACTTCTTTATCTATCATCATTGGTTTACCAAAGTGCTATCACCTCCATGGGCGGTGAAACCTTCCAGGCGAAGATGGCTTCCGAAGCAATTGGGGAGTTTTCTCGTGATTTTGCATTGAATAATCATTACAAATTTGAATTCTGCATTTTAATTTGTATGCATCTTACACGATCCTTTCGCAATTTTCATTCATGCATATAATCATTTGAAAATTACCATTCTATAAAATATCACAAGTATGAAACATGATATAGTGCATATGTATATTAATGAGTTCTTTACAAACATTATAATGAGAAGGGGCGTTGTAAAGTTTATGTCACAAAGTGGGCGTGTGCAGAAAAGTTTGAGAATCTATGGTCTAGAGATCTGGTGGTAAACTCAGATCTTCTTTTCGAAAACTCAGAGTTTCTTTATGTTTGTGTGTATTATCTGCAACAATCTCATTAATTAATGAAAATCTGTCTTGTTGTGAGTGCCGTAAAACTCATAATTTCACCATGAAGCTTAAATTGATCGTATATTCTTGCAATTTATTTTAAAAATTGTTTCTAGAGATGGAATTAGCTAATAGAATGAATTACACAGCTTAACTTATAAATAAAATTGAAACATAAGCTTAATATTAAAATAAAATTTGAACACAATCTCAATATTAAAATAAAATTTGATAATGATTATATTAAATACAAAATTAAACAAGTAAGCTTAATATTAAATATGAAATTTAAACAGCTTAAGCAATTTTAGAATAGGAAATTGAGTGTAATATTAAAATAATTGATTGATTGATGATTCATTGACAACATCATTGCATTGTGAGTAACCAGTGTGTTCACGTAATCTCATAAACAGAGACTTGATGTGCAGTGCACGATCTCACACGGCGAGGATGCCAGATGTAATTGAAGATGGTGATGATATTTTGTAGTGATTTAATTTTAATTTTCTAATGAATTTGACCAGCAGCATGTTTCAGCCTGCTTTCTCGATGTATAAAATAATAGAATAAAATTGACGATAGCATGATGCGGGCCCACAAGAAGCAAAGAAAATCTGCAACGTTACAAGGCATGTCCGTAAGGCACATAGATGAACTGGATGCTACCAATCAAATCAAGTGTCACCAGAAATCGTATGATGGTCTACTTGTAGGCGATAACTGGCACATACAATCACTCTTAGGCTCAGATCAGCATCAAACATGAGTGGTTGAGCCATGTCGATATGGACGTTGGAACAAGAAGAAACTTAATATCAAAACAGATTGTATGACCACACATCACAAAATAGATGTTAGTTGTATGTGAGACTATGGCAAACATATGTCATCTAATTTCAATATCAAATTTTCAATATCAAATTTTCAATATCAAATTTTCAATATCAAATTTTCATCCAATTTTCAATATCAAATTTTCAATAACAAATTTTCAATAACAAATTTTCAATATCAAATTTTCACAAAAACTGAGACACATTTTTCAATATATATTAATTTCGATATGGAAAAATGAAGTAATGTTTTGCAATGGGATTTTAGCGCAACTATGTTTTCAACCCTTCTATTCGTTTTACTTCTCACATCTCCATTACTTGTGTCAACTTTCTTGACATTACTATCACAATATACCTATCCACTATCACTACATCAGTATATTACAAGCCTACTGATGCACATAGTTTTCTCCTTTATACTTCTTCCCATCCCCAGGCTTGTCGTGAATCTTTGCCATTCTCGCAGCTCTTGCGACTTCGTCGCCTTTGTAGCGAGGACGATGATTTACTTGATAGAGTTCGCCAGATGTTTGATTTCTTCCGCAGGCGACTATACCCGGACAAAGAGCTTGTATCTGCTATGCATCGAGTTCAGAAAATCACTCGCCAGCAGGCCCTTACTAAACAGCATAGGACTACTAACTCTGACAGAGTAAAACTTATCGCCCGAGTGGTTACTGGGGCCCAAATTTAGGGTGTAAAGAATAGAACCACTGTTACCTGCCACGCATATCTTAAGAGGCGATTAAGGATGTTTGGCTGAAATCGGATGCACGTGTCCTAAACGTGTAGAAGTCTATGCGTTTAGGGGCCTACCAAACTAATGTGCAACGTATACACGTTCTTGACAAAGATCAAACATATCACAAAGTGTGATTAAAGTTGGTCGTAAAGATCAAACATATCACAAAGTGAGATTAAAATTGGTGGTAAAGATCAAACATATCACAAAGTGAGATTAAAATTGGTCGTAAAGATCAAACATATCACAAAGTGAGATTAAAATTGGTTGTAAAGATCAAACATATCACAAAGTGAGATTAAAATTGGTTGTAAAGATCAAACATATCACAAGATCAACATATCACAAAGTGAGATTAAAATTGGTTGTAAAGATCAAACATATCACAAAGTGAGATTAAAATTGGTTGTAAAGATCAAACATATCACAAAGTGAGATTAAAATTGGTTGTAAAGATCAAACATATCACAAAGTGAGATTAAAATTGGTGGTAAAGATCAAACATATCACAAAGTGAGATTAAAATTGGTTGTAAAGATCAAACATATCACAAAGTGAGATTAAAATTGGTTGTAAAGATCAAACATATCACAAAGATCAAACATATCACAAAGTGAGATTAAAATTGGTTGTAAAGAACGAACGCACAGAAGAAGAGTAAAGCTTATCTTAACTTTCTACCTTCCCCCACATAGTTCACTGGTGCAAAAGGTTTTACTCCTTTATCTGTCTATCCTTAAATCAGAAACTGCGGCCCGTTCAGTCTTCCCCAACTATCCTTTGGTGGCTTACAGACGGGACAGCAGTCTTAAGGATATGTTGGTACACAGTCGCCTTAAGTCTAATATCCAGACTCATTTTGGCACTGTCCAGTGTGGCCGTCGGCGTTGCAATACGTGTGCCTATGTGATACAGACTCGTACTGTATCTGTTTCTTTGCTACGTCTGTTATTGAAGATGGTTTCACATGCGAGTACCGAAATATAATCTACGCTATCACTTGCAAGTGGTGTTCTAATGCATTTATCGGCGAAACAGGCAAAATGTTCAGTGACCGTTTCGGCCAACATTTACGTGATATACGCCAATGCTCTGTGACCGTTTCGACCAACACTTACGTGATATACGCCAATGCTCTGTGACCCCTGTAGCCTCTCATTTCAAGGGAACTGACCATTTGGGTGCTCGCGACGTCCAGGTCACTGCCATCCGATCATGTTCATCTGATAATCGTAGTCGATTTGACCTGGAGAATCGCTTTATTTCGTTATATGGTACCTTGTGATCTCATGGACTCAACGCTCTACATTCTTATGCTTCTTAGTACTTTCTCTTCTCATGCTCTATATTTTATATGTGTATATGTTAAATGTATATGAGTCATATATTTACTTGATTTTTTATTGTTTCTTTTCTTTGTCCACTTCTAGTTTTTCTGTATTTATTTCGTTATTCGTTTTTAGTCACATTTTTACATTCACTTTTAACTGTTGTAATATCTTTGTCAAAGTCTATATGTAGTGTTCTGTGACATTCATCCCTTTTGTTGTATCGTTTAGTTTAGTTTAGTTTAGTTTAGTTTAGTCGTCGGATCACCATCACTGCACGTCGAACAAATTAGTCCATAAGTGCTCCGATCTCTCCCTCAGTATGTCCATCAGCGTGTGGCGACTAACGACACCAGTTCTTTGTTGGTTTACAATTCTTCTTTGTCTGCCAGCATAGCGTTCTTGTCGAGCTACACCACACTTAACTTTGAGTTCTTGCAGTCTGGTTAGTGTTGTGGATTCACCGCTATTACGTGAATCATGTACACGCCCTCTCTCCCTTAAGGAATTTATAATATCAGCCTTGTCCATTGCTCGTCCGCTTTGGACAGCATCCATACCTGCAAGCCTATCCGCACGTTCATTCCCCTTACACCTGCATGCCCTGGCACAAAATAAAACTGATCTTTGTCAGCTTAGACCTCCCCAGCGATTCTATCCAATGTCTCCTAGCCCATCCTGTTTCAATCTTCCTGAGCATACTCAGTGAGTCACTGAGAAAACATGCATGGATAAAAGTCTGTGATTCTAGCCAAATCATCGCTTTGGTAACCGCCATGATTTCCATAGTGAGACTGCTCGTAGTCACGGCAAAACCACCACTGTCTTCCTTCACAACATCACCTCCGACCTGAGCAGTGAAAGCCCACGAGCTCCGCACATGTCGAATCACCGAACCATCCGTATAAATGATTACATCATGCTCAGATGCGTTCTCAGAAATGAATGCCTGAACCTCTGCCTCCACAACAAGTGGGTTGTGTTGCCTGCATTCTTTATCAAGTTCGATGCATACAGAAAAGGATGTAGCGATTCCTCTTGACACTGGTATCCATTCTTCACCGGGATCAATGTCTTCAAGTGTACACACCTGTTCAATACAGTCCTCGGCCTGACCCATCCAAGATTTTCCTCTTTTTAACCTATTTCCTTTTGTCTCTTTATTTCCAAGTGCAGAGGATGTTGTGTGTCAGCATTGACTCGAAGGTATGGGCGTGCACGGCTCATCAGTATTCTATACTCCATAGTAGGATAGTCAAGGAGATAGCGCATCGCCCTGCACGACGCGTCTTTAGTGCAACCAAGTATAATGCGCATCGCCTCGTTCTGTATTCTTTCCAGTCGTTCTATCTGACTATGACTGAGAGTCAGGATCGCCAGCGCATACTCAAGCACAGAAAGGACCAGACCCTGGTATAAAAGACAAAGATGGCGCTGTTCACAATCCGCCGCAGCCATTACCCTCATCGCCAGCAAACCTGTCCTCGCCTTCATTATCACATGAGCTATGTGTTCCGTAAAAGCTAGACTACGTTGTATCGTTTGCTTGATAAAGGCCTTCTGGTCGAAACGTTGCTGTGTATTGTCATTGTTTTTATATTTTGTAAAACTACAGTACTTTGTTATTACGTGTTTCGCAAATTGTAGACTACAAGAATATTTAAATATTATATATGTTTTATAATGAATATGTTATGGTAAGTTTAACTGCAAGTGTGTACAACATATATATATGTTATTGTGTACACATCTGGAGTTGTGTAGTGGTAAACATAACTAGCATGTGGGTACTTATCAAACAGGATCACAACGATATATCATATAATAGCATAACAACATGTTCAGCACATACAATATGGTTATCTCATAGATGTTCACATAATATTTAATATTACTATTATAATGTTAGTATAGACTAATACAACACTGAAACAAGTCCATCGACTCAAGTATCTGGGAACATTCCTAACATCAGATGGAAGATGTACAACAGAGATTAGGAGTAGAATAGCTCAAGCGAAAGCAGCATTTATGAAAATGAAAAACACACTATGCGTGAACTCACTACCAATGACATTGCGGAAACGAGTACTCAGTGCTATATTGAACCAATACTTTTGTATGACAGCGAATCATGGACAATGAATAAACAATCAATAAAATCATTGGAAGCCACAGTGATGTGGTTTTACAGAAGAATGCTGAAAATTCCATGTACAGTAAAGAAAACAAATGATGAGGTTTTAAATCAGGCCTGCACACAAAGAAACCTTATCAAAAGAATCAGAATAGGTCAATCAAGGTTCTTCTGGTATACAATGCCAAGAGAAGGTTTATTCAGAAATATAACAAATGCCATGTTAATAAATAAAGTAAATTGTAAAGGTAAATATTTTCTCTGGTTTTATAAGGTAGAGGGCGTTCCATGGTTACATAAAAAGCAGTAGGACTATGTCTTACTGCGCCCTGAAACAAACTACGCCTCCGCAATATGCTGTACAAATGTGCGTATGCCTCAAAAACATCGTTCCTGAAAATGAGAAGCATATCTGCAACAAGTCCTTGTCAATTGTGATCAGAATGCGAGTTATTCAGTGCTACATAGAACCAATACTGACATACGAATGCGAGTCATGGACAATGAACACACAGATCGAAAAATCTCTGAGGGCCACAGAAATGTGGTTTTACAGAAGAATGATGAGAATCCCATGGACTGCTAAAATGACTAATGTTGAGTTGTTGAATGAGATCAAGACACAGAGAAGGCTTATCATCAATATAAGAAAGAGGCAGTCATCATTTTTGGGCATGTGATGAGGAGGGGAGGTTTAGAACATATTGTGACAACCGGTAAAATCGAGGGTAGACGAGACAGGGGAAGACAGAGACATACATTTTTGGATAGCCTGACTTCATGGCACGGTAGAGCGTCAACATCTGAGTTGATAGCAAACACCAGAGACAGATATTTGTTGAGATCCATGATCGCCTACGCCACGGCGGCCTGATGATGATGATGTCTCAAAGCTAAGGATATTTATGTGTGCACATTGTTTACATGTTTGTGTAACATGTTTTGTACTGTATGTATGAACATGTTTCTCTAAACTATAGTGATACTTGTTCATTTGTAGTTGTGTACATATATGTTTGGTGTAATAGTTTGGTGTACACAGTGCTGTTTGGTGTACATATATGTAACACATTTTCCTCTTCTTTATTCTTGTCTCCAATCCTGTTTTGTCTCACAGCGTCAAGATAGAAGAGATTTCTAGAACGGCGTTTGTGTGCACTTCCGAAATCGTATTTTTCTTCGCTCTGTTATCCGTGAGGTTCATCGTTTACAAGGACTGCCTTTTTCTTTGTATCCGCTGTATCGGAGCACATTGCTCTTTAAAATGCACTGTCTGTTGGTAATCGCTTATGTGACCGAACCATTTAATTTGTTGTTTCTTGATGAAGTCTAGTATTGATGTTGTACCCACTCTTTTCCTGATGTCTTCATTTCTCAACCGGTCTCTTTTTGTTACACCCAGTATTCTGCGCAGACACTTCATCTCTGTTGTGACTAGTTTTCTTCTATCATGTGATGTATGCGTCCAGGTTAGGAACAGATAGCATAATGTTGAGAGAAAGATTGTGTTGAACATTGCTCTTTTAGTATTCATGGTGACATGTTTGCATTTCAAATATCGGCGCCATTTGTCCTATGATTTAATTTGCTTTATTGCATATATGTTGGATTTTGTTAGTTATTCTTCTGTTTGCTAAAAAAAATGCTCCCTTGGTTTGTCAAGTCTGTGATTTGTTTTAATGTATGTTTGTCGATGGAGATATTGGTAGCGTCTCACTCTTACGTACGTTTATTTGTCAATGTGTACAACGGTTAGTGTGTACATATATATTAGTGTGCACAACAGTTAGTATGTACATATATACTAGTGTGTACAACGGTTAGTGTGTACATATATGTAACAGCGTGTGTATGTCACACAGTACTGCAGATAATAAAGTGGATTGGACGTTCTCAAAGGCTATAATTATGTATGATCGATTCATGTCATCCCCACCAAAACCAACATCAACATCAGCTTTTAAAAGTCTAAATAAAATATGAAACTGCAAGTTATATTACTAGCAGATGTACCCGCTCATCGCCCGGGAATTTAGTTTTAATCTAGTTGTAATGTTGAACATTTTTAAAGTTACATTTGGTATCCTTTTCCGCTGATCTTTCAAGTCGTTCCTCTTTAGTTTCATCATCAGTAGCTTTTACACTCCTCCGATGCTTGTAGTCTAGCCTAATAACTAATCTTTCCTCCTTTTTCTCCATGTTTCTGGCATTCATTTCTCTTTCTTATCATTCTCCAACCACATATCTCTAACTTCATTAGTTTCGATAGATCTACGAAAATTGTATCATTCTCCAACCACATATCTCTAACTTCATTAGTTTCGATAGAACTACGAAGATTGTATCATTCTCCAACCACATATCTCTAACTTCATTAGTTTCGATAGAACTACGAAGATTGTATCATTCTCCAACCACATATCTCTAACTTCATTAGTTTCGACAGAACTACGAAGATTGTATCATTCTCCAACCACATATCTCTTACTTCATTAGTTTTGACAGAACTACGAAGATTGTATCATTCTCCAACCACATATCTCTAACTTCATTAGTTTCGATAGAACTACGAAGATTGTATCATTCCCGAAACTTCTAAGTCCCAAACAGTGCGAGACTGAGTATATTAAAGAAACATGCCCCATCCTCTCAAAAACAGCTGCTGTCCCATGAATAATAATACGTTTTCTCTCCATGCTTGGCGTGAAAACTTTGTCGGTTGATCACAAAAGATTAAAATGTCCCTCATTCCGATTGCCAGAGAAACCTGATAAAATAGAATTCCAGTGAAAGTTGACAAATAACAATTGTCAAATTGAATTTATTCAGATTATAAACTGATCGAATAGTGACCAGATGTGTTAATAAAAATAAAAGTTAAATCTTGGGCCTTACTGTGAATTGAACAAGGGTCTTCCGCATGGCAGCCAAGCATCTAATCCATTCGGCCATTGCCAGACATATTGAAATACCAATAAATGACATCAAATATTAACGCAACATGTTACTTCATCATCGCTTTAACATATGACCGGCAAAAAAAACTTGCATACAACTTTTCGGTTTTTAACTTTTCATGACCATTTCGTTAAGTTAGAATTTAGATATAGAGACGAACCAATAGTCCGGTTTTATACGTTTACATCTTCCCATCTATGAAACTTACCCTCTTGCCAAATGTCAAGTCCGTAGGATGTCCAGATATCTTGAAACAATGGGAACAGACACACACACACACAATTTCATTACGGTTATTTATATATATGTATAAGTGCAGAATAACAATTTTTAATGATTATTTAATAGCAAAATCACGAAAATAATTTATTTAAAAATATTTATTATTAATTTCTTCTATAAGGAGCCATCGATCCATAATCACCTGAACACCCAACCTCCCAATTTCTTCTAAAATAAAAACACTATCGCCCACCTAAAACGCTTCATCGCCCACTGGGTGGTACGCCCACTTTGGGAAACGCTGAGCTAGACCAACGTAATAAATAAGAGAGCTCAAGTGCTCAGTTAGGAATAATGTCCTGTTTGATAAATGATAACAGTTGGGTCATATATACAGATGACGTATTGCTGGCTATCAGAAACAGATATGCGATGATCATAGAGGATTTGTGAGGGCATATCTTCAGATTTAACAATACCAACGTGAAAGTCTAGTGTACAGTCTTACAGTACTTAGTAGAAGTAGTAGTGGCAGAAGCACCACCACTAGTAGTAGTAGTAGTAGTAGTAGTAGCAGAGTAGTAGTAGCAGTAGTAGTAGAGAGTGAGTGAGCAGTAGTAAGTAGTAGTAGCAGTAGTGTAGTAGTAGCAGAGTAGCAGTAGAGTAGCTAGGCATGCAGGCTAGGCGGCAGGCAGAGCAGTGGGCAGCAGTGGGGCAGGCAGGTGGTAGGTGTGTAGCAGTAGTGTAGTAGCAGTGGCAGTAGCTAGGTGCAGCAGAGTAGTAGTAGAGTAGCAGTAGCAGGTAGTAGTAGTAGTGGTAGTGAGTAGTGCAGCAGAGTAGCAGTGTAGTAGTAGTAGTAGTAGTAGAGCAGTAGAGTAGTAGTGGTGGAGTAGCAGAGGCAGTAGAGTAGTAGTAGTAGTAGTAGTAGCAGTAGTAGTGTAGCAGTAGGAGCAGTAGTGACAGTCTGGTGCGCAGGGGCAGTGGCAGGCAGTGGCAGGGCAGTGGTAGTGGTAGTAGCAGTAGTAGTATTAGTAGCAGTGTAACTTTTCTATCGGTGCCCGCAAATAGGAAAAAAACTAGCTGATGACCGAGTTCTGTAGAGAACATCATTACGGAAATATGAAGAATTTTGTAACAAAGAGATGAACGAAATGAGAGACAAGCGCAAACTCAAAAGTTGTCACTATAAACACTTGCAACTGACCGACTGTAAAGACGAAAACGGCGATATGTGTGTAGTAGTAGTAGTAGTAGTAGTAGTAGTAGTAGTAGATGTAGTAGTAGGTGTTGAGCAGCAGAGTGAGTAGTAGAGTAGAGTGTAGTAGTAGAGCAGTAGTAGTAGTAGTAGTAGTTAGTAGTAGAGTAGTAGTAGTAGTGAGTAGCAAGTAGTAATGTAGTAGACATAGTAGTAGTAGTAAGCAGAGTAGTAGTAGAGTAGAGTATAGTATAAGCAGTAGTAGCATTGTAGTAGTAAGTAGTAGTAATAGTAGTAGTAGTAGTAGTAGTAGTAGTAGTAGTAGTAGCAGCAGTAGCAGCATTATGATTGCAATCTACTTCATCTGAGAAATATTAAAACAAATCTTCTACCAAGTTGAATATATCAACTATCTCAAACATCTGCTGTTGTTGTAACACTTGAAATCATTGCTCACTGATCTGTCAGTTGACCATTTCTTGATGCACGAGCAAATATATTGCTTAAATTCTCGTGTTTTATTTTTCTATAGTTGAAGTTGTTAAATAATATTCTTCCTACCATCTTGACTGAGCCATCCTCTGACTGAGGCATCCTCTGACTGAGCCATCCTATTACTGAGCCCCCTCTCACTAAGGCCGCATAATGTAAACACTGACTTAAGAAATCCAGTTGAACCGCCATGCTTTAATTTAGTACTAGACTAGACTTCATTTCCATATATTTACTGATCGGACTAAATAGTTGCTCATGTCTTGGGGTATTCTAAGTCTGTATCACTTCTTTCTGGTGTAGTTCGGGTATGTTCGTACTGTTTGCATATTATTCTCTCTGTTATGTTCTCTCTCTCAGTCATGTTCTCTCTCTCAATCAAGTTCTCTCTCTCCCTCATGTTTTCTCTCTCAGTCATGTTCTCTCTCTCTTTGTCATGTTCTCTCTCAGTCATGTTCTCTCTTTTTGTCATGTTCTCTCAGTCATGTCTTTCTCAGTCATGTTCTCTCTCTCAGTCATGTCTCTTTCAGTCATGTTCTCTCTCAGTCATGTTCTCTCTCTCAGTCATGTTCTCTCAGTCATGTTCTCTCTCTGTCATGGTCTCTCTCAGTCATGTTCTCTCTCAGTCATGTTCTCTCTCTCCGTCATGTTTTCTCAGTCATGTTCTCTCTCCGTCATGTTCTCTCGCTCCATCATGTTCTCTCCGTCATGTTCTCTCACTCAGTCATGTTCTCTCTCTCTGTCATGTTCTCTCAATCATGTTCTCTCTCTGTCATGTTCTCTCTCAGTCATGTTCTCTCTCTCAGTCATGTTCTCTCTCTCCGTCATGTTCTCTCAGTCATTTTCTTTCTCTCAGTCATGCATTCCTGCTTCTAGTTCAATAAAGAAACACATTCTTAAACTTAATAAGAGTACATGTCAGCTGACGTGACATCATGAGAAGTAGAAATAGTTATGCCAGTTGACCGTTGAATCTCTTTCTCTCTTTCTCTCTTTCTCTCTTTTTCTCTTTTCTCTCTCTTTACTCCCTCTTTTCATCCTCTCTCTCACTCACTCTCGTTTGGTTGTATGTGTATGCATTCGTATATCTATATATGTCATTTATTCGTCCATTTATCTCTCTATCTATCTGCCTGCATATCTGTCTGTATTTCGATTTATCTAACTCTCGATTCCTCTCTGTCCTTCAATCTTTCTATCTCTCAACACACTCCCACCCCCCCTCCCCACCCACCACCCAACTTTCGCTTATCTTTGATGTGTTCCGTGTACCTGGTTCTCATTTCATTTTTTATACAGTCGAATCATCAAATTGTTTTTATTCAATGAAACTGTAAACGAATGAATCACTCACATCTCACACACCCACTCCCACACTCACATCTCACACACTTACTCGCACACTCACATCTCACACACCCACTCCCACACTCACATCTCACACACCACTCGCACACTCACATCTCACACACCTACTCACACCTCACATCTACACACCCACTCCCACACTCACATCTCACACACACACACACACTCACACACTCACATCTCACACACCCACTCCCACACTCACAGCTCACACACCCACTCCCACACTCACATCTCACTCACTCACACACTCACATCTCACTCACTCACACACTCACATCTCACTCACTCACACACTCACATCTCACTCACACACTCACATGTCACTAACTTACATCTCACTCACTCACACACTCACATCTCACAAACCCACTCCCACACTCACATCTCACACACTCACTCACACACTCACATGTCACTAACTCACATCTCACTCACTCCCATCTTATTCACCCACATTTCAATCACTCAATTTCAATCCCACCACATGTCACTCCATTTCAACACACATATAAGTCACAAATAAATCGCATATAAGTCACATATAAATCGCATATAAGTCCCATATAAATCGCATATAAGTCACATATAAATCACTAACAAGCTTTTGCCTGGGTTTGAGAATGTCTTGACTTTATGGATAGAAGTCACAACATGTACCTCATCATCACGAGGCATACTACTTCTAGTACATCACTAAACTACTCGCATTACAACTTCTAATTTAGCCCCTCACAAAACCGCCACTTCTAGTACATCACTAAACTACTCGCATTACAAATTCTAATTTAGCCCTCACAAACCCCACTTTAGTAGATCACTAAACTACTCGCATTATCAACTTCTAATCTTAGTCCCTCATAAGCCTCCACTTCTAGTAGATCCAAGACTACTCGCATTCAACTTCTAAATCTAGTCCTTATAAAGGTCTCCACTTTTACATCACTGCTTGATGTTCATGCTTCTACTTCATCATCAACATCATATGATGTCATTGAAGTTGATGCACAGACCTCATATTCCTCTATCCTTCTTGATGTTGCACTCTGCCAGGCAGTTATTGGTCCAACTTCTTTGATGTCTCACTCCAACTTCTTTGATGTCTCACTCCAACTTCTTTGATGTCTCACTCCAACTTCTCTGATGTCTCACTCCAACTTCTTTGATGTCTCACTCCAACTTCTTTGATGTCTCACTCCAACTTCTCTGATGTCTCACTCCAACTTCTTTGATGTCTCACTCCAATTTCTTTGATGTCTCACTCCAACTTCTTTGATGTCTCATTCCAACTTCTTTGATGTCTCACTCCAACTTCTTTGATGTCTCACTCCAACTTCTTTGATGTCTCACTCCAACTTCTTTGATGTCTCACTCCAACTTCTTTGATGTCTCACTCCAACTTCTTTGATGTCTCACTCCAACTTCTTTGATGTCTCACTCCAACTTCTCTGATGTCTCACTCCAACTTCTTTGATGTCTCACTCCAACTTCTTTGATGTCTCACTCCAACTTCTTTGATGTCTCACTCCAACTTCTTTGATGTCTCACTCCAACTTCTTTGATGTCTCACTCCAACTTCTTTGATGTCTCACTCCAACTTCTTTGATGTCTCACTCCAACTTCTTTGATGTCTCACTCCAACTTCTTTGATGTCTCACTCCAACTTCTCTGATGTCTCACTCCAACTTCTTTGATGTCTCACTCCAACTTCTTTGATGTCTCACTCCAACTTCTTTGATGTCTCACTCCAACTTCTCTGATGTCTCACTCCAACTTCTTTGATGTCTCACTCCAACTTCTCTGATGTCTCCGTCTTTCCCTTACTTGTTGTCCTTCAACTTCTAGTTCACCAAGTATAATTGACCCACTTCTACTCCACCCACTTCTACTCCACCCACTTCTACTCCACCCACTTCTACTCCACCACTTCTACTCCACCAACTTCTACTCCACCCACTTCTACTCCACCCACTTCTACTCCACCCACTTCTACTCCACCCACTTCTACTCCACCCACTTCTACTCCACCAACTTCTACTCCACCAACTTCTACTCCACCCACTTCCACTCCACCCACATCTACACCACTAACTTCTACTCCACCAACTTCTACTCCACCAACTTCTACTCCACCAACTTCTACTCCACCAACTTCTACTCCACCCACTTCTACTCCACCCACTTCTACTCCACCCACTTCTACTCCACCAACTTCTACTCCACCCACTTCTACTCCACCCACTTCTACTCCACCAACTTCTACTCCACCTTCTACTCCACCGACTTCTACTCCACCCACTTCTACTCCACCCACTTCAACTCCACTCACTTCTACTCCACTCACTTTTACTCCACTCACTTTTACTCCACTCACTTCAACTCCACTCACTTCAACTCCACTCACTTCTACTCCACCCACTTCTACTCCACTCACTTCTACTCCACCAACTTCTACTCCACCACTTCTACTCCACCCACTTCTACTCCACCCACATCTACACCACTAACTTCTACTCCACCAACTTCTACTCCACCAACTTCTACTCCACCCACTTCTACTCCACTCACTTCTACTCCACCAACTTCTACTCCACCAACTTCTACTCCACCAACTTCTACTCCACCAACTTCTACTCCACCCACTTCTACTCCACCCACTTCAACTCCACTCACTTCTACTCCACTCACTTCTACTCCACTCACTTCAACTCCACTCACTTCAACTCCACGCACTTCTACTCCACCCACTTCTACTCCACCCACTTCTACTCCACCCACTTCTACTCCACCCACTTCAACTCCACTCACTTCTACTCCACTCACTTCAACTCCACTCACTTCTACTCCACCCACTTCTATTCCACTCACTTCTACTCCACCTACTTCTACTCCACCAATTTCTACTCCACCGATCTCTAATTCACTTCAAGGGCGCATGAACGGTACAACAATGTCATCGTTAGTGCAGAAACAATTTCGATGGAGTTGAGTGAGAAAATGTTAACAATATTTAACTGAATAATATAATACAAGACCAAACTATAAAAGAAGTTGATATTTGAAACAATCGATGGACTAGTTATATCTCTCATGTTGTAGCGCCCCTCCCCCCCCCATTCACAGTAGTAACAACACCACCCCACCCACCACCACTACATAATAGTGAGAAGTTCAAGCAGTTGATATACAATAATATCTAACACATTTCGTGTAACTCTTGTTGTGTCCACACACACACACATAGATACACACACATACATACACACACAGACATATTACATTCTAGTGTATTCTTTTTCTGTGTTCATACAAGTATAGCCACTTATAGATCATTCTTTCTGTGTTCACACAAGTATAGCCACTTATAGACCATTCTTTCTGTGTTCACACAAGTATAGCCACTTATAGACCATTCTTTCTGTGTTCACACAAGTATAGCCACTTATAGACCATTCTTTCTGTGTTCACACAAATATAGCCACTTATAGATCATTCTTTCTGTGTTCACACAAGTATAGTCACTTATAGATCATTCTTTCTGTGTTCACACAAGTATAGCCACTTATAGACCATTCTTTCTGTGTTCACACAAGTATAGCCACTTATAGACCATTCTTTCTGTGTTCACACAAGTATAGCCACTTATAGACCATTCTTTCTGTGTTCACACAAGTATAGCCATACTAAGGAAGTGTTCGCAGAACTTATGAACAATTGGTTCGATGTCCGGAGATGATGATCTGTCGACTAAACTAAACTATACACACCAGTTACACAGCTGCTATAGACTAGACTTAGTACACACCAATTACACAGTTATTTTATGTTACAGTCGTACACACATACACACACCAATTACACAGCTGTTCTATATTATATTTTATTGGACACACACACACACGTTATCCAACAGTTCTAGTTTACAGAGTCTAAATTACATCATTGTAAGTTGTCACATTGTAATGATTTATCCTTGTAGCAAGTTGTCACATTGTAATGATTTATCTTTGTAAGTTGTCACATTGTAATGATTTATCTTTGTAAGTTCTTGCAATTTAATGATTTATCCTTGTAAGTTGTCACATTGTAATGATTTATCCTTCAAGTTGTCACATTGTAATGATTTATCCTTGTAGCAAGTTGTCACATTGTAATGATTTATCCTTGTAGCAAGTTGTCACATTGTAATGATTTATCCTTGTAGCAAGTTGTCATATTGTAATGATTTATCCTTGTAGCAAGTTGTCACATTGTAATGATTTATCCTTGTAGCAAGTTGTCACATTGTAATGATTTATCCTTGTAGTAAGTTGTCACATTGTAATGATTTATCCTTGTAGTGTCACATTGTAATGATTTATCCTTGTAGTGTCACATTGTAATGATTTATCCTTGTAGCAAGTTGTCCCATTGTAATGATTTATCCTTGTAGCAAGTTGTCACATTGTAATGATTTATCCTTGTAGCAAGTTGTCACATTGTAATGATTTATCCTTGTAGCAAGTTGTCATATTGTAATGATTTATCCTTGTAGCAAGTTGTCACATTGTAATGATTTATCCTTGTAGCAAGTTGTCACATTGTAATGATTTATCCTTCAAGTTGTCACATTGTAATGATTTATCCTTGTAGTAAGTTGTCACATTGTAATGATTTATCTTTGTAGTGTCACATTGTAATGATTTAGCCTTGTAGCAAGTTGTCTGTGTGTTATACATACAAAAACGGGGTCATAGAAGCAATGAATAATGCTGACTAAACAGTGCCAGGGTCAGTGATGTGGCACTGGCCTCGTTCCCATCTCCCTGTGATGTTTCTGGAAACAGATTGCAACGCTGCAGTCTGGCAAAGTGGAAAACATCGAAGGGGAAACTACCTAAGGGAGAAGGTAATTGCGTGCAGCTCAACTGTGCTTATTCTGTGCACACATATAACCAACTGTGCACATAATCTATCTGTGCTCACATATAAACAACTGATCACATATTCCATCTGTGGCTCACATATTCTATCTGTGATCACATATTCTATCTGTGTTCACATATTCTATCTGTGTTCACATATTCTATCTGTGTTCACATATTCTATCTGTGCTCACATATTCTATCTGTGCTCACATATTCTATATGTGCTCACATATGTAGTAGTTGCGATGGGATGGTGGTAGTAGATGACATTTAGTGTGGGGTTTCGTAGGGTACCTCATGATAGTACAGATAGGGTACGTCTTGGTAGTGCGAGTGGGGTACCTTTTGCTTCTGCTTGACACACAATGAATGCACGTTACAACGTTAAATGTTGACAAACCAGTCGTGAACTAACGGGTGCGATAAGGTCTTTAATACATGAGAGTTGCATAATGTTCGTCAATCAAATATGTCAATCAAATACAAGGATTACATCACCTGACCGAGAATAGCTTTTGAGTAAAAGAATGAACAGTGACATGGTTCTCACTTGGGCGGCCATCTTGTCTCTCCTTTTTCCGTCACTTCCCAACTACCTATCTTTGTTTCTACGTCATGTCTCGTTGTTATGTGTTGCGCTTCTGCTTAGAGAGTGCAACACATAGTCTCAACTAATATAATATATCTTACCAACTACTCTAAACTAGGGCTACTTGTCTGTATGAGGCTCTCTGCGCAGGGGACATGGCTGTATGCCCCTGGCATAGCCATTCCCTCCAACACCCCCCCATTCCAGTTTCTGACGTCCCGGCAGATTGAACCACCGCTAACGGGTATGGTCCTGGGGCCAGGTTCCTGTTACGGTCCTAGCCTGGAGTCATGACGATAGTTGATTGAATTAAATGGGACTCAGTCACCACACATAATTAAATGCGACCCATCAACTCGTCTATGCTCCGAGAAATAGCTCTACTGACCTCCCCTGCTGGATCATGTATCCAAACACCATCACCTTAAGTGATGAGAGGCAACGACAAAAGTTGTATGAATTAAATGGGACTTAGTCACCACACATAATTAAATGCGACCCATCAACTCGTCTGTTGCTCTGGAAAGTGTTTATCAGCTCGAGGAAAAGTAAGGTGGCTGTATTGTAACATCCTATCCTTACATGGCGTGAGTCTGGGGGTGATGAGGTATCATACATATGCGGTCGCCAGTCCATGTCGTGGGTACCAAGTCCCTGTCTGCAAATATTGACCAAAGAACAACAAAAACAAGTTATTAATGGAAAGCAAAATACAAATTCGAATTTCAAATACAATATTTAAAACAATAGTGTAATAATCCATTAACCTCTGGGA
The DNA here is from genome assembly GCA_020796225.1 of Arion vulgaris. Taxonomy (NCBI): domain Eukaryota; kingdom Metazoa; phylum Mollusca; class Gastropoda; order Stylommatophora; family Arionidae; genus Arion; species Arion vulgaris. The sequence goes on from CM036774.1 coordinate 1,635,598, forward strand.
GGTATTAAAATCCACCCAACAATCCCAAAGGAAATAAATAAAACCCAAATATTTTACGTGTTTAGTTGAACATAGTGTAACCTCAACGAGGTATTAAAATCCAACCAACATCCCCAAAGCAATAAAATAAAACCCCAAATATTTTACATATTTAGTTCAACATTACATAGTCGCAATTCCATAAGTTAATAATATTTATCCGACTACTCTAAACTAGGGCTACTTGTCTGTATGAGGCTCTCTGCGCAGGGGACATGGCTGTATGCCCCTGGCATAGCCATTCCCTCCAACACATATAAACAACTGATCACATATTCTATCTGTGTTCACATATTCTATCTGTGCTCACATATTCTATCTGTGTTCACATATTCTATATGTGCTCACATATAAACAACTGATCACATATTCTATCTGTGTTCACATATAAACAACTGATCACATATTCTATCTGTGGCTCACATATTCTATCTGTGTTCACATATTCTATCTGTGGCTCACATATTCTATCTGTGCTCACATATTCCATCTGTGTTCACATATTCTATCTGTGGCTCACATATAAACAACTGATCACATATTCTATCTGTGGCTCACATATTCCATCTGTGTTCACATATTCTATCTGTGCTCACATATTCCATCTGTGTTCACATATTCTATCTGTGGCTCACATATTCTATCTGTGTTCACATATTCTATCTGTGGCTCACATATTCTATCTGTGGCTCACATATAAACAACTGATCACATATTCTATCTGTGGCTCACATATTCCATCTGTGTTCACATATTCTATCTGTGTTCACATATTCTATCTGTGTTCACATATTCTATCTGTGTTCACATATTCTATCTGTGTTCACATATTCTATCTGTGTTCACATATTCTATCTTGCTCAATAATCTTACTCTACATCTGTGCTCACATAAAACAACTACCCATATTCATCTTGTTCCATATTCTATCTGTGCATAATATTTTATCTTGCTCAAATCTAGGTCCTATCCATCGTGTTACATATTCCATCTATGTCATATACTCCATCTGTGCTACATAAAACATAGTTCTTATTTCTCTGACATATAACACTAAACTAAGTCATCACTGACAAGATAGAGATATATTACACTTCTAACGGTTGCTTCTGACCATTACACTGAATTTCAGAAATATAGTGTCTGGCTACAATCTGACTTAGACATAGAACTGTGGAGGTGTTCAAATACTGACTTTAGACATAGAACTGTGAGGTTTCAAAATCTGACTTAGACATAGAACTGTGGAGGTGTTCAAAATCTGACTTAGACATAAACTGTGAGGTGTTCAAAATCTGACTTAGACATACAACTGTGGAGGTGTTCAAAATCTGACTTTAGACATACAACTGTGAGGTGTCAAAATCTGACTTTAGACATACAACTGTGGAGGTGTTCAAAATCTGACTTTAGTCATACAACGTGGAGGTCTCAAAATCTGACTTTAGACATACAACTGTGGGAGGTGTTCAAAATCTGACTTTAGACATACAACTGTGGAGGTGTCAAAATCTGACTTTAGACATACAACTGTGGAGGCTCAAAATCTGACTTTAGACATACAACTGTGGAGGTGTCAAAATCTGACTTAGACATACAACTGTGGAGGTGTTCAAATCTGACTTTAGACATACAACTGTAGGAGGTGTTCAAAATCTGACTTTAGCATAGAACTGTAGAGGTGTTCAAATCTGACTTTAGACATAGAATGTATGAGTTGTCAGAGTCTGACTTAGACTATAGTAACTTATGAGTGTCAGTAGTCTGACTTAAGACTATAAATACAATTATCATGTAGTACAGACATGTATACTAAAATAAATCATATGTATAAAATCTGTCGGCATAGAGACTTTCAGATAATAAATGTCAGATATTCAGATCCTACAACATAGTATCTAACCATTAACTCTAACTCTAACTCTACAACATAGTATCTAACCATTAACTCTAACTCTAACTCTACAACATAGTATCTAACCATTAACTCTAACTCTACAACATAGTATCTAACCATTAACTCTAACTCTAACTCTACAACATAGTATCTAACCATTAACTCTAACTCTAACTCTACAACATAGTATCTAACCATTAACTCTAACTCTACAACATAGTATCTAACCATTAACTCTAACTCTAAATCTACAACATAGTATCTAACCATTAACTCTAACTCTACAACATAGTATCTAACCATTAACTCTAACTCTAACTCTACAACATAGTATCTAACCATTAACTCTAACTCCTACAAACATAGTATCTAACCATTAACTCTAACCCTACAACATAGTATCTAACCATTAACTCTAACTCTACAACATAGTATCTAACCATTAACTCTAACCCTACAACATAGTATCTAACCATTAACTCTAACTCTAACTCTACAACATAGTATCTAACCATTAACTCTAACTCTACAACATAGTATCTAACCATTAACTCTAACTCTACAACATAGTATCTAACCATTAACTCTAACTCTAACTCTACAACATAGTATCTAACCATTAACTCTAACTCTAACTCTACAACATAGTATCTAACCATTAACTCTAACTCTACAATATAGTATCTAACCATTAACTCTAACTCTACAACATAGTATCTAACCATTAACTCTAACTCTAACTCTACAAAATAGTATCTAACCATTAACTCTAACTCTAACTCTACAACATAGTATCTAACCATTAACTCTAACTCTACAACATAGTATCTAACCATTAACTCTAACTCTACAAATAGTATTAACCATTAACTCTAACTCTAACTCTACAACATAGTATCTAACCATTAACTCTAACTCTAACTCTACAATATAGTATCTAACCATTAACTCTAACTCTACAACATAGTATCTAACCATTAACTCTAACTCTAACTCTACAACATAGTATCTAACCATTAACTCTAACTCTAACACTACAACATAGTATCTAACCATTAACTCTAACTCTAACTCTACAACATAGTATCTAACCATTAACTCTAACTCTAACTCTACAACATAGTATCTAACCATTAACTCTAACTCTAACTCTACAACATAGTATCTAACCATTAACTCTAACTCTAACTCTACAACATAGTATCTAACCATTAACTCTATCTCTACAATATAGTATCTAACCATTAACTCTAACTCTACAACATAGTATCTAACCATTAACTCTAACTCTACAATATAGTATCTAACCATTAACTCTAACTCTAACCCTACAATATAGTATCTAACCATTAACTCTAACTCTAACTCTACAATATAGTATCTAACCATTAACTCTAACTCTAACTCTACAATATAGTATCTAACCATTAACTCTAACTCTAACTCTACAATATAGTATCTAACCATTAACTCTAACTCTAACTCTACAATATAGTATCTAACCATTAACTCTAACTCTAACTCTACAATATAGTATCTAACCATTAACTCTAACTCTAACTCTACAATATAGTATCTAACCATTAACCTAACTCTAACTCACAATAGTATCTAACCATTAACTCTAACTCTAACTCTACAATATAGTATCTAACCATTAACTCTAACTCTAACTCTACAATATAGTATCTAACCATTAACTCTAACTCTAACTCTACAACATAGTATCTAACCATTAACTCTAACTCTAACTCTACAACATAGTATCTAACCATTAACCCTAACTCTGCCAATGCCGGTTCCAAGTCCGGATGAAAAAGGAAGAGGATGTGTGCGTGAGGCCAGCAACTTCGCCTCAAGAAATGTAAAGAGTTATATAAACTTGCAAGAAAGGATGAGCATTGAAGTGGGATGCAGAGGGTTCAGGAAAGAGAGGACGACCTAAGGAGACCCTGAAACAAACTTTGATGAGAGAGGCAAGAAATATCGGTCTCAGTTCCATGGAGGAGATTGAGCGAGTTGTCTAGGATAGAGCGGAATGGAGAAATTGCTTGCAGGCCCTATGTAACGTATAACCGTGCGAGAAGAATTATTATTTTATTATTAACCCTAACCCTGACCACTGTTGTGATTGATCATGGTCGCCAGGAGAGGGTTAAAATTATGACAACGGAAAGAGATGGGTACGGTAGAGGAATGGGGAAGGAAGTGTATTAAAAGATGAGATGGTGAAAGTGCACGAACATTCGATAGTGTCGGGTGGGAGGATGAGAGGATGTGAGGATGGGTGGATGGGAGGATGGGTGGATGGGAGGATGGGTGGATGTGAGGGTGGGAGGATGGGTGGATGAGAGGATGGGTGGATGGGAGGATGGGTGGATGGGAGGATTGGTGGATGGGAGGATGGGTGGATGGGAGGATGGGTGGATGTGAGGATGGGAGGATGGGAGGATGTGAGGGTGGGAGGATGGGTGGATGAGAGGATGGGTGGATGGGAGGATGGGTGGATGGGAGGATGGGACTACGAAATAGTAGGAGGATGGGATGACGAAAGAGTGGGATGATGGAAGGATGGGATGACGAAAGGATGGGACGATGAAAAAGGGGGATGATGGAAGGATGGGATGACGAAAGAGTGGGATGATGGAAGGATGGGATGACGAAAGAGTGGGATGATGGAAGGATGGGATGACGAAAGGATGGGATGACGAAGGATGGGATGACGAAAGATGGGATGAAAGGATGGGATGACGAAAGGATGGGATGACGAAAGGATGGGATGACGAAAGGACGGGATGACGAAAAGGTGAGGTCATGGAAGTACGAGAGAATATGATGTAGCAAGATTAGAAGATTATATAATGGGGATGCTGTAGGGAGTGCGGGATGATGTAGGTAGTGCGGGAGATGTAGGGAGTGCGGGATGATGTAGGAGTGCGGGGATGATGTAGCGAGTTGTGAGAAGACTAGAATATGTGAACAACAACATTGGATATAATGGCAAGGATGTAGGGATAAGTCTAGAATATGTGAACAACATTGGATATAATGGCAAGGATGTAGGGATAAGTCTAGAATATGTGAACAACATTGGATATAATGGCAAGGATGTAGGGATAAGTCTAGAATATGTGAACAACATTGGATATAATGGCAAGGATGTAGGGATAAGTCTAGAATATGTGAACAACATTGGATGTTAAATTAATTACACGCCAGTGTTAGCATAAATGTCACGTGATAGGTGGGAGCGTGACGGTCCACTTGTGACATGATTAAAGTGGTTGTTGTTGATGGCAGCACAACACAGAACATAAATGTGAGAACAGAAGTTAAACATTCAGTCAATTATTCCACTCATGCATACCAAGTATGTGTATCGTGTTGGCATGGCAACACCCACAGTCCCAGGCTTTTCTATCCTCTTTGTCACGGGAGATACACATACACGTCACATACACGTCACATACACATATCATACATAAAGTGTGGTACTTAATATCCATATTGATTGTCCTCACAGTCTTGTCTCTTGACAAATCTCATGATAAAATCACATGACAGCATACAAAAGAAAACCATCACATGACAGCATACAAAAGGAAACTATCACATGACAGCATACAAAAGGAAATTCTCACATGACAGCATACAAAAGGAAACTATCACATGACAGCATACAAAATAAAACCATCACATGACAGCATACAAAAGGAAATCCTCACATGACAGCATTCAAAAGGAAACCATCACATGACAGCATCACACAACATTTAAACGCAATATATCGTGACAAGGTATGACAGCATATAACGAAAACATCTCTAAAGAACATCTTCCATGGCAGCATACATGCTGTCCATTGTACGTGTCATGTTAACAATGTGTCAATCAGAGCCATGTTTCATCTGTGAACATAAATCAACTGGTTTCAATTCTCACTTTAGACATGTCGTGTCCACATTTGTGTTCTTAATTCAAATTTGTTGTTCTATGTAGCATTATATTGTATTTATTATCTGCCCAGCGTGTTCATACCACGTTGGACGACGAGTGACAAGCCCCCCTGTTAGTGTGGTTCAATTCCGCAAGCTGGCAGAAAAGCCACAGGTTCTCCATATTTATGGTTTTCGTGGCACCGAACCGAAGGGTTACGATGTCCATGACACCGAGCCGAAGAGCTGAAAGCTCAAGTGCTTCTGGATCAGAAAATAAAATATGTGTTGTAATTAATCATATGTTGCAAGTATCATCTGTTGTATGTACATATTATGTATACAGTATATGTTGCATGGACATTTAACAAGGCAGTGGAAAAGTATATATGTGCTTTTGAATGTGTTACAAAAGACTCCTTCGTATATCATGGACAGAGAAGAGAATGAATAGATCTATCCAGAAAGAACTCAAAATCAAAGAAAACTGGCTGATGCTACAACTAAGAAAGAGAAAATTGAAGTATTTTATACATATAAAGAGACACAAAGGGTTGAAGAAGACCATCATGGAAGGAGGCATACCGGCAAAGAGGAGAAGAGGAAGACCACGGAGAAGATGGATTCAGGATGAAACATGGTTTGAACATGACGGCTGCAGAGGCGGGGCATCTGGCTATGAGAGAGAGACATTCCAAAGGGCTGTTTGGGTGGCAATGTTCAGGTCAAGCTATTTGATGATCATGATCTGTTGCATGTATCATGAAGGATCTGTCTGATCTGTGCAATTGGTTCTTTACTATATGGCTAAGAAACATGGACAACCTACTCAAGGCATGAGAGGAGACTAAACATCTTTCACCCTCGATGTCTCCGCAAGATTATGAACATCAGGTGGTACGACAAGATAACCAACTCTAAAATAACTGCAACGTGCAAACTTGTCTTCCATCATGGACATGCTCAACAGTAGAAGACTAAGATGACTAAGGCATGTGAGAGGAATGGACAACTGTCGCATACTCAAACAAATGATGCTCCTTGAACTTTCGGAAGAGAAGGAGGATGAACACTGCTCAGATATAAGCAGTGGCGGCTCGTGATCATTTTTGTTGGTGGGGCCAGACATAAATTTTCGGAGAAATCATGGTTTTGGATTAGGTTATATTTTAATTTATAAAATAATATATACACGTTACACATTATTTTTGGTAGGGGCCCGGCTCTACATGCCCTTAATGACGAGCCGCCACTGGATATAAGGATACCTGCAAGGTTTTAATGAAGAACTGTTCTATCTGTCCCAGCAAATGAGAAAAAGACCTAGCTGGTGACTAAGTTGTATGAAAAACATAACACAAAAGTGCAGAATATTTCTGAAAGAAACTTAGTGATGAACTTCCATTGAAGAGGTACTTAAGAATAAACAGGAAAATGTCGTCACAGTTAAACTCTTGTCTCCCATGACTGTCTGCAAACAAGAGGAAGATCCATATATGTATCATATGTTCATCTTCTTCTGCTTACAACGCTCCGTATCGACCACTTGTTAACCACTCTTTGTGATGTGTATGTAGACTGAGCCTATGAGCGAGTGTACGTTGTGCCAGTCATGCGACTACAAATTGGTGAGCACTTTCGATTTCTGCGACGCTTTTTTATTTACTAGGGTAGCTTCCCTAGATCCCTACCTTTGTCGCTTCTTACGACATGCATTGTAGGTCGCAGTGTTACTATTCTTTGCTTCCCCCATTGACCCCGGCACTACACGGGCGTCATATGTTCATTATATTTATACAGTAAGCCCACTCTCCTGTGTAAGCCCACTCTCCTGTGTATGTGTGTGTGTGTGTTTGCATATGTGTATGTCATGTGTGTGTATGTGTGTGCGTTAGTAGCAATCTATATGTGTCTGTTATGTGTGTATGTGTGTGTGTTAGTAGCAATCTATATGGGTATGTTCTGTGTGTGTATGTGTGTGTGTTAGTAGCAATCTATATGTGTCTGTTATGTGTGTGTATGTGTGTGTGTTAGTAGCAATCTATTTGGGTATGTTATGTGTGTGTATGTGTGTGCGTTAGTAGCAATCTATATGTGTATGTTACGTGTGTGTATGTGTGTGTGTGTTAGTAACAATCTATATATGTATGTTCTGTGTGTGTATGTGTGTGTGCGTTAGTAGCAATCTATATGTGTATGTTCTGTGTGTGTATGTGTGTGCGTTAGTAGCAAGCTATACGAATGTCCCTACCTCGTGCTGAGGAAAACATTATTTACTTATCTTGTAAAACTGCGCACACATTTTGTGTCTAGTTCTTCCTGGAGACCTGTCACCACTAGGTCATCCCTCTCCCAACCTTCCCCACCCCCTACCATGTCTGTTCCCCACCCCCTACCATGTCTGTAACTGTTTGACCATCTTGTGGATGTTTATTCAATCGTGCTTCGTATACCAGACCACCTTACAGTCATCTATGTTACATTTATTGCGATTGGTCTGTCTCTTTCTTTCCATCTTTCTCTCTGTATCTATTAATCAGATATGTATCTATCTATCTCTATTCTCCATCTTTATCTCTGTCTATTTGTAAATCGATCTCTATCTATCTATCCACCCATCTATCTATCTATCCGTCCATCCATCCATCCATCCATCTATCTATTTATATATCTATCTAATCTATCTAATCTATCTATCTATCTATCTATCTATCTATCTATCTATCCATCCATCCATCCTCCATCCATCCATCCATCCATCCATCTATCTATCCATCCATCCATCCATTCATCCATCCATCCATCCCCTTCATCCATCCATCTATCTATCTATCCATCCATCTATCTATCTATCTATCCATCCATCCATCTATCCATCCATCCATCTATCCATCCATCTATCTATCCATCTATCTATCGATCCATCCATCTATCTATCCATCCATCTATCCATCCATCTATCTATCCATCTATCCATCCATCCATCTATCTATCCATCCATCTATCCATCCATCTATCTATCCATCTATCCATCCATCTATCCATCTATCTATCCATCCATCTATCCATCCATCTATCTATCCATCTATCCACCCATCCATCCATCTATCTATCCATCCATCTATTCATCCATCTATCTATCCATCTATCCATCCATCTATCTATCTATCTATCTATCCATCATCCATCTATCTACCCATCTACCCTATCCATCCATCTATCTATCCATCCATCTATCCATCCATCTATCCATCCATCTATCCATCCATCCATCTATCCATCCATCTATCTATCCATCCATCTATCCATCCATCTATCTATCCATCCATCTATCTATATGTACGTGGTCTCTGCTAGCATCAAACATATATATATATAACAATGCCAATCACATCTTCCCTGGTCCTGCTTAGAACTTAATAAATCACGTTCTAGAACTGTCTGTTAACAATGTTAGATCATCTTGTCGTGTGCTTCGGCGGAGTACATTTAGTTGTGGAAACACGAAATTGCCAGGAAATTATGGGATGTTTCATTAATCACGTGAAGCTTCAGGTCACGTGATGTCTTGTAAAGAGCGAGCCACAATTTGGACATTCTTTCAATATGTGTTGCCTCATGTTCTATTAACTTTAATCATGGTGGTGGTTGGTGGTGTTGGTTGGTGGTGGTGTTGGTTTGTTGGTGGTTGTTGTTGGTGGTGTTGGTTGGTGGTGGTGTTGGTTTGTTGGTGGTTGGTGGTGGTGGTTGGTAGTGGTGTTGGTTCGTGGTGGTGTTGGTTTAATGGTGGTGTTAGTTGGTGGTATTGGTTGGTGGTGGTTGGGGATGGTGGTGTTGGTAGTTGGGGATGGTGGTGGTGGTTGTGGTAACTAATGATGATTTAAACAAATTTCAATTATTCCTATTGTTTCACATTCTCCATTACTTTCATTCTTCATGTTGGGTCTTAAGATTTCTCTTCAGACAAGTGTATGACAAGTGTATGACAAATGTATGACACCTTAAGACAAGTGTATGACAAGTGTATGACAAATGTATGACAAGTGTATGACAAGTGTATGACACCTTAAGACAAGTGTATGACAAATATATGACAAGTGTATGACAAATATATGACAAGTGTATGACAAGTGTATGACACCTTAAGACAAATGTATGACACCTTAAGACAAATGTATGACACCTTAAAACAAGTGTATGACACCTTAAGACAAATGTATGACACCTTAATACAAATGTATGACACCTTAAGACAAATGTATGACACCTTAAGACAAATGTATGACAAATGTATGACAAGTGTATGACAAGTGTATGACACCTTAAGACAAGTGTATGACACCTTAATACAAGTGTATGACACCTTAAAACAAGTGTATGACACCTAAGACAATGTATGACACCTTAAGACAAGAAAAGAATGTATGACACCTTAAGACAAGTGTATGACACCTTAAGACAAGTGTATGACACCTTAAGACAAATGTATGACACCTTAAGACAAGTGTATGACAATGTAGACAAGTGTATGACACCTTAAGATAAATATATGACAAGTGTATGACAAGTGTATGACACCTTAAGACAAATATATGACAAGTGTATGACAAGTGTATGACAAGTTTATGACAAATGTATGACAAGTGTATGACAAATGCAAGACAAGCGTATGACACCTTAAGACAAGTGTATGTAATAATGTTTCAGTTATATGTGTTGTTCTCCATGTTCCCGAACCATATAGAAAAATTCGTTTTGTTAAAATTTTGTAGATTGTAATCTTGGTCTTACCGGACAGTCCTTTGGGATGTTAGCAGGTGTCCTAGCACAAATGATATTACTTGTTGTAACTAATAACTTTTAAGAAAGCAGTTATAAAGTATCACGTTAAGGGAGTAACTATAAAGTAGTCACGTTAAGGGTTTAACTATAAAGTGGTCACGTTAAGGGTGTAACTATAAAGTAGACACGTTAAGGGTTTAACTATAAAGTAGTCACGTTAAGGGAGTAACTATAAAGTAGTCACGTTAAGGGAGTAACTATAAAGTAGTCACGTTAAGGGAGTAACTATAAAGTAGTCACGTTAAGGGAGTAACTATAAAGTAGTCACGTTAAGGGTTTAACTATAAAGTAGTCACGTTAAAGGTTTAACTATAAAGTAGTCACGTTAAGGGTGTAACTATAAAGTAGACACGTTAAGGGAGTAACTATAAAGTAGTCACGTTAAGGGTGTAACTATAAAGTAGTCACGTTAAGGGTTTAACTATAAAGTAGTCACGTTAAGGGTTTAACTATAAAGTAGTCACGTTAAGGGAGTAACTATAAAGTAGTCACGTTAAGGGTGTAACTATAAAGTAGTCACGTTAAAGGTTTAACTATAAAGTAGTCACGTTAAGGGTGTAACTATACAGTAGACACGTTAAGGGAGTAACTATAAAGTAGTCACGTTAAGGGTGTAACTATAAAGTAGTCACGTTAAGGGTTTAACTATAAAGTAGTCACGTTAAGGGTTTAACTATAAAGTAGTCACGTTAAGGGAGTAACTATAAAGTAGTCACGTTAAGGGTTTAACTATAAAGTGGTCAAGTTAAGGGTGTAACTATAAAGTGGTCACGTTAAGAGTTTAACTATAAAGTAGTCACGTTAAGAGTGTAACTATAAAGTAGTCACGTTAAGGGTGTAACTATAAAGTGGTCACGTTAAGGGTGTAACTATAAAGTGATCACGTTAAGGGTTTAACTATAAAGTAGTCACGTTAAGGGTGTAACTATAAAGTAGTCACGTTAAGGGTGTAATTATAAAGTGGTCACGTTAAGGGTGTAACTATAAAGTGGTCACGTTAAGAGTTTAACTATAAAGTAGTCACGTTAAGAGTGTAACTATAAAGTAGTCACGTTAAGGGTGTAACTATAAAGTGGTCACGTTAAGGGTGTAACTATAACGTGGTCACGTTAAGGGAGTAACTATAAAGTGGTCACGTTAAGGGTGTAACTATAAAGTGGTCACGTTAAGGGTGTAACTATAAAGTCGTCACGTTAAGAGTGTACCTATAAAGTGGTCACGTTAAGAGTGTAACTATAAAGTAGTCACGTTAAGGGTGTAACTATAAAGTAGTCACGTTAAGGGTGTAACTATAAAGTAGTCACGTTAAGGGTGTAACTATAAAGTGGTCACGTTAAGAGTGCAACTATAAAGTAGTCACGTTAAGGGTGTAACTATTAAGTGGTCACGTTAAGGGTGTAACTATTAAGTGGTCACGTTAAGAGTGTGGCCATGGTAAGAGTGGGACTATGCGGTTGTCTTGTTAAAAGTGGGACTACAACGTGACCATGGCAGGAGTTGGACTACAGCTTGGCCGTGGCGAGAGTGGTACTACAGCTTGGCCGTGGCGAGAGTGAAACTACAGCTTGGCCGTGACGAGAGTGAAACTACAGCTTGGCCGTGGCGAGAGTTGGACTACAGCTTGGCCGTGGTGAGAGTGGGACTACAGCTTGGCCGTGGCGAGAGTTGGACTACAGCTTGGCCGTGGCGAGAGTGAAACTACAGCTTGGCCGTGGCGAGAGTGGAACTACAGCTTGGCCGTGGCGAGAGTGGGACTACAGCTTGGCCGTGGCGAGAGTTGGACTACAGCTTGGCCGTGGCGAGAGTTGGACTACAGCTTGGCCGTGGCGAGAGTGGGACTACAGCTTGGCCGTGGCGAGAGTGGGACTACAGCTTGGCCGTGGCGAGAGTGGGACTACAGCTTGGCCGTGGCGAGAGTGAAACTACAGCTTGGCCGTGACGAGAGTGGAACTACAGCTTGGCCGTGGCGAGAGTGGAACTACAGCTTGGCCGTGGCGAGAGTGGGACTACAGCTTGGCCGTGGCGAGAGTGAAACTACAGCTTGGCCGTGGCGAGAGTGGAACTACAGCTTGGCCGTGGCGAGAGTGGGACTACAGCTTGGCCGTGGCGAGAGTTGACTACAGCTTGCCGTGGCGAGAGTGGAACTACAGCTTAGCCATGGCGAGAGTGGGACTACAGCTTGGCCCTGGCGAGAGTGGGACTACAGCTTGACCATGGCGAGAGTGAAACTACAGCTTGGCCGTGGCGAGAGTGAAACTACACCTTGACCATGGCGAGAGTGAAACTACAGCTTGGCCGTGGCGAGAGTGAAACTACACCTTGACCATGGCGAGAGTGAAACTACAGCTTGGCCGTGGCGAGAGTGCGTCTTAAAAAGCCGTCATATTAAAAGTGGATTTGCAAACAAATCTAGATAACAGTGCACAAACAAAGGAGGGGGTCAAGATGTGGACTATAAAGTCCTCCCCCAGGGATGACTGGAAGTATACACTGGTTATTTAAGTTGACAGCTTCACAGTTTACTGGCAGAGTTTACTGACAGTTTACTGGCAGAGTTTACTGACAGAGTTTACTGACAGAGTTTACTGGCAGAGTTTACTGGCAGAGTTTACTGACAGTTTACTGGCAGAGTTTACTGACAGAGTTTACTGGCAGAGTTTACTGACTGGCAGAGTTTACTGGCAGATTCTTTTTCTGGTTCTCCATATCGACCACTTGTTAACCACTATGTGTGATTTGTATGTGATCTGAACCTAAGAGTATTTGTACGTTGTGCCAGTTATGCGCCTACAAGTAGGCCAGCACTTCTGATTTCTGCGATGCTTTCTATTTACTAGGTAGCTTCCCTAGGTCATACATCAGTCGCCTCTTACGACATGCATTGTAGGTCGTAGTGGTACTATTCTTTGCTCCCTTGAGGGTTCAAGGCACGACACGGGAGATATTGCAAACAGATGACAACATATCTTATCTGGTATCAATGATTTCTACAAGTAAAACTTACGATTTGGTTGTCAATATTTATAATCCTTCTCCTAGGAAATATATCATTGACTTTTTACATCTCACAGAAATATCCACAGTTGGTACAGTAACTTAGAAGTATGCACAGTTGGTACAGTAACTTAGAAGTATGCACAGTTGGTACAGTAGCTTAGAAGTATGCACAGTTGGTACAGTAACTTAGAAGTATCCACAGTTGGTACAGTAACTTAGAAGTATGCACAGTTGGTACAGTAACTTAGTAGAAATATCCACAGTTGGTACAGTAACTTAGAAGTATCCACAGTTGGTACAGTAACTTAGAAGTATGCACAGTTGGTACAGTAACTTAGAAGTATGCACAGTTGGTACAGTAACTTAGAAGTATGCACAGTTGGTACAGTAACTTAGAAGTATGCACAGTTGGTACAGTAACTTAGTAGAAATATCCACAGTTGGTACAGTAACTTAGAAGTATCCACAGTTGGTACAGTAACTTAGAAGTATCCACAGTTGGTACAGTAACTTAGAAGTATGCACAGTTGGTACAGTAACTTAGAAGTATCCACAGTTGGTACAGTAACTTAGAAGTATCCACAGTTGGTACAGTAACTTAGAAGTATCCACAGTTGGTACAGTAACTTAGAAGTATCCACAGTTGGTACAGTAACTTAGAAGTATCCACAGTTGGTACAGTAACTTAGAAGTATGCACAGTTGGTACAGTAACTTAGTAGAAATATCCACAGTTGGTACAGTAACTTAGAAGTATGCACAGTTGGTACAGTAACTTAGAAGTATGCACAGTTGGTACAGTAACTTAGAAGTATGCACAGTTGGTACAGTAACTTAGAAGTATGCACAGTTGGTACAGTAACTTAGTAGAAATATCCACAGTTGGTACAGTAACTTAGAAGTATCCACAGTTGGTACAGTAACTAAGAAGTATGCACAGTTGGTACAGTAACTTAGAAGTATGCACAGTTGGTACAGTAACTTAGAAGTATCCACAGTTGGTACAGTAACTTAGAAGTATCCACAGTTGGTACAGTAACTTAGAAGTATCCACAGTTGGTTCAGTAACTTAGTAGAAGTATCCACAGTTGGTACAGTAGCTTAGAAGTATCCACAGTTGGTACAGTAGCTTAGAAGTATCCACAGTTGGTACAGTGACTTAGTAGAAATATCCACAGTTGGTACAGTAACTTAGAAGTATCCACAGTTGGTACAGTAACTTAGAAGTGTCCACAGTTGGTACAGTAACTTAGAAGTATCCACAGTTGGTTTAGTAACTTAGTAGAAGTATCCACAGTTGGTACAGTAACTTAGAAAGTATCCACATTGGTACAGTAACTTAGAAGTATCCACAGTTGGTACAGTAACTTAGAAGTATCCACAGTTGGTACAGTAACTTAGTAGAAATATCCACAGTTGGTACAGTAACTTAGTAGAAGTATCCACAGTTGGTACAGTAACTTGAAGAATATCCACAGTTGGTACAGTACTTTGATAGCAAATATCCACGGATGGTACAGTAACTAGTACAATATCCACACTTGGTACAGTACTTTGATAGCAAATATCCACGGATGGTACAGTAACTTAGTAGAGGTATCCACACTTGGCACAGTACTTTGATAGCAAATATCCACGGATGGTACAGTAACTTAGTACAAATATCCACACTTGGTACAGTACTTTGATAGCAAATATCCACGGATGGTACAGTAACTTAGTACAAATATCCACACTTGGTACAGTACTTTGATAGCAAATATCCACGGATGGTACAGTAACTTAGTACAAATATCCACACTTGGTACAGTACTTTGATAGCAAATATCCACGGATGGTACAGTAACTTAGAAGTATCCACACTTGGTACAGTACTTGATAGCAATATCCACGGGTGGTACAGTAACTTAGTACAAATATCCACACTTGGTACAGTACTTTGATAGCAAATATCCACGGATGGTACAGTAACTTAGTACAAATATCCACACTTGGTACAGTACTTTGATAGCAAATATCCACGGATGGTACAGTAACTTAGTACAAATATCCACACTTGGTACAGTACTTTGGTAGCAAATATCCACGGATGGTACAGTAACTTAGTACAAATATCCACACTTGGTACAGTACTTAGTACAAATATCCACACTTGGTACATATTTAGAAATATGTCAATTCATCTAACAAATATTGTCAAACCATATCAAAATCATAATAAATAATGTATATGACATTTGACAACTGACATATATAATATTAGCGGCAGAGCTCAGCGAGCAGACATTTCGAAGAACTGGTGGGACAGAAGTTTTCACGTGACTAGCAGACGTGAGTACACTCGTTACTTTACAACACAGCGTCGTTCTGAGATGCGGTATCCGATCACGCGTCGTCATCCTCCTACATAGGATATAAACGGGTACAAGATAGGAGGGACACGCGAGGTAATTGCTAAATAGACACAGATGGTTGCGTTTATAAAATTCGTATGGTGAGTGGAGTGACAGCTGATATTGAAATATTGTTTCCATAACAAACCTTGGGTGTCACATATAAATCATATGAAATATTCATATGACCATGTTTATTAAGTGGTTTATATGTCAGTGAAAACTGTGGCTTACTTCAATTACTTCTAAGTTGGTGTTGATTTCTCGATACGCTTGGGTGAACTGACTGATTGATTGATTGTTGGTTGAACTGACTGATTGATTGATGGTTGAACCTATTGATTGATTGATTGGTCGTTGAACTGATTGATTGATTGGTTGATTGTTGGTTGAACTGACTCATTGATTGATTGAGTGATGGTTGAACTGACTGAATGATTGATTGTTTGGTCGTTGAACTGACTGATTGATTCATTCATTGTTGGTTGAACTGATTGATTGATTGATAGTTGAACTAATTGATTGACGGTTGAACTGATGGATTGATAGTTGAACTGAATGATTGATAGTTGAACTGATTGATTGAGTGATGGTTGAACTGACCGATTGATTGATTGATAATTGAACTGATTGATTGATTGTGGGGATTGAACTACTAGAGGGAAGGTATAACTTGTTTGACAGCAATATGTCTATGTAACAATATGTGTGCCCGCGTACGTCTGTCGGTGTCTGTGTGTTTGTATGTGCACCAGTATGTATGTGTGTGTGTATGTGTGTGTGTGTGCTCGTATATGTTTGTCAAGAGTCTCTGAGTGGTTAATCCCTCGCGTTCCGGAGGTCGTAGGTTCGAATCCTGACTGTGACGTTCAGTTTCAGTGTATTTTTTCACAGACCCCTAGGATTGCTTGCCGGAGCTAAGGAGTTCGTGCTGTGTGCAATACTCACAGCAGATGGCGTGCCATGTCTGCGGAGAGGGACCCAGCCATATGGGATAAAACCCGGTGCAATGACGTCAATCCTTCCGCTTTAGACTATTTTAGTATATGTGTATGTGTGTGCGCGCGTGCGTGTGTGTGTGCATGTCTTTATATATATGTGTGTACCAGTATTTTACAGGAACCACTCAAGAAAAATCAGAGAGTTGGGGGCGATATTTTTGTTCAATTTTGACAGCTGTGTCTTTGTATAACAGCTGTGTATTTATATAACAGCTGTGTATTTATATAACAGCTGTGTCTTTGTATAACAGCCGTCCAATGTGCTACGAGCACGTTGGCCAGGACGGCAGCCAAACCCCTTAAAGAAGTAAGAAAAGTAGAACTTAATTGGAAAAACACACACACATACACACACTACATACACACACATACACATATACACACACATACAATATACACACACATACACACACACACATACACACACACATACACACATCTGTAGAATGGGAAGGATAAATGGAACACAAATTCCTTCAACCACATCATGTATTTAATTCAGCAGTTGAATTGTACAAAAAAATAATATATTTTGTACATTATAATATTGGTCAAAATTAGTATCAAGAAATACGAATTAAGTAAAACATTTGTTCTTTGTTCTTCGAGTTGAGTACGTTCTAGAACATTTGCAATTGGAATAGTGATATAAGAGTCGACTGCAAAGATGCAGCCTGAGTAAAAGTTATTAACAAAATTGTATAAGGTTCGGACATAAATTTCATCATTCTCAAAATGACATCGGGACTCTTGTTGGAGTTACGGAGTTCCTTCACTGTCTCTGACATCTTTCTGTGTGAGAATGAAATCTGAGAGCACAGTTTATTCACTAAAGTGTAATGATGATATTCATATTTCAATCAATTCAATGTCCAAATAGTACCATTGTGTGATGTATCAGTATCGGTGTGTAACCAGTATGTGTGTATGTATCAGTATCGGTGTGTAACCAGTATGTGTATGTATGTATCAGTACGTATGTGTGTCAATCAACAGTATGTGTGTATGTATCAGTATCAGTGTGTAACCAGTATGTGTGTATGTATCAGTATCGGTGTGTAACCAGTATGTGTGTATGTATCAGTATCGTGTTAACCAGTATGTGTGTATGTATCAGTATCAGTGTGTAACCAGTATGTGTGTATGTATCAGTATCGGTGTGTAACCAGTATGTGTGTATGTATCAGTATCGGTGTGTAACCAGTATGTGTGTATGTATCAGTATCGTGTGTAACCAGTATGTGTGTATGTATCAGTATCGTGTGTAACCAGTATGTGTGTATGTATCAGATCGGTGTGTAACCAGTATGTGTATGTATGCAGTGTGTAACCAGTATGTGTGTATGTATCAGATCGTGTAACCAGTATGTGTGTATGTATCAGTATCGTGTGTAACCAGTATGTGTGTATGTATCAGTATGGTGTGTAACCAGTATGTGTGTATGTATCAGATGTGTGTAACCAGTATGTGTGTATGTATCAGATGTGTAACCAGTATGTGTGATGTATATGTTCAGATGGTGTGTAGAACCAGTATGTGTGTATGTATTTAACCAGTATGTGTGTGATGATGGTAACCAGTATGTGTGTATGTATCAGACGTGTGTAACCAGTATGTGTGTATGTATCAGTATCGTGTGTAACCAGTATGTGTGTATGTATAGTATCTGAAGTGTGTATACAGATGTGAATGTATGTTTATGATAGTTTGTAACCAGTACCTGTGTATGTATCAGTATCAGTGTGTAACCAGTACGTGTGTATGTATAAGTGTGTAACCAGTATGTGTGTAAGTATGAATGTGTAACCAGTACGTGTGTATGTATAAGTGTGTAACCAGTATGTGTGTAAGTATGAATGTGTAACCAGTATGTGTGTATGTATAAGTGTGTAACCAGTATGTGTGTAAGTATGAATGTGTAACCAGTACGTGTGTATGTATAAGTGTGTAACCAGTATGTGTGTAAGTATGAATGTGTAACCAGTACGTGTGTATGTATAAGTGTGTAACCAGTATGTGTGTAAGTATGAATGTGTAACCAGTATGTGTGTATGTATAAGTGTGTAACCAGTACGTGTGTATGTATGAATGTGTAACCAGTCTGTATGTAAGTATAAGTATGGATACAATATTCCAATTTCGAACAAAGGTGAATGTATATTCTTTATTAGAACAAACAGCTCTAGAAACAGGTAACTAAGGTTTGACAAATAGAAAAAAACCCAACTTTAAATATACCACATCTGGAGTTCTACTGTAGCATGGTACCAGATCTGATTAGTCGTAGGGAGGCGGTGGCGACCATCAGAGCTAACTTGTGCCAGAACTAAGATACAGCTAATTGAAACACAACACAACTCTACACATCTAAGTGTTGCTGTGTTCTAAACATATGTACACAGAACACACACATACATCATCATCATCATCAGTTGTCATGCTCAAGGGCACATACGCACTGATACATGCTCACAGACACACACACACACACACGCTATCATCATCGTCAGTTGTCATGCCCAAAGGGCACATACGCACACATACACCACAGTGATGCAGACATTCATACAGACATGTAAAAATCACATCCATCTACATGCGTGCACACTAACATCACACAGAGAGAAAGACAGAGGGAGGAGGGGGGGGAAGAAATTGTATACAATTAGAATTAATTACACGAGTTCACAAATGTTGCTATCTTGGGACCATAGTCACTGCCAGCTTTTCTCTTGATGAAGAAGTCAACGCTCGAAAAAGAAGTGCGGCAATTACATTTGGCAAACTATCAAAGCGAGCATGGGACAACACAAAACTAACATTGCAAACAAAGATTCAAATATATCGAGCCTGTGTAATTAGTTCTTTACTATATGGCTCAGAAACATGGACAGCCTTTTCAATGTACGAGAGGAGACTTAACATCTTTTACCTTTGATGTCTCCGCAAGATTATGAACATCAGATCAAGATAACCAACTCTAAAGTACTGCAATGAGAAAACTTGCCTTCCATCATGGGCATGCTCAGCAGTAGATGACTAGGGCAGGTGAGAAGGATGGAAACTTGTCACATACCAAAACAAATGTTGTTCTGTGAACTTTCAGAGGGGAAGAGGCACCAAGACAGACCACTGCTCAGATATAAGGATGTCTGTACCATATTGAGAGAGATGGGTGTCGATATTGGTGCAGCCTGAACAGGACAACATACCAAATATGCTAAGAGATTGATTAATCAACATCGAACTGACGTGATCAGCCACTGGACACTGCTGGATTTGTTGAGGTGGAGATTGGAGCACCTATGTACATATCCGAGTGCTATGATGATAGTCCTCATATAACTGATAACTGAAGGATGTATGCAAGGCCTCAATGAAGAACTTTTCTATCGCTCCCAATAAATGAGAAAATCTAGCTGATAACTGAGTTATATGAAAAACAAAATTACTCAAAGATGCAGAATCTATTGAAGAGAACCTCAGGGATGAGCTTGAAGGCAAGAGAAACACACACAAACTCAGAAGTTGTCACAGTTACACACTTGTCCAATGATCATCTGTAAAGATGAAAAAGATCAAACATTTGGACATTGAGATTTGACATAACTAGGAAGCATTTTAAAGCACTGTCACAAAAAATAACTACATGTGAAATGTGTTGCCTGTGAAAAGTTACCAACAACACCAGAAAAAACAGAGTCACCAGCATCAGCATAAGAAAGAAAGTTGGCACAGAACCTTGCTTGAGAAACAAAGAATGAAGTGGTTTGGCCACTTAATAAGAATGCATCCAAACTCCACAGTATACAAAGTCTTCTACAACAGAACATCGGGAAAGAAGGCTCGAGGAAGACCATGAAAAAGATGGTTAGATGGTATAGCAGAATCCTGTGAAAGAGCAAAAATAACAATCACCCAAGCCACCAGAACAGCGCAAGACAAAAATAGAAAACCATGACACTGGGCAACAACCCGGTAGAAGTCTGACGACACTGGGCAACAACCCGGTAGCAGTCTGACGACACTGGGCAACAACCCGGTAGCAGTGTGACGACACTGGGCAACAACCCGTAGCAGTGTGACGACACTGGGCAACAACCCGGTAGCAGTGTGACGACACTGGGCAACAACCCAGTAGCAGTGTGACAACAAAAGAAGAAGGGAGCATTTTTTCAGCTAACAGAAGAATAACTAACTAAATCTAACACAGATGAAATCAAATCATAGGTCAATTTTGAAATGCAACGTGTCACCATGAACACAAAAAGAGCATTGCTCAAAACAATATTCCTCCCAACATTATGCTATCAGTGCCAAACCTGGATGCAGACATCAAATGATAGAAGAAAACTAGGCATGACAGAAATGAAGTGTCTACACAGAATGTTGGAAGTATCAAGAAGAGACCGGTTTAGAATTGAAGACAGGAAAAACGTGGGTACAACATCAGTACTGATCAGAACATCAGTGTGGAGTACTGAATTTCATCAAGAAACAACAAATTAAATGGTTTGACCACACAAGCAGATTACCAACTATTGACCAACATAACGTTACATATCAGACACATTCAAGGTCAAACATAGCATGCCTATAACACTCAACACACTATCAGCCCTAGAGAACAGGTGAACACACTATCACCCCTAGAGAACAGTTGAACAATCAACACACTATCACCCCTAGAGAACAGTACTGTATCACAAGTGATGAAGAAATAGTTAGACATTCATGGGTCCAATATTTCAGGTCTGGCGAATCCTTCGAGACATGGCAACGAGCTTAGGTTTACTAATGATGCTGAACTCGCTGGAAATGGCTTCATACATCAAGTTCAAGATGGTGTTCTCCAAAACCTGTTCCACACCGTGCCCAAACTCTGGAAGTCTGAAACAAATGAAAAGTATATAACTGTTTTTTAAAATGTCTAACAACCAGTGTCACTCATTAAACTAAACAATTAAACTAAACAGTTAAACTAAACAGTTAAACTAAACAATTAAACTAAACAATTAAACTAAACAATTACACTAAACAATTACACTAAACAATTACACTAAACAATTAAACTAAACAACTAAACTAAACAGTTAAACTAAACAGTTAAACTAAACAATTAAACTAAACAATTACACTACACAGTTAAATTAAACAGTTAAACTAAACAGTTAAACTAAACAATTACACTAAACAATTAAACTAAACAATTACACTAAACAGTTAAACTAAACAATTACACTAAACAGTTAAACTAAACAATTAAACTAAACAGTTAAATTAAACAGTTAAACTAAACAATTAGACTAAACAGTTAAACAAAACAATTACACTAAACAGTTAAACTAAACAATTACACTAAACAGTTAAACTAAACAATTAAACTAAACAGTTAAATTAAACAGTTAAACTAAACAATTACACTAAACAGTTAAACTAAACAATTACACTAAACAGTTAAACTAAACAATTACTCTAAACAGTTAAACTAAACAATTACACTAAACAGTTAAATTAAACAGTTAAACTAAACAATTAAACTAAACAATTACACTAAACAATTAAACTAAACAGTTAAACTAAACAATTACACTAAACAATTAAACTAAACAGTTAAACTAAACAGTTAAACTAAACAGTTAAACTAAACAATTACACTAAACAATTAAACTAAACAGTTAAACTAAACAGTTAAACTAAACAATTAAACTAAACAGTTAAACTAAACAGTTAAACTAAACAATTACACTAAACAGTTAAACTAAACAATTAAACTAAACAATTAAACTAAACAATTACACTAAACAATTAAACTAAACAATTACACTAAACAGTTAAACTAAACAATAAAAAACAGTTAAACTAAACAGTTAAACTAAACAGTTTAAACTAAATAATTACACTAAACAATTACACTAAACAATTAAACTAAACAATTACACTAAACAATTAAACTACACAATTACACTAAACAGTTAAACTAAACAGTTAAACTAAACAATTACACTAAACAATTAAACTAAACAGTTAAACTAAACAGTTAAACTAAACAATTAAACTAAACAGTTAAACTAAACAGTTAAACTAAAGTTAAACTAAACAGTTAAACTAAACAATAAAACTAAACAATTAAACTAAACAGTTAAACTAAACAATAAAACTAAACAATTAAACTAAACAATTAAACTAATTAGACAACAATAACAACAGTTACTAAACAATTAAAACAACAGTAACTAAACAGTTCTAAAACTAAACAGTAAACTAAAACAATTAACTAACTTGAAAACACAAGTCACTAGACAATTAAACAACAGTCACTAGACATACTTCTAGAAACACACAGTCACTAGACTACTTCAGAAACACACAGTACTAGACTACTTAAAACACACAGTCACTAGACTAACTTAGAAACACACAGTCACTAGACACTTAGAACAACAGTAAACTAGACTACTTAGAAACAAACATAGACTAACTAGAAACAACAGTCACTAGACTACTTAAAACAACAGTTACTAGACAACTTTAGAAACACAAGCACTAGACTACTTAGTAAACACAACTAGATCACTTAGACAACTTAGAAACACACAGTCACTAGACTACTTAGAAACAACAGTTACTAGACAACTAGAAACAACAGTCACTAGACTACTTTAGAAACACACAGTCACTAGACAACTGTTAGAAACACAAGTCACTAGACTAACTTAGAAACACACAGTCACTAGACTACTTAGAAACACACAGTCACTAGACAACTTAGAAACAACAGTCACTAGACAACTTGTAGAAACACACAGTTACTAGATAACTGTAGAAACACACAGTACTAGACACTTTAGAAAACACAGTCACTAGACTACTTGTAGAAACACACAGTCACTAGACAACTTAGAAACACAAAGTCACTAGACTACTTAGAGATACACCAGTCATAGAGACTTGAAACACAGTTACTAGATACCAGAAGATGAGATGACCTAGTTATAGAGATGACCAGTTACTGAGATGACCTAGTTAGAATGACCAAGTCATAGACATGTAAACAAGCAGAGATGACCAAAGTATGAGATGACCTAGTCTTGAGATGACCACTGTATGCAATGACCTAGTTATGAGATGACCACTAGTTATGAGATGACCAAGTATGAGATGACCCAAGTTATGAGATGACCCAGTTATGAGATGACCCTAGTTATGAGATGACCAGTTATGAGATGACCAGTTATGAGATGACCCTAGTTATGAGATGACCTAAGTTATGAGATGACCTAGTTATGAGATGACCCAAGTTATGAGATGACCAAGTTATGAGATGACCATAAGATGACCTAGAGATGACCCTAGTTATGAGATGACCCAGTTATGAGATGACCCAAGTTAGAATGAGTAGAGATGACCTAAGTTATGAGATGACCCTAGTTATGAGATGACCCCAGTTATGAGATGACCCTAGTTATGAGATGACCCTAGTTATGAGATGACCCTAGTTATGAGATGACCCTAAGAATGCAGTTATGAGATGACCTAGTTATGAGATGACCAATTAGGATGACCAGTAGAGATGACCTAGTTATGAGATGACCCTAGTTATGAGATGACCCTAGTTATGAGATGACCCTAGTTATGAGATGACCCTAGTATGGAGATGACCCTAAGTTATGAGATGACCCTAGTTATGAGATGACCCTAGTTATGAGATGACCCTAGTTGAGATGACAGTTTGAGATGACCAGTTATGAGATGACCCTAGTTATGAGATGACCCTAGTTATGAGATGACCCAAGTTATGAGATGACCCAAGTTATGAGATGACCCTAGTTATGAGATGACCCTAGTTATGAGATGACCAAAGTTATGAGATGACCAAAGTTATGAGATGACCCTAGTTATGAGATGACCAAAGTTATGAGATGACCCTAGTTATGAGATGACCCTAGTTATGAGATGACCCTAGTTATGAGATGACCAAAGTTATGAGATGACCCAAGTTATGAGATGACCCTGGGGACTGCCTAGAGTAGTTGATAGTAGCTCGGCCTGCTAGCTGTGAGACGCCTCATAGCGCGGGTTCGAACCTACTGTCCGGCATTTGTTCGAGTCCCTGGTCTTACTCAGGACGATAACGTGAGTACCTCTGAAGTCGGAGAAAATCTGCATGTATGGCGAGGGAATACTAATTACGAGTACATTGAGCACACGGCTGCCAGTGTAAAGTAATTTACAATGTGCACGCTGCTGCCATTGTAAGAAATTGGAAAACAGATTTTCACGCAAAAATCAGTTTCAGAGATGAAACTTCGTCTGAGTTGAAAGCGGACGAAAAAAAAAAAAAAAAAGATGACCCTAGTTATGAGATGACCAAAGTTATGAGATGACCAAAGTTATGAGATGACCAAAGTTATGAGATGACCAAAGTTATAGATGACAAAGTTATGAGATGACCAAAGTTATGAGATGACCCTAGTTATGAGATGACCAAAGTTATGAGATGACCCTAGTTATGAGATGACCAAAGCTATGAGATGACCCTAGTTATGAGATGACCAATTAGCTATGAATGACCAAAGTTATGAGATGACCGATGAGATGACAAAAGTATAGATGACCTTGAGTTGAGATGACTAGAATTGAGATGACCCTAGTTAGATGACCAGTATGAGATGACCAAAGTTATGAGATGACAAAAGCTTGTGAGATGACCTAGTTGAGATGACCAAAGTTATGAGATGACCCTAGTTATGAGATGACCAAAGTTATGAGAGTACCTTTTAATAGACTGTATCTGTTTCTGTGCATAGCTCCATATCCAGTTTATCCATGTCAGAACTACGATAAGAATATTGTGCTGTGGTTGGTTCATGTACTGACATCTGAAGATAGCAAATATATGACCACTCAGTTTATGTCTAGATTGTGTTTAGTAGCTTGTGTCTAGACTTGTGTCTAGACTTGTGTCTAGACTTGTGTCTAGACTTGTGTCTAGACTTGTGTCTAGACAAGCACTAGCACATGTAGAGTCATATGTTTCTATGTGTGTGCCAGTTTATATGTGTGCCATATGTTTCTATGTGTGTACCAAGTTTCTATGTGTGTGTGTGTGTGTGTTTTGTGCTATGTTGTACAGTTTCTATGTGTGTGTGTGTGTGTGTGTGTGTGTGCTTTGCTTGTATGTGACCAAGTTTTATGTGTGTGTGTGTGTGTGTGTGTCTTTGTTTCTATGTGGAATGTGCTTCTATGCTTATGTGTTTATATGGGCAGCTGTCTGTTTCTGAATGTGTTTATATGGGCAGTTGTCTGTTTCTGAATGTGTTTATATGGGCAGCTGTCTGTTTCTGAATGTGTTTATATGGGCAGCTGTCTGTTTCTGAATGTGTTTATATGGGCAGTTGTCTGTTTCTGAATGTGTTTATATGGGCAGTTGTCTGTTTCTGAATGTGTTTATATGGGCAGCTGTCTGTTTCTGAATGTGTTTATATGGGCAGCTGTCTGTTTCTGAATGTGTTTATATGGGCAGTTGTCTGTTTCTGAATGTGTTTATATGGGCAGTTGTCTGTTTCTGAATGTGTTTATATGGGCAGCTGTCTGTTTCTGAATGTGTTTATATGGGCAGTTGTCTGTTTCTGAATGTGTTTATATGGGCAGCTGTCTGTTTCTGAATGTGTTTATATGGGCAGCTGTCTGTTTCTGAATGTGTTTATATGGGCAGCTGTCTGTTTCTGAATGTGTTTATATGGGCAGCTGTCTGTTTCTGAATGTGTTTATATGGGCAGCTGTCTGTTTCTGAATGTGTTTATATGGGCAGTTGTCTGTTTCTGAATGTGTTTATATGGGCAGCTGTCTGTTTCTGAATGTGTTTATATGGGCAGCTGTCTGTTTCTGAATGTGTTTATATGGGCAGTTGTCTGTTTCTGAATGTGTTTATATGGGCAGCTGTCTGTTTCTCACTACGGCACCTTACATTCAGGTGAAAATGTCAAACGTAGCTGTGATAGTGTATGTCCCTATGTGTAGTCGTATGTCTCTATGTGTAGTCGTATGTCTCTATGTGTAGTCGTATGCGTCTGTGTGTAGTGGTATGTCTCTGTGTGTAGTGGTATGTCTCTATGTGTAGTGGTATGTCTCTATGTGTAGTGGTATGTCTCTATGTGTAGTGGTATGTCTCATGTAGTGGTATGTCTCTATGTGTAGTGGTATGTCTCTATGTGTAGTGGTATGTCTCTGTGTGTAGTGGTATGTCTCTGTGTGTAGTGGTATGTCTCTGTGTGTAGTGGTATGTCTCTGTGTGTAGTGGTATGCTCTATGTGTAGTGTATGTTTGTGTGTAGTGGTATGTCTCTATGTGTAGTGGATGTCTCTGTGTAGTGGTATGCCTCAGTGTAGTGGATGTCTCTGTGTGTAGTGGTATGTCTCTTGTAGTGGTATGTCTCATGTAGTGGATGTCTCTATGTGTAGTGGTATGTCTCTATGTGTAGTGGTATGTCTCTATGTGTAGTGGTATGTCTCTTTGTGTAGTGGTATGTCTCTATGTGTAGTGGTATGTCTCTATGTGTAGTGGTATGTCTCTTTGTGTAGTGGTATGTCTCTATGTGTAGTGGTATGTCTCTATGTGTAGTGGTATGTCTCTATGTGTAGTGGTATGTCTCTATGTGTAGTGGTATGTCTCTTTGTGTAGTGGTATGTCTCTATGTGTAGTGGTATGTCTCTTTGTGTAGTGGTATGTCTCTATGTGTAGTGGTATGTCTCTTTGTGTAGTGGTATGTCTCTATGTGTAGTGGTATGTCTCTGTGTGCTAGTGGTATGTCTCTATGTGTAGTGGATGTTCTCTATGTGTAGTGGTATGTCTCTTGTGCTAGTGCTATGTCTCTTATTAGTTATGTCTCTGTGTCAGTGCTACTGTCTCTACTCTCATTCCCTTCACTTACTGTTCATTCATCTTCACTTCCTCTCTCTACTCTCTCTACTTCTTACTTTCCACTCTCACTCTCTTTACTTCCCTACTCTTATCTACTTACTTTCCTCTACTCTACTCACTCCTTTCTCTACTTTACTGTTCTCTACTTCTCACTTCTTACTTCTACTTCACTTCTCACTTCTCTACTTTCTCACTCACTTTCCTCCTACTTCTCACTTACTTCCTCACTTCTCACTTTCACTTTCCTCTACTTCCTCTACTTTCACTTCATTCACTCTCTCACTCTCACTTCCTCTCTATCTTACTTCTCACTTCTCCTCACTTTCCTCACTTCCCTCTCTACTTCTCACTCTCTCACTTTCTCTCTACTCTCTCACCTTCACTTCTCACTCTCTCACTCTCACTTCTCTACTTCTCACTCCTACTTTCCTCTACCTCACTCTCACTTTCCTCTACCTCCACTCTCCACTTTCCTCTACTTCTCACTCTTCACTTTCCTCTACTCTTCACTCTCTCACTTTCCTCTACTCTCTCACTTCCTCTCTCCTCTACTTCTACTCACTTTCCTCACTCTCTCACTTCCTCACCTTCTCACTCTACTTCACTCTCACTTTCCCCTCTCCTACTTTCCCCTCTACCTTCACTTTCCCTCTACTCTCTCCACTTCCTCACTTCTCCTCTACTTCCCTCACTCTCTCACTCTCTCCCTCACTTTCTCACTCTCCTCACTTTCCCTCTCCTTCTCACTCTCCTCATTCCCTCTCTCTCACTCTCTCACTTTCCTCTACTTCTCTCACCTTCACTTTCTCTACTCTCACTCTTCACTTTCCTCACTTTCCTACTCCTCACTTTCCTCTACTCTCACTCACCTCACTTTCCTCTACTTTCTCACTCTCACTTCCTCACTCTCTCACTCTCACTTTCCTCACTCTCTCACCTACTTTCCTCTACTCTCTCACTCTCTCACTTCTCACTCTCTCACTCTCTACTTTCCCTCTACTCTTCACCTCTCACTTTCCTCTACTCTCTCACTCTCTCACTTTCCCTCTACTCTCTCACTCTTCACTTTCCTCTACTCTCTCACTCTTACTTTCCTCTACTCTCTCACTTCACTTTCCTCCTACTCCACTTCCTCACTTTCCTCTCACTTCCTTCCCTCTACTCTCTCTCACTTCTCACTCTCTCTACTCTCTCATCTCTCCTTTCCTCTACTTCACTCACTCTCACTCTTTTCCCTCTACTTCTCTCACTCTCTCACTTTCCCCTCTTACTTCTCTCTCACTTCTCTCACTTTCCTCACTCTCTACTTTCCCTACTTCACTCTCTCACTTCTCTACTTTCCTCTACTCTTCACCTCTTCCTCTTCACTTCCTCACTTTCCTCTACTTCTCTCTCTCCTCTTCCTCTACTTCCCTACTCTCTCACTTTCCTCTACTCTCACTCTCTCACTTTCCTCTACTCTCTCACTCTCTCACTTTCCTCTACTCTCTCACTCTCTCACTTTCCTCTACTCTCTCACTCTCTCACTTTCCTCTACTCTCTCACTCTCTCCCTTTCCTCTACTTCTCTCTCTCTAATTGTAACATACAACTTCTTGTAGCTCCTCCGACAGTAGAGGTTCTATTGTTCCTTGGACATTAAATCCAGCATCAGATAATCCAGAGAAGGACACAATGTTGTCTCCATCCTCACTGCCAGATGGGCTCTCCTGCAGACAGAGAGGTACACATAGACAGAGTGATCAATAGAGAGACAGAGATACACATAGACAGAGTGATCAATAGACAGAGAGAGATACACATAGACAGAGTGATCAATAGACAGAGAGAGATACACATAGACAGAGTGATCAATAGAGAGAGAGAGATACACATAGACAGAGTGATCAATAGACAGAGAGAGATACACATAGACAGAGTGATCAATAGAGAGAGAGAATACACATATAAACAGAGTGATCAATAGAGAGACAGAGATACACATAGACAGAGTGATCAATAAACAGAGAGATACACATAGACAGTGATCAATAGAAGCAGGCTGTCAGTTTTCCACCACTCTTGTCTTCGCAGAATCTTGGGAATCTTTTGGCCAGTAAAAATATCCAATAACCAACTACTCCAAGACACAAGACAAGAGGCAATGAATGACATACTCAAAAGAGAAGATGGAAATGGCTCGGACATGTTATGAGAATGAGACAAGAAATGCCTGCAAGGATAGCCCTCACTTGGACACCAGAGGGAAAGAGAAAGAAAGGCAGACCACGGACAACATGGAGGCGCATGATGGAAGAGGAACTGACACCGCATCTCTGACGTGGGCTCTGGCTGAAGGTTGCAGGACAGGAGAGCATGGAAAGTCCTTTCTGAAGCCCCATGTGTCACTAGGCATGACGGGATTAAGTAAGTAAGTAAGTGATCAATAGAGAGAGATACACATAGACAGATGTACAGACGGAGTGAGCAATAGAAAAGAAAAAGAAAAAGAGAGAAAAGAATCACACATAAATAAAAGAAGAATCGGACAGAACGAAAGTGAGAGGGACACAGCAGGAGAGAGAGAGAGAGAGAAACAAAGACATAGAGAAAGTGAGAGGGACACAGAAGAGAGAGAGAAACACAGACATAGAGAGAGAGAGGACACAGAGAGAGAAGACACAGACATAGAGAGAGAGAGGGACACAGAGAGAGAGAGAGAGAGAGAGAGAAACACAGACATAGAGAAAGTGAGAGGGACAACAGAGAGAGAGAGAAACACAGACATAGAGAAGTGAGAGGGACACAGACAGAGAGAGAGAAACACGACATAGAGAAAGTGAGAGGGACCAACAGAGAGAGAGAGAGAACAACATAGAGAAGTGAGAGACACAGACAGAGAGAGAGAGAGAGAAACACAGACATAGAGAGAGAGAGGGACACAGAGAGAGAGAGAGAAACACAGACATAGAGAAAGTGAGAGGGACACAGACAGAGAGAGAGAGAGAACACAGACATAGAGAGAGTGAGGGGACACAGAGAGAGAGAGAGAAACACAGACATAGAGAAGAGTGAGAGGACCGACAGAGAGAGAGAGAAAGAAACACAGACATGAGAAAGTGAGAGAGACACAGACAGAGAGAGAGAAAACACAGACATAGAGAAATGAGAGGGACAGACAGAGAGAGAGAGAGAAACACAGACATAGAGAAAGTGAGAGGACACAGACAAGAGAGAGAGAGAGGAAACACAGACAAGAGAGAGAGGGAGGACAGAGAGAGAGAGAGAGAGAAACACTACACAGAGAAGTAGAGGACACAGAGAGAGAAGAGAGAAACACAGACATAGAGAGAGAGGGACACAGAGAGAGAGAGAGAGAGAACACACAACACAAGAGAAGAGAGAGGACACAGAGAGAGAGAGAGACACACAGACAGAGAGAGAAAGCACAGACATAGAGAGGACACACAGAGAAGAGAGAGGACACAGAGAGAGAGAGAGGACACACAGAGAGAGAAGAGGACACACAGGAGAGAGAGGGACACAGAGAGAGAGAGAAGAGAGAGAGGACACAGAGAGAGAGAAGAAGAGAGAGACACAGAGAGAGAAGAGAGAACACACACAGAGAGAGAGAGAGAGGAGGCACACAGGAGAGAGAGAGAGAACACAGACATAGAGAGAGAGAGAGGGACACAGAGAGAGAGAGAGAACACACACACAGAGAGAGGAGAGGACACAGAGAGAGAGAGAGGGACACACAGAGAAGAGAGGACACACAGAAGAGAGGGACACAGAGAGAGAGAGAGAGAGAGAACACAGACATAGAGAGAGGAGGGGGACACAGAGGAGAGAGAGAGAGAACACACACACAAGAGAGAGAGGAGGGACACACAGAGAGAGAGAGAGAGAAACACAGACATAGAGAGAGAGGGACACAGAGAGAGAGAGAGAGAGAGGAAACACACACACAAGAGAGAGAGGAGGGACACACAGAGAGAGAGAGAGGAACACAGACAGAGAGAAGAGAACACAGACATGAGAGAGAGGACACACAGAGAGAGAGAGAGAGGGACACAGAGAGAGAGAGAGAGGGACACACAGAGAGAGAGAGAGAGGGACACACAGAGAGAGAGAGGGACACAGAGAGAGAGAGAGAGAGAGAGAGAGAGGACACAGAGAGAGAGAGAGAGGAGGACACAGAGAGAGAGAGAGGAGGACACACAGAGAGAGAGAGGAGGGAGGACACACAGAGAGAGAGAGAGAGAAACACAGACATAGAGAGAGAGAGAGGAAACAGAGAGAGAGAGAGGAAACAGAGAGAGAGAGAGAGAGGGACACAGAGAGAGAGAGAGAGGGACACACAGACAGAGAGAGAAGCACAGACATAGAGAGGACACACAGAGAGAGAGAGGGACACAGAGAGAGAGAGGGACACACAGAGAGAGAGAGAGGGACACACAGAGAGAGAGAGAGAGAGAGAGGAGGACACAGAGAGAGAGAGAAGTGACACAGAGAGAAGAGAGAGAGAGAGGACACAGAGAGAGAGAGAGAAAAACACAGAGATAAAAGCAAACAGGAAATGACAGAGATATATAATTGGCAGACAGGAAGAATATGATTTATGTGGACAGGGAGGGAGAGGGAGGTGGTGGACTGTGTCAAAAATAAATAACCGGAAGTTCCAGAAATAACAAGATGATCATACTTCTTCCATCTTGATTGAATCCAGACTATCCTGGGCAACATTTGTGGTTCCTGTTTCAGCGATGTTATCAGACTGCACAGTAGCAAACTGATGAAAGTATGGGATCGGCTCTTGCATGACTTTGGTGACAGCTTGTATGAAGGAGGAATCATCCAGTAATGAGCTGTAACATAGTAGATCAAGTAATGAGCTGTAACATAGTTCAAGTAATGAGCTGTAACATAGTCGATCAAGTAATGAGTTGTAACATAGTAGATCAAGTAATGAGATGTAACATAGTAGATCAAATAATGAGATGTAACATAGTAGATCAAGTAATGATCTGTAACATAGTAGATCAAGTAATGAGATGTAACATAGTAGATCAAGTAATGAGTTGTAATATAGTAGATCAAGTAATGAGCTGTAACATAGTAGATCAAGTAATAAGATGTAACATAGTAGATCAAGTAATGAGTTGTAACATAGTAGATCAAGTAATGAGCTGTAACATAGTAGATCAAGTAATAAGATGTAACATAGTAGATCAAGTAATGAGTTGTAACATAGTAGATCAAGTAATGAGCTGTAACATAGTAGATCAAGTAATAAGATGTAACATAGTAGATCAAGTAATGAGTTGTAACATAGTAGATCAAGTAATGAGCTGTAACATAGTAGATCAAGTAATGAGATGTAACATAGTAGATCAAGTAATGAGTTGTAACATAGTCAATCAAGTAATGAGCTGTAACATAGATCAAGTAATGAGTTGTAACATAGATCAAGTAATGAGCTGTAACATAGATCAAGTAATGAGTTGTAACATAGATCAAGTAATGAGCTGTAACATAATCAATCAAGTAATGAGTTGTAACATAGTAGATCAAGTAATGAGCTGTAACATAGATCAAGTAATGAGCTGTAACATAGTCAATCAAGTAATGAGTTGTAACATAGATCAAGTAATGAGATGTAACATAGATCAAGTAATGAGCTGTAACATAGTCAATCAAGTAATGAGTTGTAACATAGTAGATCAAGTAATGAGTTGTAACATAGTAGATCAAGTAATGAGTTGTAACATAGTAGATCAAGTAATGAGCTGTAACATAGTAGATCAAGTAATGAGTTGTAACATAGTAGATCAAGTAATAAGCTGTAACATAGTAGATCAAGTAATGAGTTGTAACATAGATCAAGTAATGAGCTGTAACATAGATCAAGTAATGAGCTGTAGATGACACACAAACAGAATGAGACTCTCTGTGGTGTAGAGTTTAGGTGCTCATCTCTCATGTCAAAGGTACCAGGTTCGCTCCTTCGTGGAGCCATCTGGATATTTTCCAGAGATTCCTGATCTCAGTGTAGGAGAGATCGAGTTCCTAGTCATATCTCAGTGTAGGTGAGATCAAGTTCCTAGTCCTATCGGAGACAGATGATAAAACGTAGATCCCGTGTTCAATTTGATCACGTAAAAGAACCAATGGCAGTTCAAAATTGAGAAGAGCAGGCTGGAAAGTTGCTGTCCAGGCAAAATTCATTAGAACAGATTATAAATAAAATTCCGACAAAAATATCTTCACCATCTTCAAAAATTACATTGGGACCCTTGTCAGTGTTACGGAGTTCGTGCTACGGAGTTCGTGCTACGGAGTTCGTGCTATGGAGTTCGTGATACGGAGTTCGTGATACGGAGTTCGTGCTACGGAGTTCGTGATACGGAGTTCGTGATACGGAGTTTGTGCTATGGAGTTCGTGCTACGGAGTTCGTGATATGGAGTTCGTGATACGGAGTTCGTGCTACGGAGTTCGTGATACGGAGTTCGTGGATACGGAGTTCGTGATACGGAGTATCGATGGCTACGGAGTTCAGCCACTGCAACTTCTTCTTCTTCAGCGATCTCTGGTCATGCGCTTAATTTACTGTGGACCACAAACTGGGCAGTCAGCTTCAGGTCTGTCAGGTTTCCCAAAGCTTAGTTTTCAGGTCGACTGGGTGTGGCCACATGTTGCTTCTCAGCTCACCCAGGAGAGGACAGTCTTGCAGGATATGATCCGGTGTCTGTTCCGCCTGCTGACACTGGTAGAGAGCTGTTTGACATATTCCTAGTCTATATAATTGTTTGTTGAGTCTGCAGTGTCCGGTGCGTAGTCAAAATATAGTGACCTGGTCCGTTCTGCTTAGGTCTTTGAGTGAGTCTTTTCCATAATCATATCCAGTGTTTCTCTTCCAGTCTACTGCAGATTTTCTCTGTATGAGGGTTTTGACCTCTTGAAAAGACAGGGATTGGTAAATTTGCTCTTTGGCACTGCCCTCCTTAGCTAAGACATCAGCACTCTCATTGCCTGCAATGCCACAGTGAGATGGAATCCACTATACAAGTGAATTTCTGGCACTGCAGCTGAGATCTTTCTGTGTAAAAAAAAGAGATTGGAGCATACATGGTTACTCACCGAAGTGCAATGATGATGGTCCGTCCTATCAATCAATCAACCAATCAACAAACAGAATGATACCACAAATAGAATGATACTATAAACAGAATGATACAACAAATAGAATGATACTACAAATAGAATGATACTACAAATAGAATGATACAACAAACAGAATGTTACCACAAATAGAATGATACAACAAACAGAATGATACAACAAACAGAATGATATCACAAACAGAATGATACTACAAACAGAATGATACCACAAACAGAATGATACCACAAACAGAATGATACTACAAACAGAATGATATCGCAAACAGAATGATACTACAAACAGAATGATACCACAAACAGAATGATACCACAAACAGAATGATACTACAAACGGATTGATACCACAAATAGAATGATACAACAAGACAAGGTATACCTACCGTAAACAATTTCCTACAACATTAGCAACCATACCAGACTCATCAACAGAGCATTCAATAGTTGCTGGTACATCAGCCTGTTGCTGGTAGGGCTCTAGCAAGGAGTTATGTTGACTAACTGTTCGGTCGATGAAGAAATGCTGGAATTCTTCTGAGAAATTTGCCTGCAAATGTACAAACATAGTTCATCATCATCAGGTGCTGTGCTGGCTGACATACGCGATCA
The DNA here is from genome assembly GCA_020796225.1 of Arion vulgaris. Lineage (NCBI taxonomy): Eukaryota > Metazoa > Mollusca > Gastropoda > Stylommatophora > Arionidae > Arion > Arion vulgaris. The sequence goes on from CM036774.1 coordinate 1,671,394, forward strand.
TGGATCTCCCCAAACCTCTATCTTTGATGTTTGCTATCATCTCAGATATTGACGCTCTTTCGTGCCATGAAGTCGAGCAATCCAAAACTTTCTCACTCTGTCTTCCTCTGTCTCGTCTACCCTCGATTTTACCGGTTGTTACAATGTGTTCTAAACCTCCCTCCTCATCACATGCCGAAAAATGATGACTGCCTCTTTCTTATATTGATGATAGGCCTTCTCTGTGTCATGATCTCATTCAACAACTCAACATTAGTCATTTTAGCAGTCCATGGGATTCTCATCATTCTTCTGTAAAACCACATCTCTGTGGTCCTTAGAGATTTTTCTATCTGTGTGTTCATTGTCCATGACTTGCATCCATATGTCAGTATTGGTTCTATGTAGCACTGTATGACTCGCATCGTATGTCAGTATTGGTTCTATGTAGCACTGAATAACTCACATTGTGATCTCAAATGACAATTACTTGTTGCATATAATATTTCTCATTTTCTGAAACGCTGCTTTGGTCTGCCGTATTCTGCTCTTTATTTCTGACCTGCATCTGTCTCATCTGATGTTACCAGGACTCTGAGGTATTTAAATTGATGTACTTGCATCTGTCTCATCTGATGTTACCAGGACTCAGAGGTATTTAAATTGATGTACTTGTATCTGTCTCGTCTGATGTTACCAGGACTCTGTGGTATTTAAATTGATGTACTTGTATCTGTCTCATCTGATGTTACCAGGACTCTGTGGTATTTAAATTGATGTACTTGTATCTGTCTCATCTGATGTTACCGGGACTCTGAGGTATTTAAATTGATGTACTTGTATATGTCTCATCTGATGTTACCAGGACTCTGAGGTATTTAAATTGATGTACTTGTCTCAGCTCTGTCCCATTTACTGTGATGGTGCTTTTTTCAGATTCTGCTTTACCTCAGTTACCACCAGATATACCCCATTTTTTTAAATATTGGAAAAATTGTCAAATTTAGGGACAGTCAAATATGCATAACATGAACGCCACATGACATAGTCAAGTACTATATGCACATATACCCTATCTCAGTACTAGTATTACATCTATACCACTACTTCCATACCAATATCTCCATACTACTACCTCCATACCAATATCTCCATACCAATATCTCCATACCAATATCTCCATACCAATATCTCCATACCAATATCTCCATACCAATATCTCCCATACCAATATCTCATACCAATATCTCCATACCAATATCTCCATACCAATATCTCCATACCAATATCTCCATAATACTACCTTCATACCAATATCTCCATACCAATATCTCCATACTACTACCTCCATACCAATATCTCCATACCAATATCTTCATACCACTACCTTCATACCAATATCTCCATACCAATATCTCCATACCCTTCATATCCAATTACAACTTCTATTGGTTGTACTCTAATTACTACTATGATATGAATACCTTCATACCCTTCATACCCAGTTACATCTTCTAGTGGCTGTACTCTAATTACTACTATGATATGAATATCTCTGATACCTGATATTGACTATACAATTAGTAATTGTACGAAAACATTTCAAGCCTGCATTGGGCTCACTAGTCATCTGCGAACACGCAGACAAACATAACGCAACTACATTCCCTTGGATGAAAATTGTGGTCATCATCACGTGTGATTTACATGATTCAAGTAATAGTGGTGAATCTACAACACTAACCAGACTGCAAGAATTCCAAGTCAAATGTGGCGTAGAACACTATGCTGGTAGACAAAGAAGGCCAACAACGAACCAAGGTTGTTAGTCGCCACACACTGAGAGACATACTGAGGGGAGATTGGAGCACTTATGGACTAATTGGTTCGACGTGCAGTGATGATGATCCGACGACTAAACGACTAAACTTGTGATGGACGAGCATCATCATCATCAGTAATTGTATTACCTGGGCATTACCTGAAGATTGAAGTACCTGAACATGTAGACATTCTATAGCAGGAACTCTTACAGGAGACTAGTAGTTCTCACCTGGAAAATGTGATGATCATGTGTTCGTGCTGTGATACCCAGATGAAGAAGAAAAGGTTTCTGTGGCTGAGGTTTTTGCCAAAGTTGGGAAAGTTTGATCTGCTGTTTCCTCAACAATTCACGCTGCTCATCGACTGTCAGCTGTCGAATTGGAGGCAGTGTCTGTGAGATATTATAAATAGAATTTAAAAGACACTTGCTGTGAGATTTGATAATTCATCATTAAGTAGCTTTTCCCTTTCGAACTTGGCTCCCATGACAGCAGTCCTGAAAAACTCTCTATTCTGTGCAAGTTGACTGGCATCAACAGCAATGATTCTCAGATCGTCAATGATATCTTGCACCCATCATCTTCTTGGTCTTCTTCTTACTCTTCTTCCAGGCACCATTCCCTCCAGAATTATCTTCTATAGTCACTCATGTTGTTTGATGTTTCCAAAATATTTAATTTTCTTTGATTTTATGCTCTTTAATAACCAATTCTCTTTAATATTAAGCTGTTGCGGAATAGAAGTATTTGTTCTCTGTCCATGATATTCTAAGTACTCTTCTGTAGCATTTGCATTCAAAGGCAATAATGATCTTCTCTGCTGCTTTGCCAATGTTCCATGTCTCACAACCATATGTTGTCAATGTTCCATGTCTCACAACCATATGTTGCCAATGTTCCATGTCTCACAACCATATGTTGTCAAAGGAAAAACTGAGGCTCTTAAACACTTGATTTTTGTTCGTAAGTCAGTTCCCTTCCATAGGTTAGTTAGTTCTTTCAGTTTTTGCAAAGCAATGATCACATCATATTGATACCTTATATTATAACTGTGATAAATATGAACATAAACATAGCCAAAATTGAGGTAATGAATATAGGAAGGAAACATAATACACTAAACATCAACATCAATGACAGTACAATAGTGCAAGTACAGGAATTCAGGTACCCAGGAAGTGATTTACAGAGGATGGAAGACTCGACAGAGAGAGATAGAAACTAGAGTCCAGAAAGCAAATGCAATAACATACCAACTAGCGTCACTACTTAGACATCCAAATATCTCACTGACAGCTAAACAACAGTTGATCAACAGCATCTTCATACCCACTCTATGTTACCTATGCCAAACAAGGACAATGAATAAGAAACATACACAGAAAATAGCAACAAGCAAAATAAGATGTCTCCACAAAGTCACCAACAATACAAGAATCGACAGAGTAACAAATACCAGCATCAGAGAAAAGGTTGAAACAAGACTGTGCTTGAATTATATAGCGAAACAGAGAATGAAGTGGTTTGGCCACTTAGTAAGAATGCGAACAAACCAAACTGCCTATGAAGCTTTCCACAACAGAATATCAAGAAGGAAGGCGAGAGGAAGACCGAGGAAAAGATAGATAGATAACATAGTTGAATTCTGCTAGGAGACTAAGAAAACCATCACACAAGTCACCATAGAAGCACAAGACAAATACATAAAACCACGACACTGGGTTAACAACCTGGTAACAGTGTGCTGAAAGAACAAAAGCAGGTAAAGAAACGCAAGAGACAAGTACATAAAACCACGACACTGGGTTAACAACCTGGTAACTGTGTGCTGACAAAAGAAGAAGAAGAGTGATCAGCCTTTTTAATTTCTATATATAGATAGATATGATAAACTAGAGATTTATAAAAGACATTATTGTGAGATATGATAAATAGAGATTTAAAAAGACACTATTTGTGAGATATGACACTTGTGCACAAGACAAACCCACCTTATATTTGCATATCTCCCTGACATTTGAAGCTGACCGACCCTCAACCAGAGCTTCCAGTTTTGCCAATCGGCCAGATGAAGGACCACTCTAGAAGATGGACACAGACATCTCCCTCATGTATTACATACATTTACAGTAGACTATTTGTTAGTCGACTACAATCATCATCACTATTCAATGTCTGAACAACTACATTCATGTTCAACTCATAACTTAAAATATTCTTGTTAAACTCATAACTAAAACTCATGAAACTCATACTTTGTTTTAGTCTGATATCTCAATCTTTCTTCTTCGAAGCTTCATACGACATTATCGTTCACTTGTTAAACTTCGTGATTTTATGTTTGATTTGAGCCTAAGAGTGATTGTACATTGTGCCAGTTATGTGCCTACAAGTAGGCCAGCCGTCTGATTTCTGCGACACTTTTTATTTACTAGGTAGCTTCCCTAAGCCCCTATCTCAGTCGCCTCTTACAACATGTCTTGTAGGTCCCAGTGTTACTATTCTTTGCTCCCCTTGTGAGCACCGGCAACACACGGGCAACATCTCTGTCTGTTCCTCTCCCTCTTTGTCTACATTGCTACCCAAGTATGTTGTATGATTCTATCTCTGTCTGTTCCTCTCTCCCTCTTTGTCTACATTGCTGCCCAAGTATGTTGTATGATTCTATCTCTTGAAGTGGTGTTTCAACCAGGGAGATCAGATTGTCATTTGCTGGGTTAATTATCATTTATCTGTGTTGTTCCTGTATGAATGTTTAGCCCTAGTTATTGTGACCTTCGATCAAGTGTGTTGTGACCTTCGATCAAGTGTGTTGTGACCTTCGATCAAGTGTGTTGTGACCTTCGATCAAGTGTGTTGTGACCTTTGATCAAGTGTGTTGTGACCTTCGATCAAGTGTGTTGTGACCTTCGATCAAGTGTGTTTAGTTTATCCTGCATCTGGTTACATACAAGGAACACTTCATGAGGACTGCAGCGTTTCGAGACAACGACATCGAGCATGACTATGGAGATCACCGCTGCCGCCAGGGCTCTGTCATGGGTGGCTGAGCAACAGGTAACCCATACGATTATCGTATCAGACTCGATGAATATGCTTCAAAGGATTTAATCTGGAAGTCTGCGTATGGAATGGGTGGACAGCATTCGAGATCACATCTCAAGAAAATGACTTGGCTGTACACACCTGGACATGCTGGAGTGCAGGGTAACGAGCGTGATTATTTTTTTGCAAACAATACCCCGACTCAAGCAGGCAGAAGTATGGACAGTGCCGATATCATCAACGCAGTACGCTCTCAATTATGTGACAAGAACAAGTCTCAGACACTGGAACGAGTTCGAGAATTAGAAATTAAGTTTGGACATGCCAGACAGTGTGTCTTCGTGGTAGAGAAAGATATAGTAATCAACTTCTCATGGGTACGGTGAGCAAATGGACTTTGGGATGGGTGCTGTAGTGAAGGACAGAGCATGAATGGGAATGCTCAATGTGACATGGCATCGATCGCATAACATAACATAACATACAAGGGACACAGAGAGTTCCAGATCATCTCGCTGCTTGTACCCATTACAAATGATAAATTACTTATCATTTTCCAAACTTCTCTGACAGAATACATGAGTGTCTGTCATGTCTTTCATGTTAGGGAGTCTCAATGGCAAAAGTGGTTAAGTCATTTGCCTTGCGTACTGCAGGTTGTGGGTTTGAATCTGGACAGAGACACACCTGTCTTTTTCTTTATTCTGTCTCTCTATTAATCTCTATTCTATCTGTCAGTCTATTTATCTCTATTCTATCTGCTGTTCTATCTCTATTCTGTCTGTCAATCTATCTATCTCTATTCTATCTGTCAGTCTATCTATTCTTCTTCTTCTTCATCACCTTTCAACTCCCATCGGAGCACAGGTCGTCAACAAACTTCTTCCATCTCTTCCTCTCTCTTGCCATCCCTTCCAATTCTGGTTGAGTTGAGTTATTCCATATTGTTGTACTATCCATGTTTGTTGAAGTTTTTGGCTTATTTTTTCTACAGGGTGAGGATGCCAGCCCCACGACAAACCCTCCTTAGTCGCCTCTTACGACATGCCTGGCAGGTAGACATTGCTGCATATTCTTTCCTCCCCTGTGGGCCCCGGCAGCACTCGGGCGGATCCCTACCTTAGTCGCCTCTTACGACATGCCTTGTAGGGCGCAGTGTTGCAATTCTTTGCTTCCCTTGCGGGCCCCGGCAACACACGGGCGAGTCTATCTATTGCTTACCACAAAATTGACAACATTTGGAGTTTTCATATCTGCATGTAGATCTGTCTCTGTAATAATGAATTCATTGAGTTGTCGGTCACGTTCAACTTCCCAGGCTGCCAGTTCTCGTTTATAGTTTGTGTACTCATGCAGATCAGAGATCTAGACAAGCACATCCGAGACAAGACAAAGAAATGAAACAAAATATATATATCAGATATTTCAAACAAGAAAATAAACTTGTGTTTAATTGTGTCAATAGACTATTTGTTAGCATTAATCTACGGTACTCTTTGCTCTGCATTTAAATATCCATCTAATTTAATTCAGTTTCAGTTATGAATATCTTCATTGCACTTCGAACATGTCCATAGGTGCTCCGATCTCCTTCACAATATCTCCAACAGCGTCCAGCGACTGACCGTACCGGTTCGATGTTGATTGATGTACATACTCATATACCTGTTCTTTTCTTGCTACTCTAATCTTCAATCCCAGCTATTGCAGTCTAGCAATTGACGTGGATTGGTTTAAATGAAAATTTTCTTTGCTGCCACACTCTATGAGGATGTTCTAATTCAACCCTCCATCTAATTCATCCAGCCATCTCACTCATCCATCCATCTTACCCAACCAGCCATCTCACTCATCCATCCATCTTACCATCTCACTCATCCATTCATCTTACCCAACTAGCTATCTATTTCTCCAAATTGTATTCAGATTTCAATTTTAAAAACTGGACAAAATACGAGGGAAGTCAATAAGTAAATCACAAATGGCTGTAGAAAAATAACTAAACATGATAACAACTTGAAACCAATTTATTTTTATACATACATTGTCCCTTTATTTCTCAACATAATTTCCACCAACATTGATGCACTTATCCCATCGTTTTGTTAGTCCTCCCAAACCGGTTGCATAGAACTGCGTGCTCTAAACCACATTTTCACTTCACATTCAACTTCGGCATTATTCGCAAAATGTCTCCCGCTAAGGTGGGTTTTCAGTGGACCAAAAAGGTTGGAAATCACTAGGGGCTAAGTCCAGAACTTTCCACCTTAGTTGGTTAATTTTCTCATGAGTTAATCGAGCCGTATGTGGTCTGGCATTGTCATGAAGAAGCAACACTCCTCTAGTCAGCAGTCCTGGACGTTTTATTCGAATTGCATTATGAAGCATCGATAGAATTTCACAGTACGATTCGGAATTCACATTGCCACCTTTCTTCTTGAAATTGGTTAGAAGCATTCCTTGACAATCCCAGAACACTGTCAGCATAACCTTCCCTGCTGATGGCATAAACGTGAATTTTTGGACACAAGGCGAAGAAGGATGTTTCCACTGCGTTGAAACACGCTTTGATTCGGACTGGTAGTGATGCACCCTTGATTCATCCCCAGTAACAATCCTGTTCAGCATGTCTTCTCCTTCATCTTCGTATCGACAGAGATGATGCAAGGACAGGCCAAATTGGTTCATTTTGTGTTCCTCCTTAAAATGTCTGGGTACCCACCTTGAGCACACTTTCTTAAATTTCAATCGATCATGCATTATGCTGTATGCTGAACCATGTGAGCACCTTATTGCACATGCTACAGAGTCTATCGTTACTCGCCTGTCACCTCTAATCATCTCCACCCGCTGCACTGATGCTTCTTTTGCAATCTCAACAGGACGACCAGATCGGATTTCATCAACAATTTTAGAGCATCCTTGAGAAAATGTTTCTATCCAGCTATGCACCACTTTACGGGACAAACATTTGTCAGCATAAACAAGAAGCATTTCCTTATGAATGTCCTTTGCAAGCATCCTTTGCCCCAAAAATGCACAACAGCACGCTGCTCTTTGATTGTACACTCCGTAAGTACAGTCACCATTTTGTTTATGCGCTGCGCATGCGCATGAGACACCTATCGCCACCCGATGAACAGGAATATAAAGTTTGATGTTGCTGTCAACTAATGTCACCCTTAGAAAACACCAACTACATTTACCTGCCATCCCACAGAACTTTGTGACTTACTTATTGACTTGCCCTCGTATATGTCAAGGTCAAATACTTACTTCACAAACCAGATCAAGGTCATAGAAAGCTGGAACATTGGTAGCAAGGAATGTAACTCTGCACATTTTGTACTCACTTGGACCAATCTTCTCTCGGACAGGATAGATGTTGATATACTAGAAATAAATCAGATATTTTCTTCATGTCACAAACATAGTCCAACAAACTAGCAACTATGAAACATACAATAAAACTAGCAACAATGAAATATACAACAAGACTAGCAACATTGAAACATATAACAAGACTAGCAACTATGAAATATACAACAAGACTAGCAACAATGAAACATATAACAAGACTAGCAACAATGAAACATATAACAAGACTAGCAACATTGAAACATATAACAAAACTAGCAACAATGAAACATACAAGACTAACAACATTGAAACATACAACAAGACTAGCAACAATGAAACATATATCAAGACTAGCAACAAGCAACTGGGTTTAGACTGATTGGCTGTGAACTTCCTACTATCTCGACCTATTCCTGTATTTTGTGCGTTCATTTTTTCAAATTCTGCACACAAGATATGGCGGAACATGTAAAAACAAAATTCTGCACACAAGATATGGTGGAACATGTAAAAACAAAATTCTGCACACAAGATATGGGAACATGTAAAACAAAGTACTGTAGTTTTACAAAATACAAAAACAATAACAAGATCTGTATGTTCCTTGTGGGAATTTTATTTTCAAAGGATGACCAGGCAAGAGTGGGATGTCATCTGATGTTTGCCTTACTGTTGCCGTGCTCACTCTAACTTGAATAAAGAAGTTAGGGATGAGCCCTCTGAAAAGGTGCTAAAGCTTGCAATACTAGACCAAAATGTGCACCAGAAACCATAGTACCATGCATCTAACAGTTTTATATGATGATTATAACGTCCGATAAAGTTTATGCTGTTGATCGAACTACCGAGCCTCCCGTAGCTAAGTCACAACATACAAAACTACACAGTATCAGAGATGAGCTCCAGACAACAGTTGACTTCATCATAAGAACACATCTGATGGTATAATCTTACAAATAGCGATCGAGAAGAAGAAAAAGAAGAAGAAGACTAGCAACAATGAGACATATTATCTTACATGCTACTGCTTCATTTCTTTCCATGTCCCACTCTTGTTCTTCCATGATATCCCACTCTTGTTCTTCCATGATATCCCACTCTTGTTCTTCCATTATATCCCACTCTTGTTCTTCCATATCCCACTCTTGTTCTTCCATGATATTCCACTCTTGTTCTTCCATGATATCCCACTCTTGTTCTTCCATATCCCACTCTTGTTCTTCCATGATATTCCACTCTTGTTCTTCCATGATATCCCACTCTTGTTCTTCCGTGATATCCCACTCTTGTTCTTCCGTGATATCCCACTATTGTTCTTCCATGATATCCCACTCTTGTTCTTCCGTGATATCCCACTCTTGTTCTTCCATGATATCCCACTCTTGTTCTTCAATATTATTCCATCATATTGTTCAATGATGTCCCACTCTTATTATTCCATGTTGCTCCACTCTTATTCTTTCATATTATATCACTCTTGTAACAACAACTTGTATAACAACAACTTGTATAACAACAATTTATATAACAACAACTTGTATAATAACATCTTGTATAATAACATCTTGTATAACAACATCTTGTATAATAACATCTTGTATAACAACATCTTGTATAACAACATCTTGTATAACAACATCTTGTATAATAACATCTTGTATAACAACATCTTGTATAATAACATCTTGTATAACAACAACATATATAACAACAACTTGTATAACAACAACTTGTATAACAACAACTTGTATAACAACAACTTGTATAACAACAACTTGTATAACAACATCTTGTATAACAACATCTTGTATAACAACAACTTGTATAACAAAACTTGTATAAAAACAACTTATATAACAAAACTTGAACAATAAACTGTAAGACAGTTAACAAACCTAGTCACAACAATAATATCAGAAGAAGAGAGAATCTGATGGAGCATGGTAGTACACTAACCTCAGAGTCTTTCTGTGATGTGACATTCCACTCAAAGAAGATAGATCTATCCTTGGACATGTTCGTGATGAATATCATACGACGGACTTGTGAGAACAAGGGCAGGTTGCCAAACGATATTCTTTCCAGAGATAAATAGCCCAGCTATCAGAATAAGAAATGTGACAGTTTATTGTGTATTAGTCAACTACCTGTCCATGATTTTTTACCTGTCCTTGATCTTTTACCTGTCCTAGTCAACTACCTGTCCTTGATACTTTACCTATCCATGATCTTTTACCTGTCCTTGATCTTTTATCTGTCCTAGTCAACTACCTGTCCTTGATACTTTACCTATCCATGATCTTTACCTGTCCATGATCTTTTACCTGTCCTAGTCAACTACCTGTCCTTGATACTTTACCTATCCATGATCTTTTACCTGTCCATGATCTTTTACCTGTCCTTGATCTTTTACCTGTCCTAGTCAACTACCTGTCCTTGATACTTTACCTGTCCATGATCTTTTACCTGTCCTAGTCAACTACCTGTCCTAGTCAACTATCTGTCCTAGTCAACTACTTGTCCTAGATACTTTACCTGTTCTTGATCTTTTACCTGTTCTTGAATTTTACCTTTTCTAGTCAACTACCTGTCCTAGTCAACTACCTGGCCTAGTCCACTACCTGTCCTTGATCCTTTACCTTTCCTTGATCTTTCACCTGTCCTAGTCAACTACATGTCTTAGTCAACTACCTGTCCTTGATCCTATACTCTCCAAGTCCACTACCTGTCCTAGTCAATCATCTGTCCTAGTCCACTACCTTCTAGTCTAGTCACTCTTCCTGTCCACTACCTGTCCTAGTCCATATCTGTCCAGTCAATTATCTGTCCTAGTCAACTTCCTGTCCTAGTCAACTACCTGTCCTAGTCATAAATTTCCATATGTCCTAGTCCACTACCTGTCCTAGTCAACTATATTCTTCTGTCCTAGTCCACTACCTGTCCTAGTCAATAAATATTCCTATTGTCCTAATTCACTACTGTCCTAGTCAACTAAATATTCCTATAGTCCTAGTCACTACCTGTCCTAGTCAACTAAATATTCCTATCTGTCCTAGTCAACTACCTGTCCTAGTCAACTACCTGTCCTAGTCAACTTCCTGTCCTAGTCAACTACCTGTCCTAGTCAACTACCTGTCCTAGACAACTACTTGTCCTAGTCATACTACCTGTCCTAGTAATACCTGTCCTAGTCAACTCCTGTCCTAGTCAACTTCCTGTCCTAGTCAAAATCTATCCCGTCCTAGTCAACTCCTGTCCTAGTCAACTTCCTGTCCTAGTCAACTATCTGTCCTAGTCAACTACCTGTCCTAGTCAACTACCTGTCCTAGTCCAATACTTTCTACCTGTCCTAGTCAACTACCTGTCCTAGTCATACTGTCTAAGTCACTTGCTCCTACCTGTCCAGTACTAGTCCTAGTCAATACTTCCTGTTACCTGTCCTATCAACTACCTGTCTAATCAACTAAATACTCCTACCTGTCCACAACTACCTTCCTTCACTACCTGTCCAAGTCAACTAAATACTCCTACTTGTCCTAAGTCAACTACGTCCTATCCTACTGTCCAATCAACTAAATACTCCTACCTGTCCTAGTCAACTACCTGTCCTAGTCATAATACCTGTCCTAGTCAACTAAATATTCCTACCTGTCCTAGTCACAGTCAGTCAACACCTGTCCTAGTCAACTAAATATCTCCTGAACACTGTCCTGTAACACCTGTCCTAGTCAACTAAATACTTTACCTGTCCTAGTCAACTAACCTTTCAGTCCTACCTGTCCTAGTCAACTAAATACTTTTACCTGTCCTAGTCAACTAACTATTCCTACCTGTCCTAGTCAACTAAATATTACCTAGTCCTAGTCATCTGTCAGTCAACTAAACATACTCTTACCTGTCCTAGTCAACTATTCCTACCTGTCCTAGTCAACTACCTGTCCTAGTCAACTAGTATCCTACCTGTCCTAGTCAACTAAATATTTTACCTGTCCTAGTCAACTAATATTCTACCTGTCCTAGTCACTATAACTACCTGTCCTAGTCAACTCAAATATTCTCTACCTGTCCTAGTCAACTATCTGTTCTAGTCAACTAAATATTTCTACCTGTCCTAGTCAACTAAATATTTCTACCTGTCCTAGTCAATTAAATATTCCTACCTGTCCTAGTCAACTACCTGTCCTAGTCAACTAAATACTCCTAGCCTGTCCTAGTCAATTAAATATTCCTACCTGTTCCTAGTCAACTAAATATTTCTACCTGTCCTAGTCAAGTACCTGTCCTAGTCAATTAAATATTTCTACCTGTCCTAGTCAACTAAATATTTCTACCTGTCCTAATCAACCAAATGTTCCTACCTGGCCAGGTTGCTTGGCAGTTTGAATGTTGGGTGCGTGACAGCTTTCATGTCCGTCTGTTAGAACCATTGAGTCTCTCATAACTCTAGGATCGTAACCAACACCTGTGAAGGTGATGATTGCTTGTTCACCATCTTGAACTTTGATTGGAACATCCACCTGGTGAGATGGGAACGGTTAGCACATATAGACACATTGATGTTAAACTTGACATACATATAGTAGCTACTACCTCCAGTAGGATGATGGAGATTGAGATCTTTACCAATGTTTTCCAAGACTAGAGATTACTAATGGCAATTCTTGTGTCAAACTCTACCCATGCTTCAGAAGGTAAGAAACAAGATGGCATCTGCATGGTCTATTACTAATGTGCAGTCTAGAATGCATCCAAACTCCACACTATACAGAGTCTTCCACAAGAGAACATCAGGAAAGAAGGTGAGAGAAAGACCACGAAAAGATGGTTAGATGGCATAGCAGAATCCTGTCAAAGAGCAAAATAACAATCACACAAGCCACCAGAACAGCACAAGACAAAAACAGAAAGCCACGACACTGGGCAACAACCCGGTATCAGTGTGACGACACTGAGCAACAACCCGGTATCAGTGTGACGACACTGGGCAACAACCCGGTATCAGTGTGACGACAAAAGAAGAAAGAAGAAGTCTGGTTTGGGTTGAAGATTCACCTCACTCTTTGAATTGTTTACATGTGGTCGTTTCTCCATTAGGGAATTCAGAATATCAGCCAAGTCCTATGTTTGTCTCAGTTCTACAGCAGCCATTATCTGCAAATCTACAGGGTGTTTATTTGAAAATAGATGTCTGCCACAAATAGTGAACATAAAATGAGATAAATTCAGAAGTGATGAAATTAGAGAAATGTCGGGTTAACAACTAGTAACAACTGTTATAAGAAAGAGAGAAGATGGAGATATGTTGGACATACTCGGAGAAGAAATGATCAAAGAATTGCAAAGCAGGCATTGAAATTGGAGGCAAATGGTTCCAGAAAGACAGCCTTAAGGAAACCCTGAAACATACTTTAATGAGAGGTGAGAAGCATCCCATTGAATTCAATAAAAGAGATTGAGAAAGTTGCCCAGGATAAAGAGGTATGGAGAAATTGCTTGCAGGCACTGTGTAACATATAATGGTAACGGAAGGGAGGAGGGGAGAGAAAACAATACATAATTGAATAAAAACTAAATACATATAAGGGATAAAATGTGCACTGATGTGTGCACTGTGTTCTGATGTGTGCACTGTGTTCTCATGTGTGCACTGACTGTGTTCTGATGTGACATGTGTACCTGAGGCGAAGACTGACTTGAAACAAAAACTGCAAGAAGACAAAAATGTACGTCTGTGACTCACTGTGTATGTCTGCGACTCACCAGTACGTCTGTGACTCACCATGTATGTCTGTGACTCACCATGTACGTCTTGGCTTCCAAGGGAGAGAACCGCCACTCCATAGCCATTGTCTGACCAGGCAATATATTCCCATGGGGTGTCAAACATTCAAAAATGGAGTGATTAAAGTTCTCCTGTAAGAAATAAAATATGTAGAATACACATACACTGTATGTCTGGACAGCATGCCATGTTTGTTTGTCTATCAGTGTGTATGTATGTCTGACAGCATGCCATGTTTGTTTGTCTATCATGTATGTCTGACAGCATGCCATGTTTGTTTGTCTATCAGTGTGTATGTATGTCTGACAGCATGCCATGTTTGTTTGTCTATCAGTGTGTATGTATGTCTAACAGCATGCCATGTTTGTTTGTCTATCAGTGTGTGTATGTATGTCTGGACAGATGCCATGTTTGTTTATCTATCATGTTGTATTATGTCTACAGCATGCCATGCTTGTTTGTCTATCAGGGTGTATGTATGTCTGACAGCATGCCATGTTTGTTTGTCTATCAGTGTGTATGTACGTCTGGATAGCATGCCATGTTTGTTTATCTATCAGTGTGTATGTATGTCTGACAGCATGCCATGTTTGTTTGTCTATCAGTGTGTATGTATGTCTGACAGCATGCCATGTTTGTTTGTTTATCAGTGTGTATGTATATCTGCCTTCCTATTTGTCTCTCTATTTGTATAACTATATAAATGCATGTCTGTCTTTCCATTTGTCTGTATACTTGCTTATCTGCATGTCAGTCTGCCTATATGACCACCTGACTATCTCTCTGACTGCAGAAAGTCTACCCTTCTGTGTATCTAACTGTAGCCAGTCGGTCCTTCTGTCTATCTGAATGTAACCAGTCTAGATCACCCATCAGTCTGTCTATCTATCTACCTGAGAGTGAGTAAATATGATCAATGTTGTTGTTCCTACCTTCTCGATGATGCTGAGGGATGTGACATCAGCACTGAAAGTGACAGGGACAGCACCACCATTGTACAGTTCATAAATCTGAATATGGCTGTTCTTCTCTCCGATAGCCATCATGTGGAAGCTGTGTTTGTTCGATGGGAAGTGAATGTACGGCCGTGTATGGGCTACAGTCACTCCAATGAAATTCAGCTGTAATCATTGAGGAGATAATCATTGAGACAATCATTCAAACAAAATTTGAAACAATCCATTCAAACAATCATTCAGACTACTAACGCGTTTTCATACTCAGAGACCCGATGAGTATGATTCGTTAAGTCGAAACAATAACGGACAGATGAAACTAGGTGGAGGTACTGGTACAGACATGGATCAGAGAAATCATCTTCATTTTTGTTCCTGAGCATGTAGGAGTCAGGGGTAATGAACGAGCTGATAGATTGACTGGCATGGCTACGATGTCAGAGGGTGTTGTAATGGAACGAAATGACAGCCTTAACGCGTTGAGATCATTTTTCCAAAAGGAGTTTCAAGGTTGTGAATCCTAGTCGCTGATCAGAGAGATGGGTGTCGATATTGGTGCAGCCTGAAAAGAATGGCATACCAAATATGCAAAAATATTGATTAATCAACATCAAACTGGCGTGTTGGACCGTTGGACGCTGCTGGATTTGTTGTGACAGAGATTGGAGCATCTATGGACATGTCCGGAGTGATATAAGGATAGTACTCTGATAACTGACTCAAACAATCATTTAAACAATCATTTAAGCAATCATTCATTCAAGTAACTGTTGATGATGTATTTAATTAAACCTTGCAAACTTGGCTTACATTTCATCATTAATATCCTCATCATCATCATCAACATCATCAACATCATCATCATCACCAACATCATCATCATCATCATCAACATTATCATCATCAACATCATCATCAACATCATCATCATCAACATCATCATCATCAACATCATCAACATCATCATCACCAGTCCATGTCGCACACAAGATCAGATAAAACAGAGACAAAAAATGTCCACACATTCGTTCATGAACAGTTTGAGCTGCAAGAAAGATTTGCAAGAAAATTCATACAGTACAACTTTGATTAACCGTCACTCGTTTAACTGTCAGTTCCTGTTATCCATCATCCTCTAAACAAAATGTGTGAGTATCAACAAATAGTGAAAAAATTACACCAGAAGTAAAAGATTGGTTCGAATGTGAAAAATTGGATGAAGTCTTTAAAATTTTGAACAATGATGAAATTATTTCTAGTGTGACTACCATTGAAGAAGAAGAAATGGATGACGATGAAGGATTAGTTCTTAACCAAAAACCTACAACTAGACACTCAGATGTAGAAACAATGTTAACAAAGTGCATCGACTGGTTTGCTTAACCAAAAACTTACAACTAGCTACTCAGATGTAGAAACAATGTTAACAAAGTCATCGACTGGTTGTGCAAGCAAAACTTACAACCTACTACTCAGATAGAAACATGTTAACAAAGTACACACATGGTTTGACTTAAAAACCTACATCTAGCACTCAAACACAAACAATGTTAACAAAGTCATGCAGTTTGCTAACAAAACTTAACTGTATCAGATGTAGAAACAATGTTAACAAAGTGCATCGACTGGTTTGTAACCAAAACTTACAACTAGTCACTCAGAAACACAAACAATGTTAACAAAGTGCATCAACTGGTTTGCTTAACCAAAAACTTACAACTAGTCACTCAGATGTAGAAACAATGTTAACAAAGTGCATCGACTGGTTTGCTTAACCAAAAACTTACAACTAGTCACTCAGATGTAGAAACAATGTTAACAAAGTACATCGACTGGTTTGCTAACCAAAACTTACAACTAGACACTCAGATGTAGAAACAATGTTAACAAAGTGCATCGACTGGTTTGCTTAACCAAAAACTTACAACTAGTCACTCAGATGTAGAAACAATGTTAACAAAGTGCATCGACTGGTTTGCTAACCAAAACTTACAACTAGTCACTCAGATGTAGAAACAATGTTAACAAAGTGCATCGACTGGTTTGTAACCAAAACTTACAACTAGACACTCAGATGTAGAAACAATGTTAACAAAGTGCATCGACTGGTTTGAAATGCAAGAGGAGGCAACCGCAACACAGATCCTACTTCTACGTAAGATACGGAACATCGCCACACAGAAAGCTCGAGCCTCAAAGACATAGCAGAAGATGACAGATTATTTTTAAGTAACGTAGGATTATAGTCTTACAATACATTTCTGTACATGACTACTCTTATATTTTGCTACATAGTTTTACTGCAGTCTTCCCCTATATCGATCTTATCTTATCTTAACAACATTTGCCGTGAAGCGTCGTGGGCCCTATATCGATAGTACTTTTATATTGAAGTTTATATTAATCGTTTTGTAAAATTAAATACAATATGTATGTATTATTCACATTTAAAGGATTTTATTTTCATTTTCATCCCAAGCCCACAGTAAAATTACATTACTGTACATATGTATTAAGAGATTTCTGTTATTCGTCACAGCCCTGGTCCAGATTGTGAAGGTTAATCAAAGTTTTACTGTATTTGTTTACAACTATTTTTAGAAGTCTGATGTCACTTCTGATTTTAAATTGGAGAGGCTACCAAGGTGTCACATGGTGAGCTAGGACCAATCATTGACTACATGGGATAACCAACCATCATCTAGTTGCTCTATACTAACGAACAAGAATATCATCTTCTGCAAACTGACATAGATGAGGACAGATAACTTTCTTTAAAACAAAATATGCAAGAATAAAATGGAATCCTGACCAAGATTTCTCTCCCTTTAGCAATTTTAAGAAGAACTGGAAGCTGATGTGTGCCTGTCATCGAGTGTAGATAACTCAAGGTCACGGCCACAGTTTCTCCTGACTTAAGAGATCCTTTAGTTGGTGTCACATCAAAGAGTTTGTTGTCCATAATTTTCATCTGTCAATCACAAGTCAAAACAGAAATTTAATACTAGGACAAACCAGATACAACAAACAGTAAAATTTAATACTAGGACAAACCAGATACAACAAACAGTAAAACATTGTTACAGAAAGTGAAGAGGTGAAAAAATATAATTCAACCACAGTGTGTTTTGCTATGTGTTTGTTAATGTGTTCGTGTAAATGTTTTTTGCAAATGAGATACAAAACACATTACAGACATACGCAACATAACACACACACACACAACAGACACAAGGATACTAACTTCATGAGTTCATCCTGGTTACACTCGCAGACTCATCCAGTATTCCATCTCCACCTGGACATCTTTGGGAAACACAAATGCCCTGTAACAACATCAGTACCAGCAACATCAGTACAAGCAACATCAGTATCAGCAACATTAGTATCAGCAACATTAGTATCAGCAACATTAGTATCAACAACATTAGTATCAGCAACATTAGTAAGCAACAATAGTATCAGCAACATTAGTATCAGCAACATTAGTATCAGCAACATTAGTATCAGCAACATTAGTAAGCAACATCAGTATCAGCAACATTAGTATCAGCAACATTAGTATCAGCAACATTAGTATCAGCAACATCAGTATCACCAACATCAGTATCAGCAACATCAGTATCAGCAACATCAGTATCAGCAACATTAGTATCAGCAACATCAGTATCAGCAACATCAGTATCAGCAACATCAGTATCAGCAACATCAGTATCAGCAACATTAATATCAGCAACATTAGTATCAGCAACATCAGTATCAGCAACATCAGTATCAGCAACATTAGTATCAGCAACATTAGTATCAGCAACATTAGTATCAGCAACATCAGTATCAGCAACATCAGTATCAGCAACATTAGTATCAGCAACATTTGTATCAGCAACATTTGTATCAGCAACATTAGTATCAGCAACATTAGTATCAGCAACATTTGTATCAGCAACATTAGTATCAGCAACATTAGTATCAGCAACATTAGTATCAGCAACATCAGTATCAGCAACATTAGTATCAGCAACATCAGTATCAGCAACATTAGTATCAGCAACATCAGTATCAGCAACATTAGTATCAGCAACATTAGTATCAGCAACATTAGTATCAGCAACATTAGTATCAGCAACATTAGTATCAGCAACATTAGTATCAGCAACATTAGTATCAGCAACATTAGTATCAGCAACATTAGTATCAGCAACATTAGTATCAGCAACATTAGTATCAACAACATCAGCATCTACTCAACATCAATACTCATCATCAAAAGAATGTCCGGAGCAGATCTTAGCCACCCCAACAGTCCTTCAGAATTTCTCTCTCTCTCATAGGTCAAATGTTCCACCTCTGCAGCCGTCATGTTCAAACTGACCAAACTGTCAGTTACATTCTGAATCCATCTTCTCCGTGGTCTTCCTTTTCTTCTCTTTGCCAGGATGTCTCCTTCCATGATGGTCTTCTCAGCCCTTCATGTCTTTTTATATGTCCAAAATACTTCAATTTTTTCATTCTTATTTGTAGCATCAGCCAGTTTTCTTTGATTTTGAGTTCTTTCTGGATAGATCTATTTGTTCTCTTCTCTGTCCAAGATATACGAAGGACTCTTCTGTAACACTTATATTTAAAAGCACATATATATTTTTTCCCTGCCTTGTTAAATGTCCATGTTTCACACCCATATGTTGACACTGGGAATATGCATGCTCTTAATAACACTAGCACTACAAGTAACATTATCATATCCACTCACACACTAGGGAGAGGGAGATAGATGGAGAGAGAAAGGTGGAGAGAGAAAGAGAAAGAGGGAGACAGAGAGATAGAGAGAGAGACATAATATTATCACATTCACAAGTTGCCTACCAGTCACACGCTAGGGAGAGGGAGATAGATGGAGAGAGAAAGGTGGAGAGAGAAAGAGAAAGAGGGAGACAGAGAGATAGAGAGAGAGACATAATATTATCACATTCACAAGTTGCCTACCAGTCACAGCTAGGAGAGGGAGAGAGGGAGGAGATAGAGACAGAGAGGGATAGACAGAGATGGACAGAGAGAGAGAGAGAGAGATAATATTATCACATTCACAAGTTGCCTACCAGTCACAAAGAACTGTTCGATTATTTTTGAACACGATGGTGATAGTATACAGTTCTGAGCCTAGGGGTCCAGCCGAAAAGTTGAAATCTAGTACAGCTCTGGTTGGGAGAAAGTGAAATAGTTGATCATATAGAAGAGTACATGATGAAATAGTTGATTATATAGAAAGGTACATGATGTAATAGTTGATCACATAGAAGAGAACATGATGAAATAGTTGATTACATAGAAGGGTACATGATGTAATAGATAATTAAACAGCAGTCTCCCAAATGTTTGATTATATCAATATCAGAACATTTTTTAATGATGAGATAGTGGTTGTAAACTGACCATATTGTTTAATGATGAGATAGTAGTTGTAAACTGACCATATTGTTTAATGATGAGATAGTGGTTGTAAACTGACCATATTGTTTAACGATGAGATAGTAGTTGTAAACTGACCACATTTTTATATTATTTATGTATTTAAAATGCATAGAACTTATGTTAACTAATGCAAAACAATTCTTTCAGACAGATCTATACAGAAAGAACTCAAAATCAAAGAAAACTGGCTGATGCTACAAATAAGAAAGAGAAAACTGAGATTTTGGACGTATAAAAAGACACGAAGGGCTGGAGAAGACCATCATGGAAGGAGACATACCGGCAAAAAGAAGAAGAAAACCACAGAGAAGGTGGATTCAGGATGTAACTGATGGTTTGAACATGAGGCTGCAAACGCAGGACATCTGGCCTATGAGAAAGAGATATTCCGGAGGACTGTTGGGGTGGCAAAGTTCTGCTTAGGACAAGCTATTTGGGGATGAATGCAAAACATCTGTATATCACATAAGTAATTGTGTTAAATAAGATATGTTATATTACTATGGACTCAATCTTGTTGAGAAATAACACAAGTTGAGTACAGCCTGAGTAGTGCCATTTTAAAACGTTTTTGTGTGTTTTAACTCGCTCCTGAAAAAAAATCACAAATATGCAGATAAAAATAATCTGACGACTCAGATTACTGTGCTGATGAAGACACCAGTGAATATTCAAGTCCTTGGACATCAGAAGATGACACATCCGATGGGAAGGGGAATAAAAATACAGTCCCATAACGCTAAACATTTTTGTACGGAAAAGGTAAGATTTACATTTTGCTATTAGCCAATTACCTATATGAAACTAGAGTCTAATTTGTTGGGTTTTTTTGTTGTGGAAACTTTGATGAATTTTGTGACAATAATTTGTTTGTCTTTATTTAAATAACATGTACAAATTCGAGGAAATATATTGTAAACAAATACAAGAATAAATCAGTTATTCATGTCTAATATCCCAAGCACAAACCCAAGCATTGACGAAGGGAGATACTTTTCGGACGCCGATCATCCTACACGAATAAGATGACGTCCAAGTGGCAAACACATCCGTCCCACAGTTCTAGGAAAGCTACCTAGTAAATAAAAAGCGTGGGAAATCGGATGTGCTGACCTAGACACCCAAAGGCACATAACTGGCACAACGAGCAATCGCTCTTAGACTCAGATCCCACACAAACCACAAATAGTGTTTTAATAAGTGGTCGATATGGGGCGTTAGCAAAAGAAGAATATCCATAGCAGACGATTGCTATGTCGAAGCTATATTTTGTTTTTTGTTTGGGAGACAATACTCATGAGATGTCTTATTGAAGTCTCAAT
Organism: Arion vulgaris; assembly: GCA_020796225.1. NCBI lineage: Eukaryota > Metazoa > Mollusca > Gastropoda > Stylommatophora > Arionidae > Arion > Arion vulgaris. The sequence goes on from CM036774.1 coordinate 1,693,130, forward strand.
GTTTTTTGTGATTTTCTGAGGTTTAAAATAGGACGCCAGGGATGTATCACATGCATGTCATGGCACTGCAGGCGATGTACAGCGCTGCTCTAGACGTTTAAGGGTTAAAGGGCAGTACATGGTGAAAGATTTGCATAAAATATGATACAACTGAATATATATATATAAGTATAGACACAGATATACCAACCTGTTGTGTATGAGGGTGGTGTGCATCAGCTCGCTGGTAGATGGATCTGAGTCCAAGCACTCATTCAGTCTAGTCAGAGAGAAATTCAGAGAGAGAACATTGATTGTAGTCACATAGAAATACAGAGAGAGAGAGAGAGAGAGAACATTGATTGTAGTCACATAGAAATACAGAGAGAGAGAGAGAGAACATTGATTGTAGTCACATAGAAATACAGAGAGAGAGAGAGAACAGTGAATATAGTCACATTGAAATATGGAGAGCGAGAGAGAGAGAGAGAACAGTGAATCTAGTCACATAGAAATACAGAGAAAGAGCGAGAGAGAGAGAAGATTGAATCTAGTCACATAGAAATACAGAGAGAGCGAGAGAGAGAGAAGATTGAATCTAGTCACATAGAAATACAGAGAAAGAGAGCGAGAGAGAGAGAACAGTGAATCTAGTCACATAGAAATACAGAGAGAGAGAGAGAGAGAGAGAACATTGAATCTAGTCACATTGAAATACAGAGAGAGCGAGAGAGAGAGAACAGTGAATCTAGTCACATAGAAATAGAGAGAGCGAGAGAGAGAGAACAGTGAATCTAGTCACATAGAAATACAGAGAGAGAGAGAGAGAACAGTGAATCTAGTCACATAGAAATACAGAGAGAGCGAGAGAGAAGAACAGTGAATCTAGTCACATAGAAATACAGAGAGGCGAAGAGAGAGAAGATTGAATCTAGTCACATAGAAATACAGAGAGAGCGAGAGAGAGAGAAGATTGAATCTAGTCACATAGAAATACAGAGAAAGAGAGCGAGAGAGAGAGAACAGTGAATCTAGTCACATAGAAATACAGAGAGAGCGAGAGAGAGAGAGAACAGTGAATCTAGTCACATAGAAATACAGAGAGAGCGAGAGAGAGAGAACAGTGAATCTAGTCACATAGAAATACAGAGAGAGCGAGAGAGAGAGAAGATTGAATCTAGTCACATAGAAATACAGAGAAAGAGAGCGAGAGAGAGAGAACAGTGAATCTAGTCACATAGAAATACAGAGAGAGAGAGAGAGAGAACAGTGAATCTAGTCACATAGAAATACAGAGAAAGAGAGAGAGAACATTGAATGTATTAAGTAATGGTGAAGGAATGGTTCTATGTTTTATGTTTCTTCTTCTCTTCCACCATTTAATTCTTGACGGAAGTGTTGGTGGGAATGTAGTGATCTTGTGTGTGTTTGTTCTAATGCACTTTCTAAGCTGTTATTCATTTTCTTAAGGCTGTTCTTGATGTCATCGCTCCATCTTTTGCATGGTCTTCCTCTTGTTCTAACTCATTATACTTTTCTCTGTGTGACTGTCTATGGTAGACGATACCAGGGCATTCTTGTCAGGTGTGCGAAGCATTTAATCTGTTCTTCCTGTTGTTCTATGTTTATATAACAAATATTAAATCTATCACAGAACATGGACACATAAACTTACATACATGTACATTTACACTAATCTGTACACATATGTATGGCAGTGAATCATGGACAATGAACAAACAATCAATACGATCATTGGAAGCCATAGAGATGTGGTTTTACAGAAGAATGCTGAAAATTCCATGGACAGCAAAGAAAACAAATGAGGAGGTTTTAAATCAGACCTGCACACAAAGAAACCTTATCAAAAGAATAAGAATCCGACAATCAAGGTTCTTCGGGCATATAATGCGAAGAGAAGGTTTAGAACATTTGGTGACTACAGGTAAAATTCAGGGAAGGAGAGATCGTGGAAGACAGAGGAGAAGATGTTGGATGGCCTGACATCATGGTTCGACAAAATATCGACGTCAGAACTGATTACATGCACCAAGCAAAGAGAGTTGTGGAGAGACATGATCGCCTACGCCGGCAGGCATGGCACTTGATTGATTGTACACATATTCTTCTTCTTCATCTTCAAATGCTCCATATTGACCATTTGTTAACCACTCTTTATCATTTGTATGTGATCTGAGCCTAAGAGTGATTGTATGTTGTACCAGTTATGCACCTACAAGTAGGCCAGCACATCCAAAATCTGCTACACTTTTATTTACTAGGGTAGTTTTTTTTTTTTAATTGAGGTATTTTGAACATATAAAAAGACACAAAGGGCTGGAGAAGACCATCATGGAAGGAGGCATACCGACAAAGAGAAGAGGAAGACCACGGAGAAGATGGATGTAACTGATGGTTTGAACATGATGGCTGCAGAGGTGGGACATCTGGCCTATGAGAGAAAGATATTCCGGAGGACTGTTGGGGTGGCAAAGTTCTGCTCAGGACAAGCTATTTGATGACGAGCTTCCCTAGGCCCCTACCTCAGTCGCCTCATACGACAAGCCTTGTAGGTCACAGTGTTACTATTCTTTGCTCTCCCCATGGGCTCAGGCAACACACAGGCGTGTACACATATGAACTCATGTACACAGACACTAACTTATATACACATAATGTATAACACAGAGACATACTCATTGAGAGAGAAGAGATTCCATAATGATTTCTTGCTGATGCCGATAGCGCTTCCCTGGGCACGTATATCTGTGACTGTCATAGATGGATACACTCCAGTGGCCATCAGGTGGATCAAATGTTGAGGTTCCAGAACAGCAGGATGTTTTGTCTTACCTGTCACAGGTAATGTACTGGTTTCATGAAATAGGAGAGAAAGAGGGAGAGAGAGAGACAGAGGGGATAGAAAGAGAGGTAGGGGGAGTGGAGAGAGAGAAAAAGAGGGAGAGAGAGAACTGAAGAGTATGAAGGTGAAATGTTTGTGTGTGAGTGAAGGTGAAATGTTTGTGTGTGAGTGAAGGTGGAATGTTTGTGTGTGAGTGAAGGTGAAATGTTTGTGTGTGAGTGAAGGTGAAATGTTTGTGTGTGAGTGAAGGTGAAATGTTTGTGTGTGAGTGAAGGTGAATTGTTTGTGTTGTGAGTGAAGGTGAAATGTTTGTGTGTGAGTGAAGGTGAATTGTTTGTGTAAATGATTATCACCAAAACAAAAATTGTAAACAACAGATATGAGATCATCAATGCATAGAGTTGTTGATGATGTTGTTGGTGATGTTGTTGGAGATGTTGTTGGTGATGTTGTTGGTGATGTTGTTGGAGATTTTATTGGTGATGTTCTTTGTGATGTTGTTGGTGATGTTCTTTGTGATGTTGTTGGTGATGTTGGAGATGATGTTGTGATGTTGTTGGTGATGTTTGTTGTGATGTTGTTGGTGATGTTTGTTGTGATGTTGTTGGTGATGTTCTTTGTGATGTTCTTTGGGATGTTGTTGGTAATTGTGATGTTGTTAGTGATGTTGTTGATGATGTTGTTGGTGATGTTGATGTTGTTGGTAATGTTGTTGGGGATGGTGATGTTGTTGGTGATGTTGTTGGTGATGTTATTGGTAATGGTGATGTTGTTGATGATGATGATTATTATTTTGATGATGTTGATGATGATCAAGCTGTTAATGATGTTGATGGTGTTGATGGTGATGATATAGATGACATAGAAAACAACAAAACTAACTGTGTGGAGTGACTAACTGGTAGCTAACAGCAAACTGATAGTGTGTACGTTTGGCAGGTCTGAGTGTAGCCATGATGGAATGCTTGCCCCGAGCTGGCAACTCACCCTTCATATAGTCTAGCTCTACTCCTGAATGGAAAAATACTAAATTTACATGTTTCAAGTACATCTTCTTCTTCATCTTCATCTCTCAATGGTCATCATGATATGATTGATAAACTAACTCGAGTGAATATCATCATCTTCTCTCAATGGTCATCATGATATGATTGATAAACTAACTCGAGTGAATATCATCATCTTCTCTCAGTGGTCATCATGATATGGTTGATAAACTAACTCGAGTGAATATCATCTTCTCTCAATGGTCATCATGATATGGTTGATAAACTAACTCGAGTGAATATCATCTTCTCTCAATGGTCATCATGATATGGTTGATAAACTAACTCGAGTGAATATCATCATCTTCTCTCAATGGTCATCATGATATGGTTGATAAACTAACTCGAGTGAATATCATCATCTTCTCTCAATGGTCATCATGATATGGTTGATAAACTAACTCGAGTGAATATCATCTTCTCTCAATGGTCATCATGATATGATTGATAAACTAACTCGAGTGAATATCATCTTCTTCTCTCAATGGTCATCATGATATGATTGATAAACTAACTCAGTGAATATATCATCTTCTCTCAATGGTGATCATGATATGGTTGATAAACTAACTCGAGTGAATATCATCTTCTCTCAATGGTCATCATGATATGGTTGATTAACTAACTCGAGTGAATATCGTCTTCTCTCAATGGTCATCATGATATGGTTGATAAACTAACTCGAGTGAATATCTTCTTCTCTCAATGGTCATCATGATATGATTGATAAACTAACTCGAGTGAATATCTTCTAAAAATGAGTCTATTCTTGTGACTGCTTCTCATCAGGACAACTCCACTTTACTTCAATATTTCTGTCTTCTATCTATGATTAATCAATTATTAATGAATGATTAATGACAAACTTTTCATCTATGATTAACTCTTAGTGGACCAGGGCCAAATCCATGTTTTTACAAGCTATTTATTTGTCAAATAACAAATGCCCTTTGTGTGGCTCCTGGTAAAAAGGCACCCAACTCAAAGTCATGTAATGTGGCATCTGGTCCACAAGAAGTTAATGACAAGCTTTCTATCTATGACTAATGAATGATTAATGACAAACTTTCTATCTATTATTAATGAATGATTAATGACAAACTTTTAAATTACAGAAAGTCTGATCAGACATACTTTCTTCTTCTTCAGCGATCTCTGGTCATGCGCTTAATTTTCTGTGGACCAGAAACTGGGCATACAAAAACAGACATTACATTTAACCTGTATCAGCAAAAGGTAAACAGAAATAATGACATTCGCTAGAGAAGAAAACGGCACCAATATTTCCATTTAAAACAAGTCAAAGACTTTATTAAATAGGAGCTTTTTTCAGCAAACGGAAGAATAACTAATGAAATCCAACACAGATGCAACAAAGCAAATCAAATGATAAGACAAATGGCGCCAAACTTAAAATGCAAACATATCACCATGAACACTAAAAGAGCACTGTTCAACACAATCTTTCTCCCCACATTATGCTATCAGTGCCAAACCTGGTCACTGACAACAAATGATAGAAGAAAACTAGTCACGACAGAGATGAAGTGTCAACGCAGAATGCTGGGAGTAACAAGAGGAGACCGGTTTAGAAATGAAGACATCAGGAAAAAAGTAGGTACAACATCAGTACTGAACTTTATCAAGAAAATGGTTTGGGACGGGGGGGTTTAGACCAAAGAATTGACTTCATTGCACCGGGTTTCACCCCATATGGATCGGTCCCTCTCCGCAGAAATGGCATGCCACCTGCTAAGAGTATTGCACAAAGCACGAACTCCGTAGCTCCTCTGCCACATAAGTAGATTACCAACAGACAGTGCACCTCAATCGATACAATAGATACAAAGCAAAAGGCTGACCAAGCAAAAGGTGGACCTTCTAAATAACAGAGGTGACGAAAGACACTGTTTATGAAGTGCACACAAAACCCATTCTATAAATCTCTTCTTATCCTGACACTGTGGGGCAAAACAGATTGGAGAAGAAAGAAAGAAAGAGTAAAAAGTGGTTTATCACAACTGTGTAAGTAAACAATTGATAAGACTTGAGATGACTTATTGACAAGAGATGACTTATTGATAAGACTTGAGATGATTTATTGACAAGACTTGAGATGATTTATTGACAAGACTTGAGATGACTTATTGACAAGACTTGAGATGACTTATTGACAAGACTTGAGATGACTTATTGACAAGACTTGAGATGACTTATTGACAAGACTTGAGATGACTTATTGACAAGACTTGAGATGACTTATTGACAAGACTTGAGATGATTTATTGACAAGACTTGAGATGACTTATTGATAAGACTTGAGATGACTTATTGATAAGACTTGAGATGACTTATTGACAAGACTTGAGATGACTTATTGACAAGACTTGAGATGACTTATTGACAAGACTTGAGATGATTTATTGACAAGACTTGAGATGACTTATTGACAAGACTTTAGATGATTTATTGATTTTGACTGGAGATGACATTGAGACAAGACTGGAGATGACTTATTGACAAAAATCTAAGAGATAAATGAATGATAGCCTTGAATATCAGTATATCAACATCTATTATAGATCTAGCTAATGTGTGTAGCTCGTAGGTACTCACTTGGTCTGTCCATGACGGAATTTGATCTTCTACTGTTGTTGCGTTTAGTATGAATATTTTCATCATCAACAATTAGTTGATACTGCAAGCTACAGATGCTGTTGTTGTAGATGTTGATAGCACAGGATGCAGAACTTCCAACCAAGATGTCTCCAAAATTTAAGTGAGTTTGATCAGCCTAAGAATAGGATACAATCAACAAGACCAACGTATAAACATATGATAAGTTCAGAGTTTATGGGAGATTCTATAAATGAGGAGTTAAAGGGTGCCAGGATGTCACCTCATACTTATAATAAAATCAACAGAACCATTATAAACAAAAGATAAGTTCAGAGTTCATGGAAGATTCTATAAATGGGGAGGGCTAAAGATGGTGCCAGAATGTCACCTCATACCTATAATAGAATCAACAAGACCAACTTATAAATAGATGATAAGTTCAAAGTTTATGGGAGATTCTATAAATGGGGAGGGCTAAAGATGGTGCCAGAATGTCACCTCATACCTATAATAGAATCAACAAGACCAACTTATAAATAGATGATAAGTTCAGAGTTTATGGGAGAGTCTATAACTAAGTGACTAAAGGGGTGCCAGGACATCACTTCATAAATACAGTAACTGCTTTAATTTTCAAATTCCAGTTAAAGATTGTTGTTCTTGAACTGTGCGCTGCTGGTAAGCAGCCCAACCTCACTAACTAAAAGAGAATACCCACTCTAATGTCTGCCATAAATCCATCTGCATCTACATTAGCAGCATCTTCCTTCTTTGCTTTTTTTTTCATTTCGCTTGAAATATTGTCTATATATTCTTGTCCATTTTATAAACTTCACCATCTTTTGTAGCTCAAACAGAAGTCTGTAGTTTTCTGTCGAGTGTTGTTTCGTTAGGTCAGTGATTTTGCCTCAGTATTATCATATTCAGGGAATTCTTAAAAGTTTGTGCTCTGCAGTCTATGATGCCTGTCCACATGCACATATGGCTGGATTATCAATTTTAAACATGTATACATGTAGCTAAGGAATTGATTGTATCCTGTTCTGAGGCTCAGAATTATAAATAGATCTATCTAGAAAGAACTAAAAATCAAAGAAAAGTGGCTGATGTTACAAATAAGAATGAGAAATTGAGATATTTTGGACATATAAAGATACCCGAAGAGTTGGTGAAGACCATTATGGAAGGAGGCATCACAGCAAAGAAGAGGAAGACCACGAAGGAGATGGATTCAGGATGTAACTGATGATTTGAGCATGACGGCTGCAGAGGCTGGACATCTAGTCTATGAGAGAGAGAAATTCTGATGGACTGTTAGTATGGTAGAGTTCTGCTCAGGACAAGATATTTGAAAAGAGAGGAACTATGTGATATGGCTAAATGTACTGATGATCATGTGCAACACTGGACAGTGTCCAGAGAAATACAAAGTTTCAAAGATAAAATTTTATATATGATGATAGATCCTTATATATATATGATGACCTCTAACCTGCAAATCTCCGTAGCATCCTTCACCGATGACACGTAAAGAAAAATATTCTTTCTTGCCACCAGAAGAAAGAGAACTCAGACCCTGACCCCAGGCCACAAGTGAGGCTTTCAGGACATATTTCTTCTCCTCCGCTGGGGTAAATGTCCAGGTTTGACTCTAGACAAATGTCAAGGACAATAAATTATGTCTAGACTTCAATCGACAGTTTATCCCAACCACATTCACAACACACTACACACTTGAACATATATTGATAAATTAACACACTACACAGTCAGACATACATTGATAAATTAACACACTATACAGTTAGACATACATTGAAAAAGTAACACACTACACAGTTAGACATACATTGATAAATTAACACACTACACAGTTAGACATACATTGATAAATTAACACACTACACAGTTAGACATACATTGAAAAATTAACACACTACACAGTTAGACATACATTGGAAAAAGTAACAGAAATTACTTAACCCTTTCATTGTTCTGAGCTGATATATTGGCTCACAGAAATTTGTAAAAAGGACACAAAGCTAGTATACTGTCTAAGTCAGTATACATTGCAGAATAAATGTATCCAAAAGTTTTTTAAAAATTGACATAACTAAAGGGTTAATTAACTTTCCATCTGTGTCTGCTTGTGACATCTCAACAAATGTGTCTACTTGTGTCATCTCAACAAAGCTGTCATTCATACGACAAGTCAATTCATGCCAACAAAAAGCTAGTAGTTTCAAATCAAACAAAATAGCAAAATAAACAAAGTCGGAGAACTCAAGAGTATATCAATAATATATATGATTAGATCAGTAGACAACAACTAAGAAAGTCAACAAAATCAGACTGACCACTAACTCATTATTACAAGTTCCAGAACTTGGGTCTACTTTCAAATATTTAGCATTCCCTTTACTCAGCTTCCATTGAAATCTGTAGACAACAAAACAACAACAGTCATAGTTATCATCAATATAAACAAAACAACAACAGTTTTAGTAATCATTATCATAAACAAAACAACAACAGTCGCAGTTATCATCAATATAAACAAAACAACATTCTCTCTGTTTCTTTATCACACTCTCGCTCTCTCTCTCTCTCTCTGTGTCTGTCGGTGCGTGCTGATAGAAGTCAAACACAGAGATTTTTTCTTCTCACGTTACAATAATATCTCACTGTTGAATCCGCTGAAGACATTATTGATGTGTTGTTGTATTATAAAAACCAACTTTTAGTTCTATCATTTTTGTCACATTTCCAGAAACATCAAACTTGCTGTTCTCTGTGTACTCAATCCCTGTTCACTGTGTACTCAATCCATGTTCTCTGTGTACTCAATCCCTGTTCCTGTGTACTCAATCCTGTTCTGTGTACTCAATCTCTCGTTTGTCTCTCTGTTCACTAATCCCTGTTCTCTGGTGTATTTAACTGTTCATCTTTGCACTTCAATCCCTGTTCTCTGTGTACTAATCTGTTCACTGTGTACTCAATCCTGTTCTCTGTACTAATCCTGTTCCTGTGTACTCAATCCTGTCTCTGTGCACTCAATCCCGTTCTCTGTGACTCAATCCCTGTTCTCTGTGTACTCAATCCATGTTCCTGTCACTCAATCCCTTCTCTGTGCACTCAATCCTGTTCTCTGTGCACTCAATCCTGTTCTGTGCACTCAACCTGTCTCTGTGCACTCAATCCATGAAATGTATATTTTAGCTACATTCTCTTGGTGTCCTGTTTGACAAATAAAGCTTCCACAAGAGATTTCCATTGTTGCCTTTCTGCCGCCTTTTTACTAATTGTTTCTCATGTCAGGCCACAATCTTTCAGCTGTCTATCCACAGTTTTTCTCCATGTTTCCTTTAGACGTCCAGTCCTTCTTTTCTCATCTGCTGTCCATCAGTGGGTTATCCTAGCCAATGTTTCTACTGTCATACGACATACACAACGATTCCACCTCCAACTTCATCTTTTAATAAAGGACTCCAAGGATGCAAAGTATGTTTTAAAAACTCTTCATTTGCTATAGTATTTGGCCAGACAAGCCATCAGAGCATGCCAGAGGTCATTGAAAATGAAAGACTGCACACAAAAATGCATAGCAGTACACTCTTTCTCTCTTGTTTAAAATCATGTTTTGTCTCACAGCGTCAGGATAAGAAGAGATTTCTAGAACGGGAGTTTGGTTGCGCTTCACATAAACAGTGTAATTCACTGTTGCCATACATTTATTGATAAGTTATAAGGAAACATTACAGACCACTGTGTGCACATATTTCTAAACGTATGTACTACAGGGTGTTCAACTTAAAAGCAGCCCGAAATGGAGCTAATCTGGCATATATGTATGGAAATGGGAAGGTTCAGTTATGATGTAGTATAGGTCAAGGTTGTGTGACGGTGTGTAATTGTAGCGCGGGAAGGGGCGATGAACAAATGTGACGTAGGACGAGCTAGTCAGAACCGGTTTAAATAGTAAATAAACACAACTCAATATGTACCTGGCAACTTTCGAATTGTCAATGGGGCTGCAATTATCTTGAACACCCTGTATTATCTTTTCTCTTCTCTCTCTCATTTAACGTTTTCTCCTTATTTAGTCTTTAATCTCTAGCTATCTATATATCTCCTCCTCTAAATCATCTTTCTCTTCAGATCTAATCCTGACTGTATTTCTATCATTCTATTTCATTATCACTCTCAAACTCTTTCTTCTTCATCCCTCTCTCACTTTTTCTCCTACTTCTCTTTTCTTTTTCTTTTCCATTCCTGTATCTCTCACTCCTTCAATCTACCTCCTCTTTCTCTCCCTCCTTCAATATGCCTCCTCTCTCTTTCTTCTCCATCTCCTCCTTATCTCTACTCCTCAATCTACCTCTCTTCTCTCATCCTCAATCACTTCTCTTCACTCTTCAATCTACCTCCTCTTTCCCTCCTTCAATTCTCCTCTTTCACAATCTACCTGCCTATCTCTCACTCCTACAATCTACCTCTCTTTCTCTCACTCCTACAATCTACCTCTCCTCTCTCCTCCTTTAATCTACCTCCCTCTCAAACATAAACTAAATCTATAACTGACTTCAATGGAATCCTGGAAGTATTCCTGATACTGTAAGACCTTGTGGAAGATGTACCAGCACAGGTAGGTTTGAAGAACATGTTACCATCTCCATCTAACACCAACTCTGAGAGCTTTTCAGCATGATTCACACACAAGTCAACGACCTGATCGACAAAATGATAATTGTAGACATGAAATATAGACAGACCAACTACTAGATCATAGACACGATATGAGATAGCTTGTCAAGACATTTGCAGAAATATAGACAGACCAACTACTAGATCATAGACACGATAATTGTAGACATGAAATATGGACAGACCAACTACTAGATCATAGACATGATAATTGTAGACATGAAACATAGACAGACCAACTACTAGATCATAGACACGATAATTGTAGACATGAAACATAGACAGACCAACTACTAGATCATAGACACGATAATTGTAAACATGAAACATAGACAGACCAACTACTAGATCATAGACATGATAATGGTAGACATGAAATATAGACAGATCAACTACTAGATCATAGACATGATAATTGTAGACATGAAATATGGACAGACCAACTACTAGATCATAGACACGATAATTGTAGACATGAAATATAGACAGACCAACTACTAGATCATAGACATGATAATTGTAGACATGAAATATGGACAGACCAACTACTAGATCATAGACATGATAATTGTAGGCATGAAATATGGACAGATCAACTACTAGATCATAGACATGATAATTGTAGGCATGAAATATGGACAGACCAACTACTAGATCATAGACATGATAATTGTAGACATGAAATATGGACAGACCAACTACTAGATCATAGACATCATCATGAAATAGCTTGTCCTAAGCAGAAGTTTGTCACCCTAGCAGTTCTTCCTCTTCTCCTCTTTCATAGATCAGATGTTCAATCTCTGCAGCAGTCATGCTCAAACAATCCTCTTTCATAGATCAGATGTCCAATCTCTGCAGCAGTCATGCTCAAACAATCAGTTACATCTTGAATTCATCTTCTCTGTGGTCTTCCTCTCTTCTCTTTCATAGATCAGATGTCCAATCTCTGCAGCAGTCATGCTCAAACAATCAGTTACATCTTGAATTCATCTTCTCTGTGGTCTTCCTCTCTTCTCTTTGCCGAGATGCTTCCTTCTATGATAGTCTTCTCCAATCCTTCATGTCTCTTTATATGTTCGAAATACTTTAACTTTCTCTTTTTTCTTCTTCTTCTTTCTTCTTCTGCATTCTCACTAGATTGGGATTTCGGATTCTCTAATAAAGGCAGCCGCTGCCTCAGATTTTCAGCCACACCATACAGTTTGTCTTGGATGCTGGTGTAAGTGGGCCACCTCTTTCTTCCCAGGTCTGCATACTGGGGGCAGTTCTGTAGGATGTGTTCTGTCGTCATTCTTTAATTTTCTCTTTCTTATTTGTAGCATCAGCCGATTTTCTTTGATTTTGAGTTCTTTCTAGATAGATCTATTTGTTCTCTCTCCATGATGTACGAGGACTATTTTGTAACACCTATATTCAAAAGCACATACATGTTTTTCTACTGCCTTGTTAAATGTCCATGTTTCACACCCATAAGTTGCTACTTTGAATATGTATTCTGATCTTGTTTATGTCTAGCGAGCTTGAAGGGACAGAAGTTCAGCTGGTGGACGTAAAAAATGCTTTAAAGACACTTAAAACATCTCTAAAATGCTGTGATATAGACACTACATGCTGGGAATCCCTGGTCCAAGATCACCAAATGTTGCTCTGTAACAACATAAGAAGAACTTACATGGCTGAGAATCAACATGCCATTCTTCTTTCTTCTTCATTTGTCGCCACACTGCTACCGGATTGTTGCCCAGTGTTGTGGTTTTCTGTGTTTGTCTTGCGCTGTTCTGGTGGCTTGGGTGATTATTAGTTTTGCTCTTTCACAGGATTCTGCTACGCCATCTAACCATCTTTTTCATCGTCTTCCTCAAGCCTTCTTTCCCGATGTTCTGTTGTAGAAGACTGTATACTGTGGAGTTTGGATGCATTCTTATTAAGTGGCCAAACCACTTCATTCTTTGTTTCTCTATGTAATTCAAGCAAGGTTCTGTGCCAACTTTCTTTCTTATGCTGATGTTGGTGACTCTGTCTTTTCTGGTGCCGTTGAGGCGCATAAAAACCAAGCTGCATGAAAAGAAAGAACACACAACACCCATTTGTTCAAACTTGATCATGTATGCTCCACCTGTGGTAGGGGATTGTGTTCTAGAATTGGACTATACAGTCCCCTCTGTACACACACCAGAGACGAAGTGTAGCAAGCAACTACCAGATGATAGACTGGACAAGATAATTTGTAGACATGATCATGATCTCACGCTAAGAGTATACAGTGTTTGTATCTCATTGTTGATAATCAACATACAATACCATAGATGATGTCACAAGTTGATGATGATGATGATGATGATGATGATGATAATTATGGTAACAATGATAATGATGATGATGATGGTGATGCTGATGATGAAGATGATCAGAAAGTTGGACAATGATGACAATACAGACCTGGTCATATTTTTCGTTATCGTTAAGCCTGAAGAGCATGTTATGAGAGAAGGTGCCGACCTCAGGTGATGTTAGTTGAACTGAGAACACTTGGTAGCCGGATCTTAGTATACCCTTGTTTGGTTTCACTACAAACACACTGGAAGAAGAAGAAGAAGAAGAAGAACATGTACAAATATGCTGAAAGATGATGACGATAAAAGAAGAGGCTTTGTTCTGTGTGGAATCTCAAGAACATGTGCACGCACAATGTATGAATAATGAAGCGGAAGATTGAAGTAGAAGATTTAGGTGAAAGTAGAATATTGTAGTAGAAGATTGTAGTAGAAGATTGTAGTAGAAGATTGAGGTGAAAGTAGAAGATTGTAGTAGAAGATTGTAGTAGAAGATTGAGTGAAGATTAAGTAGAAGATTGTAGTAGAAGATTGTAGTAGGAGTTATAGTGAAGTAGAAGATTAAAGTAGAAGATTGAGGTGAAAGTAGAAGATTGTAGTAGAAGATTGTAGTAGAAGATTGTAGTAGAAGATTGTAGTAGAAGATTGTAGTAGAAGATTGTAGTAGAAGATTGTAGTAGAAGATTGTAGTAGAAGATTGTAATAGAAGATTGTAGTAGAAGATTGTAGTAGAAGTAGAAGATTGTAGTAGAAGATTGTAGTAGAAGATTGTATAGAAGATTGTAGTAGAAGATTGTAGTAGAAATAGAATTGTAGTAGAAGATTGTAGTAGAAGATTGTAATAGAAGATTGTAGTAGAAGATTGTAGTAGAGTAGAAGATTGTAGTAGAAGATTGTAGTGAAGTAGAAGATTGACTTACTCCTTTTGAGGTGTGGTGCCACACCTGACTTTAGCCTTGTCCTGACCAGCAAAACTTGGCGTGAGGTCATACATAATAGGCGTGTCCCCATCATTGCCCATCAGTAAGGTCTGACATGTACTCTCTCCCGCGTTGATCGCTGGAAACACCACGACCCTAGGCTCGATCACTGCACGTGGCACAAACGTGTTATTGTTGGGCATGAAGGTGTGACCTGTATTGACATTCAGAGGCTTATGATATCAAGAGATTAGATCTGACACCACTAATAAGTTGGAGGGACTTACAAGGAAGGAGATGTCCGAACATGGACAGAGACAAGAGAGAAGTTGGAACATGGACACAGACATGAAAGAAGTTGGAACATGGACAGAGACATGAGAGAAGTTAGAACATGGACAGAGACATGAGAGAAGTTGGAACATGGACAGAGACATGAGAGAAGTTAGAACATGGACAGAGACATGAGAGAAGTTAGAACATGGACAGAGACATGAGAGAAGTTGGAACATGGACAGAGACATGAGAGAAGTTGGAACATGGACACAGACATGAAAGAAGTTAGAACATGGACACAGACATGAAAGAAGTTGGAACATGGACAGAGACTTGAGAGAAGGAACATGGACACAGACATGAGAGAAGTTGAAACATGGACACAGACATGAAAGAAGTTGAAACATGGACACAGACATGAGAGAAGTTGAAACATGGACACAGACATGAGAGAAGTTAGAACATGGACAGAGACATGAAAGAAGTTAGAACATGGACACAGACATGAGAGAAGTTGGAACATGGACAGAGACATGAGAGAAGGAACATGGGCAGAGACATGAGAGAAGGAACATGGACAGAGACATGAGAGAAGTTGGAACATGGACAGAGACATGAGAGAAGGAACATGGACAGAGACATGAGAGAAGGAACATGGACAGAGACATGAGAGAAGTTGGAACATGGACAGAGACAAGAGAGAAGTTGAAACATGGACACAGACATGAGAGAAGTTGGAACATGGACAGAGACAAGAGATAAGATAGAACATGGACAGAGACATAAGATAAGATAGAACATGACACAGACATGAGAGAAGTTGGAACATGGACAGAGATAAGAGATAAGATAGAACATGACACAGACATGAGAGAAGTTGGAACATGGACATAGACATGAGAGAAGTTGGAACATGGACAGAGACATGAGAGAAGGAACATGGACAGAGACATGAGAGAAGGAACATGGACAGAGACATGAGAGAAGGAACATGGACAGAGACATGAGAGAAGTTGGAACATGGACAGATACATGAGAGAAGTTGGAACATGGACAGAGACATGAGAGAAGGAACATGGACAGAGACATGAGAGAAGGAACATGGACAGAGACATGAGAGAAGGAACATGACACAGACATGAGAGAAGTTGGAACATGGACAGAGATAAGAGATAAGATAGAACATGACACAGACATGAGAGAAGTTGGAACATGGACAGAGACATGAGAGAAGGAACATGGACAGAGACATGAGAGAAGGAACATGGACAGAGACATGAGAGAAGGAACATGGACAGAGACATAAGAGAAGTTGGAACATGGACAGAGACATGAGAGAAGTTGGAACATGGACAGAGACATAAGAGAAGTTGTAACATGGACAGAGACATGAGAGAAGGAACATGGACAGAGACATGAGAGAAGTTGTAACATGGACAGAGACATGAGAGAAGGAACATGGACAGAGACAAGATAGAACATGGACACAGACATGAGAGAAGTTAGAACATGTACAGAGAGAAATGTAACACACCAGAGAGCCCATTGGTAACCTTCCTATCTAACTCCATCATCCCCAGATACTTGACAAATACAGGGAGGACAGTATTGTCCTATCTCTTACCCATATACTTTATACTCAACACCAGGAGGACAGTATTGTCCTATCTCTTACCCATATACTTTATACTCCAACACCAGGGAGGACAGTATTGTCCTATCTCTTACCCATATACTTTATACTCCAACACCAGGGAGGACAGTATTGTCCTATCTCTTACCCATATACTTTATACTCCAACACCAGGGAGGACAGTATTGTTCTATCTCTTACCCATATACTTTATACTCCAACACCAGGGAGGACAGTATTGTTCTATCTCTCACCCAGACACTTGACATTCCAGCACCAGGTAGGACAATATTGTCCTATCTCTTACCTAGACACTTGACTGTCAGATACTAGGGAGGACACTGAGTCTTGTCCTATCTAACTCTCTTACCCAGACACTTGACAGTCAGACACCAGGGCGGACACTGAGTCTTGTCCTGGACCAGCTTGTAGTCTCTCAGTGACTTGTAGCAGACAAAACACTCCAGTTCATTCCCATAAATTTTGTTGGGTGTCACCTGGTGTTATCAAATATTTTACAATCATTTCAAAGACAAGTGATATTATAAGAGCTTATGTCTAGTCAGATATTATAAGAGCTTATGTCTAGTCAGATATTATAAGAGCTTATGTCTAGTCAGATATTATAAGAGCTTATGTCTAGTCAGATATTATAAGAGTTTATGTCTAGTCAGATATTATAAGAGTTTATGTCTAGTCAGATATTATAAGAGCTTATGTCTAGTCAGATATTATAAGAGCTTATGTCTAGTCAGATATTCCAAAGGAATATCTTGTTCCAAAGGAACTTGGTTCACTCCCTTGTGGAGTCATCAGGATATTTTTACAGAGATCCCTGTTCTCAGTGTAGGTGAGATTGAGTTCCTAGTCCTGTTGAAGATGGATGATAAAACATAGGTCCCTTTTTACTAGATGAGCACGCAGAAGAACCCTCAACAGTTTACAATCAAGAAGAGCAGGCTGGAAAGCCGCTGCCGAACAAAATTCATTAGAAAAAAGATTTAAAATAAAATTATTACAAAATATCTTCACCATCTTCTAAATTACATCGGGATCCTCGCCGGTGCTACAGAGTTTGTGCACTGCCGCTGAGATCTTCCAGTGTAAGAAAGAGATCGGAGCACACATGGTTACTCACCGAAGTGCAATGTTGATGGTCCTATCCTTCAATCAACCAAACTTAACAAGGCAATATCATCTGCAAAATCCAAATCTTCTAATTGACTATTTTCTACCCAATCGATGCCAGTTTCACTCCTGCAAAATTTTTGCATCACCCAGACAATGACCACTAAACAATAGCGAAGATAGAATACCTCCTTGCTTTACACCGGTTTTAACCATAAACCAGTCGCTATGTCCACCATCAGTGCAAACTGCACACTGTGCACCATCATAGAGGCTCTTTATAATGTTTATTATTTTGTCTGGTATTTCATAGCATCTCAGAATATTCCACAGAGAGATTCTATGTAGACTATCAAAGGCTTTTTAAAATCGATGAAATTTAGTATGAGTGGTTGTTGCTTCTCAATATGTTCCTCCAAAATTAGTCGTAGGGTAATTATTTGGTCTAAGCAGCCTCTCCCAGATCTAAAACCAGCTTGTTCTTCTCTCAGGGTTGTGTCCACTGCTCCTTTGATTCTATTGAGAATGATTTTGCAGAAAGTCTTGGTCATTACTGATAATAGGTGATCCCTCTCCAGTTGTTGCAATCTTTGAGATCACCTTTTTGGGGGATCTTAACAATTATTCCCTTTTTCGATTGATCTAGGAGTTTCTTCTTCCCATACTTTATTAAATAGTTCTTGCACCTGGTTAATAGTTGTATCATCTGCCGCTTTGAGCATTTCTGCAATAATGTTGTCATCACCCGCTGCCTTATTGTTTACCAAGAAATGGATTGCCTCCTTGACCTCAGCTACACTTATCAATTCTTCATTATTTGGTAGAGAGTTGTTTCTTGCCTCATCGTCAAACTTGAGTAGTACTGGTGGGTCAGATCTACTTAGGATTTCTTTAAAATGTTCTGCCCATTTTTTCTTCTGCTCAGTATCTTCTTCTACTTCTATGCGTTCATTCTTTACGACCAATTTTAATCACTCTCTGATATGTTTGATCTTTGCCAAGAACGTGTATACGTTGCACACTGGTTTGGTAGGCCCTAAACGCATAGACTTCTGCTCAGTATCTGATGTGAGCACTTTACCATCTTTACTCTTGATTGGGCCACCCTTTGAAACAAAAGTTCCAGTAAGTTGTTTTAGTGTATTGTATAGTATTTTACTGTTTCCAGTCTTAGCTGCCTTTTCCCCTTCTTCAGCCAGTCGATTGACATATGCTCTTTATCTCTTCTAGCCGCTCTTTTCCCTCCCTTATCTTTTAGTCTATATTCCTCTTTAGCTTGGATTTCATCTGTTGAAATTCTTAGTATTAAATATCGCTAGTTTCATCTTTCTTCTTTTTTGAATACATTTCCAGGTGTCATTGCTTATCCAGGGTTTTCTGTCTTTCGTCTTTAAGCCTCCTCCAAGATTGTGTCCTTTATCATAGTCCATTTGTCTTCAATGTTCTGTTCATTTTCACCATCGAGTAACTCAAACGTATTCTTAAGTTCGAGCTGATATTCCTCTTTTACTTACAAACAATTATATATGTAGATAGGCAAATAACAGACAATTATAGAAATATACAGACAGACAAATATACAGACAGACAAATAGTGAAACACGGACAAACAAAGTACTATAGTTTTACAAAATACATAAACAGTGACGATAAACAGCAACGTTTCGACCAACAAGGCCTTTATCAAGCAAACGAACAAACAGGAGTGACAAATTAAAATGAAACACAAATGGACGACCAAATACCAACGTATCTAAGGAAAATCTGGAATAAAACGAATAACGAAATAAATGTAACACAAAAACACACATAAAAACTAGAAATAGAAAAGAAACAATGAAACATCTAGTAAATATATAACTTGAATACATGCAACATATACCCATATAGATTATAAAGCATGGGAAGAGAAAGTACTAAGAAGCATAAGAATGTAATACATGCAACATATACCCATAGAGATTACAAAGCATTGGAAGAGAAAGTACTAAGAAGCATAAGAATGTAATACGTTGAGCCGCGTGGTCGCAAGGTACCATACAAAGAAATCAACCGATTCTCCAGAGCAAATCGACTACGATCATCAGAGGAACATGATCGGATGGCTGTGACCTGGACATCGCAAGCTCCTGAATGGCCAGTATCATTGAAATGGGTAGCTACAGGGGTCACAGAGCATTGGCGTATATCGCGCAAGTGTTGGGCGAATCGGTCACTGAGTCTCCTGCCGGTTTCCCAATATAGGCCTTGTTGCACCGCTTGCAGATAATGGCATAGATAATATTACGGGACTCGACGTGAAACTGTCTTCAACAACAACGTGGCTTTTGGAAAAGACACCTGTATGGTCTGTATTACATAAGCACAAGTGTTACAGCGCCGACGGACACACTGGATGGTGCCAAAATGACTCTGGATGTTTGGCTTGAGGCGACTGTGAACTAACATATCCTTAAGGCTTCTGTCCCGTCTGTACGCCACCAAAGGATAGTGTTGGAAGATTGAACGTGTATCAGGATCAGACTGAAGAATGGAGAGATGACGGAATAAGACTTTCTTCACAAGGGAACTATGAGGGTGGAAAGTTAAGACAAGTTTCACCCTGTCAGAATTGGAAGTTCTATGCTGGTTAGAGAGAGCCTCCTGGCGAGAAATTTGCTGAACGCGCAGCATAGCAGAAGCAAGCACCTTATCCGGTATAGCGCTACGAAAGAAATCCAGCATCTCGTGAGCTCTATCGAGGAAATCGTCGTCCGCTACAGAGGCGACGAAGGCGCAAGAGTTGAGAGAATGGTAAAGAATCACGACAAGCCTGGGAATGGGAAGAGGTATAAAGAAGAAACTATGTGCATCAGTAGGCTTGTAGTATACTGATGTAGTGATGGTTGATAGGCTGATAGTGATAGTGATGTCAAGAAAGTTGACACAAGAGGTAGAGATGTGAGATGTAAACCGAATAGCCGGATTGAAGACATTAATGAAATTAATGAAGCGTGAAAAATCGCTTCAGGCATATCGGTAATGCCAATACAATCATCAATGTATCTATGATACACAGACGGAAGAGGGCCATCATAGGAATTCCATACTAGGTGCTCAAGATGACCCATGAATAGACAAGCATAACTGGGTCCCATTTTAGTACCCATGGCGATCCACTGATCTGCTCAAAGAACTGGTCATTGAACTGAAAGGAGTTGAGAGTTAGAACTAGTTCTGCAAGACGAAGGAGAGCCGAGGTGGAGACAAGTGGGTTAGTTCTCCTGTCGAGAAAGAACTGAGAGCTTGAAGTCCGTCGGAATGAGGTATGGAGGTGTACAATGATACTTACAGACAGACAAAGATACTTACAGCCTTGAATGTAACTCTAAATGAGCAAGACTTCATTGGTGGGATATCAAGGGAAGTTGGATTCACATAAAAGACATGACTGGAATCTGTGGAAGAAACATGTGAATGGCATCAGTGGGCGGTATGCCATCAGTGGGCGGTATGGCATCAGTGGGCGGTATGGCATCAGTGGGCGGTATGGCATCAGTGGGCGGTATGGCATCAGTGGGCGGTATGGCATCAGTGGGCGGTATGGCATCAGTGGGCGGTATGGCATCATAATAATTTAATCTGACAACTATGGAAGATTGATGAGCATCATGGTAGTGTGATAATATAACTTGATTGATATAAGCAGTGAGCACTCGATGTAAGCACTCGATGTAAGCACACGATGTAAGTGAGCACTTGATGTAAGCACTCAATGTAAGTAAGCACTTGATGTAAGTAAGTACTGATGTAAGTAAGCACTCGATGTAAGTAAGCACTCGATGAGTAAGCACTCGATGAAGTGAGCACTGATGTAAGTGAGCACTGCGTAGTGAGCACTCATGTAAGTGAGCACTCGTGTAAGTGAGCACTGATGTGTAAGCACTCGATGTAAGTGAGCACTCGATGTAAGTAAGCACTCGATGTAAGTGAGCACTTGATGTAAGCACTCGATGTAAGTGAGCACTCGATGTAAGTAAGCACTCAATGTAAGTTAGCACTCGATGAAAACACTCGATGTAAGCACTCGATGTAAGCACTCGATGTAAGCACTTGATGTAAGCACTCGATGTAAGTAAGCACTCGATGTAAGTGAGCACTCAATGTAAGCAAGGATGTAAGAAGGATGACTTGGTTGAACAATCTTTTATAAAAAGATATCTCTACAAATCTATGATAGCCCATCTGGTCAATATTTGTTTTAAAATAAATATTTGCAACAATTTCAACATTTCAAACAAGAAGTGGTCACACAAAAAAAACTGTAGACAAATAGACAAATTTACCTCCCATCCAATAAGCTGTTACCTTGCCCTTAGTATGGTTTGTGATGTTCACTGTCTGCAAAATACAAATGACTGTGAGAAATTTCTACGTCTACAAAAATATTTTTTTAAACTGTTGTTATTGCCTGTAATACCGCTTTTTGGGGCTGTGAGGACAGGAGGAAGTGAGCCTGTGGAATTTAATGGCCGCATGGCTAGTGCAGTTGCTGCAAAGCTGTTGGGTTAGGATGTTTTCTTTATGCCCTCGACAGAAAAAAACTCCTTGTCCTTACCATGGATTTAAACCGGGTTTCCTGCATGGAAGCTGCACTCTAATTCATTCGGTCAGATGCTCCTTTCAAGTGTAGATTTCCTTAAACCTGTCATGTTTACATGAGAAAGTCTACAATTGACGTCAAGGACAAGTCCCACTAGAGTGCAACATCAAAGTGATGTTGCTAAGACAAGTCCATTACTACAGGATGTAGTTAAGACAAGTTCATTACTACAGGATGTTGCTGAGACAAGTCCATTAGTACAGGATGTTGTTAAGATATGGGTCCATAGACATGTCTCCCAGTCTTAGAGTTGACCATGTGTCTGTAGACCTGTCTCCCAGCCTTAGAGTTGACCATGTGTCTGTAGACCTGTCTCCCAGCCTTAGAGTTGACCATGTGTCTGTAGACCTGTCTCCCAGTCTTAGAGTTAACCATGTGCCCATAAACCTGTCTCCCAGTCTTAGAAATATTTATACTTAAGAAGAAAGCATTACTTACTCTTTCATGTGGCATATTTAAGTTGTGAACATTTCCAAAGTCCAGGACATGAGTATCAATACTAACATGCGGTAGAATGTTCTGGAATTTAAAAATTAAGTTTACTAGTTACTCTGTTTGCAACAAAACATGTTTGATGAAAGTGTCTTGTTAGTTTGTGTGATAAAACATGTTTGATGGAAGTGATCTGTGATTGAGTGTGAGGTAGAACAAATGTAGGTATGGTACATTAGTTAGTGTGTGTGCGTGTGTGTTTTTCTTAGAAGTATTGATGCATGTAACTCACTAAATGAATAATCAGCATTCAACAGTTCTCAGAGATAACAGAGGCGATGAAAGACACTATTTAAGAAGAGCACACAAGGGCACGTTCTAGAAATCTCTTCTTATCCTGATCATCATTAATCCTCTCCGCTCCTCGTGGAGCATAGGGCCTCAACAGTTGTTCGCCACTCTTCTCGGTCTCTGGCTGTTCTTTTTATGGTCTCCCAGGTCAATTGAGCACTCTTCAGCTCCTCAATAAGACCTCGTCTCCAAGTCTGCTTAGGGCGTCCTCTTTTCGTTTTCCCTGCGGGTTCCACTCGAGCACCTGTCTAGTGACACTCGACTGTGTCTTCCGCAAGGTATGGCCTATCCATCGCCATCTTCTCCTCTTGACCTGTGTCATCGTAGGTTCCTGCCCTGTTCTTATCCACAGATCCGTGTTTGTAACTCTATCATACCATCTCAATCTGAGAATCCGGCGCAAACATCCGTTGACAAAGGTCTGGATCTTATTTGTATTTGCCATCTTATCCTGACGCTGCGAGGCAAAACAGGATTGGAGAAAAGGAAGAAGACAGTTCTTGCTCAAGGTAATGTCTTGACTTAACACATCTGAGGATTCAAGGATCAAAGGAAATCACAGAAGAGATAAACTGGTTGGAATGTCATCAATTGTCAAGTGAGAGAAGTATGGACATGGTGGACATCATAAATGTCCCCTGCTCCAAATATGTGGACGTAGAATCAGAAACATTGACCATCTGAGTAAAATGGGGGTTAAACAGGGACAAGCACAGTGATGCTGTCTGGGGAGTAGAGAGAAAAGTTATGTTAATCAACATCATGTGGGCACAGTCAGCATGGAAACGTTGACATGGCGGTTGTATTGGAGGACAGAGCACATGTGAACTGGTCCAATGTGAACTGGTCCAATGTGAACTGGTCAATGTGAAATGGTCCAATGTGAACTGGTCCAATGTGAACTGGTCAATGTAACTGGTCAATGTGAACTGGTCCCAATGTGAACTGGTCAATGTGAACTGGTCAATGTGAACTGGTCAATGTGACTGGTCAATGTGAACTGGTCAATGTGAACTGGGTAATGTGTGAACTGGTCAATGTGAACTGGTCAATGTGAACTGGTCAATGTGAACTGGTCCAATGTGAACTGGTCAATGTGAACTGGTCAATGTGAACTGGTCAATGTGACTGGTCAATGTGAACTGGTCCAATGTGAACTGGTCCAATGTGAACTGGTCCAATGTGAACTGGTCCAATGTGAACTGGTCCAATGTGAACTGGTCCAATGTGCAAGGATGTTGATAGGGAGAACTGTACTGATTTTTTTGGATGAACTGCATGTGGATGAACTGCATGTGGATGAACTGCATGTGGATGAACTGCATGTGGATGAACTGCATGTGGATGAACTGCATGTGGATGAACTGCATGTGGATGAACTGCGTGTGGATGAACTGCGTGTGGATGAACTGCGTGTGGATGAACTGCGTGTGGATGAACTGCGTGTGGATGAACTGCGTGTGGATGAACTGCGTGTGGATGAACTGCGTGTGGATGAACTGTGTGTGGATGAACTGCGTGTGGATGAACTGCATGTGGATGAACTGCATGTGGATGAACTGCATGTGGATGAACTGCATGTGGATGAACGGCATGTGGATGAACTGCATGTAGATGAACTGCATGTGGATGAACTGCATGTGGATGAACTGCATGTGGATGAACTGCATGTGGATGAACTGCATGTGGATGAACTGCATGTGGATGATCTGTATGTGGATGATTTGTATGTGGGTGATCTGTGTGCGAATGATATGTGTGTTGACCTGTGTGTGGATAGGATTATCTGTGTGTTGATGACCTGTGTGTGGATAGGATTATCTGTGTGGATGGGATGATCTGTATGTGGGTTTGATTACAAAGTTATGATGATATGGCAGACAACTATGTGGCTGTTGTGAAGATGTCAATCACAGATCAAACATACCTGCTGTGACATGAACTAGAAGATGTTGCTGATACATACAACAATGCTTAGAAGATGTTGCTGATACATACAACAATGCTTAGAAGATATTGCTGATACATACAACAATGCTTAGAAGATGTTGCTGATACTTACAACAATGCTTAGAAGATATTGCTGATACATACAACAATGCTTAGAAGATGTTGCTGATACTTACAACAATGCTTAGAAGATGTTGCTGATACTTACAACAATGCTTAGAAGATGTTGCCGATACTTACAACAATGCTTAGAAGATGTTGCCGATACTTACAACAATGCTTAGAAGATATTGCTGATACATACAACAATGCTTAGAAGATGTTGCTGATACATACAACAATGCTTAGAAGATGTTGCAGATACTTACAACAATGTCAGTGTGAAAGCCATCATTAAAATATTCATCCATCGCTGGAATGTTTTGTGGGTTGGGGCCGGTTATCAGATTTGCCTGAAGGAAACAATGAAGGTCAATGCCAACATGAGAATAACTATAGCAATATGTCACATGTCATCTTCTTCTTTAGACGCTCCATATAAAAAGCTTGTTCAACCACTCTTTGTGATCTGTATAGGATTTGAGCAGCCTAAAAGCAATTGTGCATTGTGCCAGTTATGCGCCTACAAGTAGGCCAGTACATTCAATTTCTGCTACGCTTTTTATTTACTAGGGTAGCTTCTATAGGCCCCTACCTCAGTTGCCTCTTACAACATGCCTTGTAGGTTGCAGTGTTACTATTCTTTGCTCCTTGCAGAGCCCGACATATCAGAGGTCAATATGCCATTGAATATGTTTCGTTTAGTTTTAGTTTAGTTGTTTAGTTTAGTTGTTAGTTGTTTAGATGTTTTGTTTAGTTTAATTTAGTTTTAATTTAGTTTAGTTAACAGAACATCATTACTGCAGATTGAACCAATAAGCTAAGGCACCCAAAAATTTCACTGACAGCTAAGCAACAGATGATCAACAACATTTTCATACCTACTTTGTGTTACCAGAGCCAAACATGGACAATGAGCAAAGCGCATTCACATAAAATAACTACATAGGAAATCGATGCTCGGAAAAGTTACCAAGAACACCAGAAAAGACAGTCACCAACATCAGCATAAAAAAGAAAGTTTGCACAGAACCTTGCTTGAAATACATTGAGAAACAAAGAATGAAGTGGTTTGGCCACTTAATAATAAGAATGCATCCAAACTCCACAGTATACAGAGTCTTCTACAACAGAACATCAGGAAAGAAGGCGAGAGGAAGACCACAAAAAGATGGTTAGATGACATAGCAGAATCCTTTAAAAGAGCAAACATAACAATTGCCCAAGCCACCAGAACAGCGCAAGTCAAAAACAGAAAACAACGACACTGGGCAACAACCCGGTAGCAGTGTGCGACACTGGGCAACAACCCGGTAGCAGTGTGACGACACTGGGCAACAACCCGGTAGCAGTGTGACGACACTGGGCAACAACCGGGTAGCAGTGTGCGACACTGGGCAACAACCGGTAGCAGTGTGCGACACTGGGCAACAACCCGGTAGCAGTGTGACGACAAAAGAAGCAAGAAGAAGAACCAATAAGTCCATAATTATTTCAATATCTTCCTCAAGATGTCCCTCAGAGTGGGATCAACTAAGTTCCTCAGAGTGGGATCAACTAAGTCCCTCAGAGTGGGATCAACTAAGTCCCTCAGAGTGGGATCAACTAAGTCCCTCAGAGTGGGATCAACTAAGTCCCTCAGAGTGGGATCAACTGTCCCTCAGTGGGATCAACTAAGTCCCTCAGAGTGGGATCAACTAAGTCCCTCAGAGTGGGATCAACTAAGTCCCTCGAAGTGGGATCAACTAAGTCCCTCAGAGTGGGATCAACTAAGTCCCTCAGAGTGGGATCAACTAAGTTCCTCAGAGTGGGATCAACTAAGTCCCTCAGAGTGGGATCAACTAAGTCCCTCAGTGTAGGATCAACTAAGTCCCTCAGAGTGGGATCAACTAAGTCCCTCAGTGTGGATCAACTAAGTCCCTCAGAGTGGGATCAACTAAGTCCCTCAGTGTGGGATCAACTAAGTCCCTCAGTGTGGATCAACTAAGTCCCTCAGAGTGGGATCAACTAAGTCCCTCAGAGTGGGATCAACTAAGTCCCTCAGAGTGGGATCAACTAAGTCCCTCAGAGTGGGATCAACTAAGTCCCTCAGTGTAGGATCAACTAAGTCCCTCAGAGTGGGATCAACTAAGTCCCTCAGTGTGGATCAACTAAGTCCCTCAGAGTGGGATCAACTAAGTCCCTCAGAGTGGGATCAACTAAGTCCCTCAGAGTGGGATCAACTAAGTCCCTCAGAGTGGGATCAACTAAGTCCCTCAGTGTAGGATCAACTAAGTCCCTCAGAGTGGGATCAACTAAGTCCCTCAGTGTGGATCAACTAAGTCCCTCAGAGTGGGATCAACTAAGTCCCTCAGTGTGGGATCAACTAAGTCCCTCAGTGTGGATCAACTAAGTCCCTCAGAGTGGGATCAACTAAGTCCCTCAGAGTGGGATCAACTAAGTCCCTCAGAGTGGGATCAACTGTCCCTCAGAGTGGGATCAACTAAGTCCCTCAGAGTGGTATCAACTAAGTTCATCAGAGTGGGATCAACTAAGTCCCTCAGAGTGGGATCAACTAAGTCCCTCAGAGTGGGATCAACTAAGTCCCTCAGAGTGGGATCAACTAAGTCCCTCAGAGTGGGATCAACTAAATCCCTCAGTGTGGGATCAACTAAGTCCCTCAGAGTGGGATCAACTAAGTCCTTCAGAGTGGGATCAACAGTCCCTCAGAGTGGGATCAACTGTCCCTCAGAGTGGGATCAACTACGTCCCTCAGAGTGGTATCATTAAGTCCCTCAGAGTGGGATCAACAGTCCCTCAGAGTGGGATCAACTGTCCCTCAGAGTGGTATCAACTAAGTCCCTCAGAGTGGGATCAACAGTCCCTCAGAGTGGGATCAACTAAGTCCCTCAGAGTGGGATCAACTAAGTCCCTCAGAGTGGTATCAACTAAGTCCCTCAGAGTGGGATCAACTAAGTCCCTCAGAGTGGTATCAACTAAGTCCCTCAGAGTGGGATCAACTAAGTCCCTCAGAGTGGGATCAACTAAGTCCCTCAGAGTGGGATCAACTAAGTTCCTCAGAGTGGGATCAACTAAGTCCCTCAGAGTGGGATCAACAGTCCCTCAGAGTGGTATCAACTAAGTCCCTCAGAGTGGGATCAACAGTCCCTCAGAGTGGGATCAACTAAGTCCCTCAGAGTGGGACAAATTAGACTTGCACTATGATTATTCTGATAAAAGGGGTCTCTGAGACTAAGTGGTTAATCCCTTTGCCTTGCGAGTCGAAGGTCTTGCGTTCGAATCCGGACCGCCTGTTCTGTTCACAAGTGCAGTTTTTCCAGAGACCCTACGATTGTTGCTGGAGCTACAGAGTTTGTGCTTTGTGCAATACTCTCTGCGGGTGGCTTGCCATTTCTACAGAGATGGACCAAGCCATATGGGGTAAAACCTGGTGAAATGAAGTCAATCCTTCGGCTTTAAAACCCTTTATTCTGATAAAGATATTGAAAGCAAATTAGATGATCATTTTGATAAATATGAATTGTTTGAATTGATTGATGTTCATGTTAAGTTTGTACAATCTGGAGATGAGACTACAGTACCTGGGAGTGTACAAGGGGGGATAGACCCACACAATCTGGAGATGAGGCTACAGTACCTGGGAGTGTACAGGGGCATAGACCCACACAATCTGGAGATGAGGCTATAGTACCTGGGAGTGTACAAAGGGGCATATACCCACACAATCTGGAGATGAAGCTACAGTACCTGGGAGTGTACAAAGGGGGCATAGACCCACATAAATTATCATTTGATACAAATTGGCCTCCAGTACAATAAGCAGGAATATTGGAGATGATGGCAGTAAGCCTGTAACAAATTATAGAGCACCTAGTTGTGTCAAATTATCTAGTTTTTAATATCACTTTGATTTCTGCTGTTATTGCTTAGGGCTCCAGGAGACTCGGCTTTTAATGTACAGGTGGTCAGGGTTCAAGCGGTTGGGTGTCAGGGTTCAAGGGTTGAGCCTCAGGGAATCGGTTTTAAGGTACAGGTGGCCAAGTTCAAAGGTTAAATACGGTATCACTGTCAGTATTTATCACCAGTAAAGTTTATTTAATCCAAATTAATTTCAGAATGAGTAACCTTCAAACTATTAGAACTCTGACCTTATCTTCAGCAATGACAGCCATTAGGCATCCATTTTGATCAAGAACCAACCTCCGAGTATGCACTAATTCATTCAGTTGCTGAAAACACATCATCATGAGATCATTAGTCACAACAAATTATATTAACTTGACATTAACTTGACAATAACTTGACATTAACTTGACATTGGATTAACCTTAACTTGACATTAACTTGACACTGACTGGCATTAACTTGACATTAACACGGAATAAACAAATTGGAATCATTTGGTTGTCATTTATCTCTCTCGCTGCGATCACTGAACCAATGTACCAGATTTCCCAATAAATTCTATTCATGTGGAAATCTGATTCATGCACTCTTAGCATTGATGTGTTTACGTCACATCTTCGCACATTTGGAGCTCTGCTGCTTATTGTTCGGCGATGTGTTTGATTTCAGCCAGCGGGTTGTCATTTATGACTTCTTTCATTTTCAGATATTGACTTGTACACTTTAGCAGTTAGCTCAGCCTACGTGTCAGTTTGTCGCGGAAGATGACAACCTTTCTTCTCTATTGAGCTCGTAATGGGCATAATCTTTTTGCTCATCTGGGTGATCTTTCACCCACTTGTTCTTTAAAGCATTTTTATCTGCATGTCTGCTTTTTCAAATATCAAACAAGTGTCTGTCTGTAGTCATGTGCAGTCTGTCTTTGCTTGTCTGCTTCCATATCAGGTTTTCCTCGGGGGATGGTATCCCTTGTATTACCACTCTCAAAATAATGTTACATACTTGGTGTAGTGATGCTTGCAGTTATTTTAAGTTGTTATCTCTTTGACTTTTTAGAGCAGTAAATACATGGTTCATCATCAAAACACGTTTTCTTTTACACATGACTCAGACATTATGACTTCTGATGCGGCTTTTAGAGCCTCGGCCTGTGCTCTGTAGTTGCTGGAGAACCTTCCTATCATTATTGTAGCTTTCTATGTTCCATATTACTGAGTACTATGAGTGCTTCCCTTCACCATTTTCAGTTACATTTGTTGCAGACCCATCTGTGTACACATGGTTCCATCTGCTGTTTGAGAAGTGTTCCTCAAATGTAATCAGGAATATCTTTCTTTGCTTGTCTGGTAGTTTATGCTTGTTATCCCTGTGTTGTTCTCATTTAGCTCTGGGAATTTCTTTTGACTTGTTCCATTGTCTGCCTTGCTGATGTCTGCCTTGCTCCATGTCTGCCTTGTTCCTGTCTGCCTTGCTCGTTGCCTTGCTCCGTGTCTGCCTTGCTCATGTCTGACTTGCTCCGTGTCTGACTTA
The DNA here is from genome assembly GCA_020796225.1 of Arion vulgaris. NCBI lineage: Eukaryota > Metazoa > Mollusca > Gastropoda > Stylommatophora > Arionidae > Arion > Arion vulgaris. The sequence continues at coordinate 1,723,544 of CM036774.1, forward strand.
CTCCGTGTCTGCCTTGCTCCATGTCTGCCTTGTTCGTGTCTGACTTCTCCGTGTCTGCCTTGCTCGTGTCTGCCTTGCTCCGTGTCTGCCTTGCTCAGTTCTGCTTGCTCCGTGTTGCCTTGCTCCATGTCTGCTTGTCCATGTCTGCTTGCTCCATGTCTGCCTTGCTCCATGTCTGCCTTGCTCCATGTCTGCCTTGCTCCATGTCTGCCTTGCTCCATGTCTGCCTTGCTCCGTGTCTGCCTTGCTCCGTGTCTGCCTTGCTCCATGTCAGCCTTGCTCCATGTCTGCCTTGCTCCATGTCTGTCTTGCTCCATGTCTGCCTTGTGTTGATTTATCTGAGTGGTTTGGGTGTTATTTCTGTCCATGATAATTGGGTTTTTTTTATCATCATCTTGTTTGTTGTAGCAAAGTTGGTTCAGTTTAATCTTTTCATTTTTAGCCTTTTCATTGCATTCATTGGGTGGTCTTCTAGTCTCATAAATAATCTTTTCATTCTGAAACTTGTTCAACAGGCCTTATATCTCTGTCAGTTTTTCATATGTGCCATATTTATTATAAAACCAATTTAACTCTTTCCATGCCAATCATAGCACACTGCGCCACATCATATTTCGTTATCGCCATTTGCAGTACACTGCAGGATTCTAGTTGTTTCATTTATACAAGTCTTTTTAGTTTTACTTCTACTTGTTAACCTTGTTATTCTATTAGGTTGTCCAGTTTTCTTCAAATTAATATATAATAAGAATATATATTTATTTATTGACCAATAGTTATGATTTTTTTAATGCTTCTTTTGCCTCCCTTGAATTAACTGTGTACAATCAGAGCCAACTATAAACTTATAGGCCTTCGGACTCAGGTAAGAATTATGGGAAATCAGACCACAACTGCACCCCATGACCTCGCATTCCAGTATTGTTGTATATAGACGAATTCATTTTAAAATCAGCACAAAATGCTAAATCAAAGTTATATTATCCAACAAGTTAAGTTTAACAATAAGGAATATCAATATTATGAATATTTTCACCAATAAATAACCATAGACTCACAGAATAGAGTAAAATTGCAAAAAAGCGTGCAGTGTTCTATCAAACATCTATAATTTCTTGCCCCCTTTTCTGATCTAGGTCAGATAACCACCAGTCTGTTGTCTGGCCTAGTTATCTAGAGTTGGCTGTGGTACAACTGAGAAAATAACTGCGTACGGAAAGAGTTAACAGACCTTGTACCTCTGACAGTTTGTCATATGTGCCATATTATATTACTGAATTGGCAATGTGCAAACAAGGGACAACACTCTGGTAATGTACAGACAAGTTTGTGAAGAGTTACTCCCCAAGTAAAAGGTGTATCAGACTGATGACAAATACTGACCTCTGGGGCAATAAATGACAGACCTCGTTCCACATGGGTCTTATAGCGAGTCAAATGGTGACTCTTGAGTATGGCTGGCTTGACCACTTCTGAGTGACATGTCCCCAACAGGTCCAGGTATTGTGGCAGCTGAAATTTAAGAAAATTAAGTCAAAGTCAACCACCATTTGTTTCATTTTTCTGTCACTTCAGCTTTTCTATTCCATCTTTCTGTTTCTTCTTCAGAGACTCCAGTTTACATTTGCAGTCTTTAATCTTTCTCTATCTCGCCTTCCCCCAACCACCTAAAACACTGTTAATTTAAAGCAATATCAATGTTAACACACTTATTGTATCTCCAGGTGCATTTACCTTGCAATGGCAATGTGCAGGATACTGATTTAGTTTTGTGTCATCTTAAACAATACATCAAGCCTGTATATCAGCTCAGAGAAATGAATGGGTTAATTCTCTTTACTTCAGAACTCACATGTCGTAGATAACACTAGATTATATATATATATACATCAAAACTGTGTGGCATCTGTCACTGACATCTCATAGATGACACTAGATATATATATATATATATGTATACATCAGAACTCTGTGTCGTCCGTCTCTGACATCTCAAAGATGTAACAAGAGGCAAGAACCAACATTCTAAATACAGACAACACACATTTATACACACAACACACATACGCACAACACATACACACATGCAGATAAACATTCCCACCCATACATACACCATACATATGATTAATGGTGAAACACGTTGCAGATAAACATTCCCACCCATACATACCCCATACATATGATTAATGGTGAAACACGTTGCAGATAAACATTACCACCCATACATACCCCATACATATGATTAATGGTGAAACACGTTGCAGATAAACATTCCCACCCATACATAACCCATACATATGATTAATGGTGAAACACGTTGCAGATAAACATTCCCACCCATACATACCCCATACATATGATTAATGGTGAAACACGTTGCAGATAAACATTCCCACCCATACATACCCCATACATATGATTAATGGTGAAACACGTTGCAGATAAACATTACCACCCATACATACCCCATACATATGATTAATGGTGAAACACGTTGCAGATAAACATTCCCACCCATACATACCCCATACATATGATTAATGGTGAAACACGTTGCAGATAAACATTCCCACCCATACATACCCCATACATATGATTAATGGTGAAACATGTTGCAGATAAACATTCCCACCCATACATACCCCATACATATGATTAATGGTGAAACATGTTGCAGATAAACATTCCCACCCATACATACCCCATACATATGATTAATGGTGATAAACGTAAAAACAAAGTACTGTAGTTTTCATCATCATGAAATAGTTTGTCCTGAGCAGAACTTTGCCACCCCAACAGTCCTCCTGAATTTCTCTCTCTAATAGGCCAGATGTCCTGCCTCTGCAGCCGTCATGTTCAAACCATTAGTTACATCCTAAATCCATCTTCTCTATGGTCTTCCTCTTCTTCTCTTTGCCGGTATGCCTCCTTCCATTATGGTCTTCTCCAGCCCTTCTTGTCTTTTTATATGTCCAAAATATTTCAATTTTCTCTTTCTTGATTCTGTAGTTTTACAAAGTACAAAAACAATATGCAGCAACGTTTTGACCAAAAGGCCGTTATCAAGCAAAGGATACAACTGAAACGAAGAAATTTAGACGTCTTGGACGGCAGACATGACATATACAATAACATAATAAATCTTTAAATTATTTTTATTTTAGCATCGTTGCGGATTTATTGTGTTATTGTATATGTCACGTCTGCCATCCAAGAAGTCTAAATTTCTTTGTTTCTGTAAAATTTGTAAAGCTACAGTACTTTGCTTTTATGTGTTTTGTCATTGCTACATTGTTTTACTGCAGTCATTGCTACATTGTTTTACTGCAGTCATTGCTACATTGTTTTACTGCAGTCATTGCTACATTGTTTTACTGCAGTCATTGTTACATTGTTTTACTGCAGTCATTGCTACATTGTTTTACTGCAATCATTGCTACATTGTTTTACTGCAGTCATTGCTACATTGTTTTACTGCAGTCATTGCTACATTGTTTTACTGCAGTCTTGATTTTTGTCAATAATACATATAAATAACCACACAGATGTTACTTATGAACCCCTGACCTGATTATGAACCAGAAATGTGACTCTCCTGTAAAAGTTGATTGGTGCTTGTGGCACAAACTGTACAACAACTGTCTGTCTGGAGAACGGCTTGATAAATCCACTGACGATGGAAAACTTAAACACAGACTCTTCACAGTCAAGTTCAAACTGTCAGTAGAATATGACAAGTGTCACTATCTTACGTAACAGATTACACTTAATGATGTAACTACAGACATAGAATACAACAGTCTACACTTACACACATACACACCTGATACACAGCTTCCACACACATACACACCTGATACACAGCTTCCACACATACACACCTGATACACAGTTTCCACACATATATACACACCTGATACACAGCTTCCACACATACACACCTGATACACAGCTTACACACACATACACACCTGATACACAGCTTACACACACACACATACAGACCTGATACACAGCTTCCACACTTGAATCGTTGATGATATCAAATGACTTGTTGCCAGAACTGCCGATATCATGTTGGTGGAAGTTGATGCAGTAAGTGCTGAGATCAACACATGGACCTAGTACAATCATAAAACATAATTATGCTGTGACTAACCTACCTATTGCGGTGCCAACACACTTAATAATGCTGTGACTAACCTACCTATTGCGGTGCCAACACACTTAATGATTCTGTAACTAACCTACCTATTGTGGTGCCAACACACTTAATGATTCTGTAACTAACCTACCTATTGTGTTGCCAACACACTTAATTATTCTGTAACTAACCTACCTATTGTGTTGCCAACACACTTAATGATTCTGTAACTAACCTACCTATTGTGTTGCCAACACACTTAATGATTCTGTGACTAACCTACCTATCACAGTGCCAACACACTTAATGATTCTGTGACTAACCTACCTATCGCGGTGCCAACACACTTGATGATGCTGTGACTAACATTTCCCACTGAGGTTACACGAAAGTAGTCAATGCTGGTTATGTCCACCGTATGAGGGCAGTAGGTAATCTGATTGTCAGAAGAAACATATGTTTGTTATTGTTTGATTGTATAGCGGACACTTTTCATAAACATTGACAAGTAATAATGTGAGTTTTAAAAAAAGACACATTTGAATATGTTATAGTGTCAAGTCTAAACTACAACTTCTGTCATGTCTAACTAAAAATTCTATCAAGTCTAACTACAACTTCTGTCAATTCTAAACTACAACTTCTGTCAAGTCTAACTACAACTTCTGTCAAGTCTAACTACAACTTCTGTCAAGTCTAACTACAACTTCTGTCAATTCTAAACTACAACTTCTATCAAGTCTAACTACAACTTCTGTCAAGTCTAACTACAACTTCTGTCAATTCTAAACTACAACTTCTATCAAGTCTAACTACAACTTCTGTCAAGTCTAACTACAACTTCTGTCAATTCTAACTACAACTTCTGTCAATTCTAAACTACAACTTCTGTCAATTCTAAACTACAACTTCTGTCAATTCTAAACTACAACTTCTGTCAATTCTAAACTACAACTTCTGTCAATTCTAACTACAACTTCTGTCAATTCTAACTACAACTTCTGTTGTAATAACAAATACTCTCGACAAATATCAATGAATACAAGCAAAAACAGGCGGCAGCAACTAGATATAACGAGATGGCTAGAGAGGTAAAAAGACAGCTGAGAAACGACAAAAGAGCATTCATAAATGAGATAGCAGAAGAGGCAGAGACAGCAGCTAGCAAAGGTGACCTCAAGGCTCTCTATGAGACAACCAGATTGTTGAGTGGGAGGAAAAATAAGCAGAGCAGGCCAGTGAGAGATAAGACTGGAAAACTTTTGACTAAAATTGATGAACAACTGGGGCGCTGGAAAGAGCATTTTCAGGAAGTGTTAAATAGACCTCCCCACTAAACCCACTAGATTTAGGGCAAGGAGATCCGCTGGACATAAACGTAAGGGAGATCACAAAACAGGAAATCCGCAATACCTTGAAAAACTTGAGAAAGGGCAAGGCGGCAGGAGTTGATAATATCCCAGCGGAAGCTCTGAGGGAAGGAGGAGAAGAGATGGTAAACCAACTCCACATATTGTTCAACTTGGTGTGGGACAGGGAGGAGATACCAGCAGATTGGAAGAAAGGCCTCCTCGTGAAACTGCCAAAGAATGGCAATTTGTCAAACTGTGACAAGTGGAGAAGGATCATGCTGCTCTCCATTCCCAGCAAAGTCCTCACTAGGGTTATTCTGGACAGGATGGAAGACGCTATAGACCAGAGGCTTAGGGACGAACAGGCGGGATTCCGGAAAGATAGATCTTGCAATGACCAGATAGCCACCTTAAGAATCATAGTGGAACAAACAATGGAGTGGCAGGCTCCGCTCTACGTGTGCTTTGTTGATTTTGAGAAGGCATTTGACAGCATAGATAGGAAATCAATGTGGGGGATCCTAAGAAACTATGGGTGCCGGAGAAGACTGTCGACATCATCAGGCAGCTGTATGAGGGGTTTGCCTGCCAGGTTATTCATAATGGAAGACTGTCAGAGGAGTTCCAGGTCACTACTGGTGTTAGACAGGGATGCCTGCTGTCCCCCTCCTCTTCTTGGTGCTACTTGATTGGGTCACACGCACAGCCTACGACAGGTCTGGAAAAGGCATACAGTGGACACTTATGTCAAAGCTAGAAGACCTGGATTTTGTGGACGATCTCGCCTTGCTTTCGCATAGACTACAAGACATGCAGGAAAAAGTGGATGCTCTGGCACAAACGGCACAACGAGTCGGCCTTAAAATCAGTCAAGAGAAGACTAAAGTAATGCGTAGCAACAACATACAGCAAGATCCAATACGGATTGGGGGAAGGGACATAGAAGATGTGGATGAATTTGTCTACCTTGGAAGTAAGATCAGCAGATCAGGAGGTACAGATGAGGACATTAATGCTAGGATTAGGAAGGCCCGACAGGCCTTTGCGATCCTGCACATGGTGTGGAAGTCGCTGCCATCTCCACGAAAACAAAGCTCAGGATTTTCAGCTCAAATGTGAAGTCGGTGTTGCTGTATGGCTCGGAAACTTGGCGAGTCACTAGGGCAAATACAAATAAGATCCAGACCTTTGTCAACGGATGTTTTCGGCGGATTCTCAGATTGAGATGGTATGATAGAGTTACAAACACGGATCTGTGGATAAGAACAGGGCAGGAACCTATGATGACACAGGTCAAGAGGAGAAGATGGCGATGGATAGGCCATACCTTGCGGAAGACACAGTCGAGTGTCACTAGACAGGTGTTCGAGTGGAACCCGCAGGGAAAACGAAAAGAGGACGCCCTAAGCAGACTTGGAGACGAGGTCTTACTGAGGAGCTGAAGAGTGCTCAATTGACCTGGGAGAACATAAAAGAACAGCCAGAGACCGAGAAGAGTGGCGAACAACTGTTGAGGCCCTATGCTCCATGAGGAGCGGAGAGGATTAATGATGACAAGCTTAAATGGTATCAACAGTTACAGGGTGCTCAAGATAAAAGCAGCCCGATTGACAAATCAAAAGTTGCCACTTATGCATTGCGTTTTGTCTATTTACTAATTAAACCAGTTCTGACTAGCTCGTCCTTTCATCACATTTATATATCGCCCCTTCCCGCACAATAATTACACACATCACACAAGACTAGACCTATACTACATCATAATTGAACCTTCTCATTTTCATAAACATCTGCCAGATTGGCTCCCTTGTCGAGGATGCTTTTATTTTGAACACCCTGTGCAATAACTACAACAACAATACTACCAGCAAGAACATCATCAGTACAGCCAGCAATTACAACAACAATACTACCAACAGACACAATATCAATACTACCAACAGACACAACATCAAAACTACTTTTAAAAAAACTACAATAACGTTATCAACAACTATAATTTAAAAAATACTACCAATAACTACAACATCAGTACTATCAACAACTACAATCACCACAATAATTATACTATCAATAGCTGAAGACAACATTGGCAACATCAGTATTATCAACACTGACATTAAATGATAGAAGAAAACTAGTTACGACAGAATGAAGTGTCAATTGCAGAATGCCTAGAGTAACAAGAAGAGAATGGTTTAGAAATAAAGACATCAGGGAAAAAAGTGGGTACAACATCAGTACTGAACTTTATCAAGAAACAACAAATTAAATGGTTCAGCCACATAAGTAGATTACCAATAGACAGTGCACCACAGAGAGCAATGTTGTTCCGATACAATGGATACAAAGCAGCAAAGGGACGGCCATGCAAAAGGTGGACCTCAGAGACAACAGAGATGACTAAAGACACTATTTATGAAGCACAAAAAAGTCCATGCTAGAAAACACTTCTTACCCTGACGCTGTGAGGCAAATCAGGATTGGAGAAGAGAAAGAAAGACAAGGTGCATAGAGAGGCTCGCTCCAGGTGTCTCCATTTTCGACCTGATGCTGAAAGGCAAAACAGGATTAGAGAATAGATAGATAGTAATATCAACAAAATTGATGAAACATGTAAAAATGACATACTTTAGCTTTACAAAATACACAAAACAATACGGATACACAGCAATGTTTCTACCAAAAGGCCTTTATCAAGCAAAGGATACAACGAAAGTGAATTTTTTCACTTCTTACATGGCACAGAACATTGCTACATAATTTTACTGCAGTCTTCCCTAATATCAACAACATTGCAACATAAGAACTATCAACAACATTGCAACATTAGAACTATCAACAACCAGAAGAACATCAGTACTATCAATAACTTTGCAACATTAGAACTATCAACAACATTGACAACATCAGTACTATTAACAACATTGACAACATCAGTACTATTAACAACATTGACAACATCAGTACTATTAACAACATTGACAACATCAGTACTATTAACAACATTGACAACATCAGTACTATTAACAACATTGCAACATTAGAACTATCAACAACCAGAAGAACATCAGTACTATCAATAACGTTGCAACATTAGAACTATCAACAACATTGACAACATCAGTCTATTAACAACATTGCAACATTAGAACTACTAACAACATTGACAACATCAGTACTATTAACAACATTGCAGCATTAGAACTACCAACAACATTGACAACATCAGTACTATTAACAACATTGACAACATCAGTACTATCAATAACATTGCAACATTAGAACTATCAACAACATTGACAACATCAGTACTATTAACAACATTGCAGCATTAGAACTACTAACAACATTGACAACATCGTACTATTAACACATTGACAATATCGGGTACTATCAACAACCAGAAGAACATCAGTACTTACTGGAACTTCCATGACACTCATCGGAGGAACAACACCCCAAGTCTGCATACATCAAATACTGTGTTCATATGGTTCATGCCTGTATTCGTCGACTTTGAATGGAGTTTGTACCTGAAGCGAAAACAACACTGAAGGTTAGGCTATTAATAAGTCATCAATAAACTTATTCTATGTTGTCTATATTCTATGTTTGTCTATATTCTATATTTGTCTATATTCTATGTTTGTCTATATACTTATTCTATGTTTGTCTATATTCTAATTCTATGTTTGTCTATATTCTATGTTTGTCTATATTCTTATTCTATGTTTGTCTGTATATTTATTCTATGTTTGTCTATATTCTAATTCTATGTTTGTCTATATTCTTATTCTATGTTTGTCTATATTCTATGTTTGTCTATATTCTTATTCTATGTTTGTCTATATTCTTATTCTATGTTTGTCTATATTCTTATTCTATGTTTGTCTATATTCTTATTCTATGTTTGTCTATATTCTTATTCTATGTTTGTCTATATTCTTATTCTATGTTTGTCTATATTCTAATTCTATGTTTGTCTATATTCTTATTCTATGTTTGTCTGTATTCTTATTCTATGTTTGTCTATATTCTTATTCTATGTTTGTTCTATATCTTATTCTATGTTTGTCTATATTCTTATTCTATGTTTGTCTGTATTCTTATTCTATGTTTGTCTATATTCTAATTCTATGTTTGTTCTATATACTTATTCTATGTTTGTCTATATACTTATTCTATGTTTGTCTATATTCTATGTTTGTCTATATTCTAATTCTATGTTTGTTCTATATACTTATTCTATGTTTGTCTATATTCTTATTCTATGTTTGTCTATATTCTATGTTTGTCTATATTCTTATTCTATGTTTGTCTATATTCTATGTTTGTCTATATACTTATTCTATGTTTGTTCTATATACTTATTCTATGTTTGTCTGTATATTTATTCTATGTTTGTTCTATGTTTGTCTGTATACTTATTCTATGTTTGTCTGTATACTTATTCTATGTTTGTCTGTATACTTATTCTATGTTTGTCTATATACTTATTCTATGTTTGTCTATATTCTATGTTTGTCTGTATTCTTATTCTATGTTTGTTCTATGTTTGTCTGTATACTTATTCTATGTTGTCTGTATTGTATTATAAATCAGTGTGACTTTGTATTTTTTCCTAATAAAATTGTGTGCGCAAGTATGCCATGTCCCACACAAGTAGCCACTGACACAAGCAACCACAGAAACAAGAAACCACAGTAACAGGTAACCACTGACACAGGTAACCACCACTTACACAAGTGACCACTGACACAGGTAACCACCACTTACACAAGTAACCACTGACACAGGTAACCACTACACAAGTAACCACTGACCAGTAACCCGACAGGTAACACTACCACCACTGACACAGGTAACCACTGACACAGGTAACCACCACCTACACAGGTAACCACTGACACATTTAACCACTGACACAGGTTACCACTGACACAAAGTAACCACTGACACAGGTAACCACTGACACAGGTAACCACTGACACAAGTAACCACTAGTAGAAGTAGCCACTGATACAGGTAACCATCGCTGACACAGGTAACCACTGACATAGATAACCACTGACACAGGTAACCACCAACAACAACAATTACCCTACCTGGAAGTTATGAAGTTTGACAAATAATTCTGCTGTGAATGACACTCCCCTTTACCAAAATTGACACCTGTTTCCTGGAATAGCCCTAGCTTTCCTGACTTTCTGTGTGTTTTCCTCAGCATGTGACACAGGTGAGTTTACTGTTTGTTCTTTCTCCAGAATATGACACAAGCAGTGAGGCTTACCTGTCAGGTATTCAGACTACTCTACATATGACATGTGACATTCAGATTTCACTGTTACTATTTTAATGACAAGGCCTGGTGTACTTTTTGTGAAATACTAGCCTTTTTAGTATACTCTCACAGTATTCACAACAGTGCAGAACACTCAGATTCAAGACTACCACTACATATACATGTGCACATTATTCACGTACTATTTAAGACAATTACTACTAACATTAATATACTAGCATTACTACAATCATGCTCAACACTAACATTACTTAGCAACAGTCAGCCTACAACAACTAACATTACTGCAACATTACTACACACTAAAATACTAACATTACACATTACTACATTACTACAACATTAGCTACTAACATTACTAACATCACTACAACATACATTACTACAACATTATACATACTAAACATACATTACCCACAACATCAACATTACCAACATACACACTAACATTACTGCAACATTTAACATCAAACATTACTACAACATACACACATACAACACTAACATTACTACAACATTTAACTACAAACATTACTACAACTACAACACAAACATTACCACAATACAACACTAACATTACTACAACAACACTAACATTACTACAACACTACATACAACATACAACACTAACATTACTGCAACATACAACACTAACATTACTACAACATACAACACTAACATTACTGCAACATTTAACATACTAGCATTACTACAACATTCAACACTAACATTACTGCAACAGTCAGCCTACAACATCTACAGTACTAGAGTACAAGCAGTACAATCATGAATGAGACAGACAGTACAATCATGAATGAGACAGAGTACAGACAGTACAATCTTGTATTTGTCACAGAAGAAAAATGTTTCTGAGTAATATCTAACCAATTACTATAAGATTTAACAAATTACTTATCAAATGACACAGAATGTGCCTGGTTGTCTGTCCTATTTGGCCATGTGCTGCAGACTGCTTCATGATTTGTTTTATTGTCAGAATAGCTCAAAATGTACCTTACCGCATTATGATCATTATCAGTTCAGAATTTATTGTTCGCATTCTATTAAATAATAATAATAATTCCTCTCGTACCATTATACATTACATAGGGCTTGCAAGTAATTTCTCCATACCGCTCTATCTTGGGCCACTCGTTCAATCTCTTCCATGGAACTGAGACTGATATTTCTTGCCTCTCTCAGCAAAGTTCGTTTCAGGGTCTCCTTAGGTTGTCCTCTATTTCTTGAACCCTTTGCATCCCACTTCAATGCCTGCTTTGATATTCGTTGATCATTTCTCCTCAAGGTGTGTCCAACATATCTCCATCTTCTCTTTCTTATAACAGTTGTCACCAGTGGTTGACCAGACATTTCTCTAATTTCATCACTTCTCCTGAATTTGTTCCATTTTATATTCATTATTTGTTGCAGACATCTATTTTCAAATGCATTCAACTTGCTTTCTATATCTTTAGTCATTTTCCAACTCTCGCTGGCATATGTTAGGATTGATACAACATTTGAATTTAAAATTCGTAATTTAGTTTTAATACTATATAACTTGCAGTTCAATATTTTATTTAGACTTTTAAAAGCTGATGTTGCTTTGCCAATTCGTATCATAATCTCATTTTCAACATTTCCTGTGCAATCAAAATTGCTACCTAAATAGGTGAACTGCTCTGTTATTTTTATCATTTTAGATTTCAGTGTGATATCTGCATTACTTGCCATAGGTGTCTTCATTATATTTGTTTTTATAGCTTATTATCCATAGTCCAACTTTTGATGCTATAGATGACAAGTTGTCTGTTTTTCTTTGCATATCTTGGTTGTTTCTACTTAACAAGGCAATATCATCTGCAAAATCCAAATCTTCTAGTTGACTATTTTCTACCCAATCTATGCCAGTTTCACCCTGCAACATTTTCGCATCACCCAGTCAATGGTCACTCCAAACAATAGCGGAGATAGAATACAGCCTTGCTTTACTCCATTTTCAACCATAAGCCAGTCGCTGTGTCCACAATCAGTGCGGACAGTCACACTGTGAACCATCATAAGCATTCTATTAACTTATAAAAATTAATTTAATTTTGTTATCTACAAAACGACATGATCATCATTAAATTAAATTTTTTACAAATATAAAAATACAGCTAAATTTTGGGCATATATGGCAACAGAATGGAAAATTAACAAAAATTAATTAAAGCACAGTATGTTTTTCAATACAGTAGTTAATGTGTTAGTAGTTGCGCATGAGGAGTAAATTATGTTCAAAGTTGTACACAACATTGAATAAAAACACGCCAGTGGTGCCGGGCCTGCAAGGAAGCAAAGAATAGTACCACTGCAACCTACAATGCATGTCGTAAGAGCGACTGATGTAGGCCCTAGGGATGCTACTCTAGTAAATAAAAAACAGTGCAGAAATCGGATGTGCTGGTCTACTTGTAGGCGCATAACTGGCACAACATACAATTGCTCTTAGGCGCAGATCATGTACAAATCACACAGAGTGGTTGACAAGTGGTCGATATGGAGTGGTCGAAGAAGAAGAAGAAGAAGAAATACAACTTACCAATTCCCAAAAATGTTGTCTGTCCAGCATACTCTAATTCCTTACCAAATCTACAGTAAGCTATGACCTCATATACAAAAGCATCCTGTAACAAAGAACACATTCAGATCAACACATCACCATGACAACACATCGTCATGACAACACAGTCATACGGTATCTATCACTGTCAAACATGAGTTACCAGATTGTTATTTGAATATCTCTGAATGGTTCCTTCTCATGTAATATTGTCTTATTCTTGCCTGTTTGCCTTCTTGAGCTTTCATTCTAGAATATTTTTCAATAGTCTCATATCTATTTATCGTCTTTGTGTTGCTGGGGCCCACAAGGGGGCAAAGAATAGTTACACTGCAACCTACAAGTCATGTTGTAACAGGCAACTAAGGTAGGGGCCTAGGAACTACCTAATAAATAAAGAGCGTCACATAAATTGGATGTGCTGACCTACTTGTAGGCGCATAACTGGCACAACGTACAATCGCTCTAAGGCTCAGGTCACATACAAATCACAAAGAGTGTTTTAACAAGTGGTCGATATGGAGTGTTCAAAGAAGAAAAAAGATTTCTATTTATGTTTATCTCTCACGATCACCGCTTAGACTGATGTACCAGATTTCCCCATAAATTGTTTTATTCATGTAGCTTTAGCATGGGTGGGTTTCGTCACATCTTTAGCACCATTTGGAGTACTGGTGCTTATCGTTCAGCGATGTGTCCAGTTTTAGCCAGCGTTTACTGGGTTCGCTCTCCATCAGCCTTTGGATGTCCCCAACTTGCTGCAAGGCAGCAGGTTGCTATTTTATTGTAGGGTAGTGACCCTTAGACAACCTGCCCTCCCAGGTTGTTGATCGCCATCTGCCCAGGTTACCTGTCTTTTTTAAGACTGCTTGGTTTGCCTACCGTACAGTTTTGTGTACGGTTTGATCCCGCTAGCCTTTGATTGTCCCCAATCTAACTACAAGGCGGTAGTAATTGTTGTATTCAAGAAAACTTCTTTCAGCTTTTACTTTCTATTTTGTTACAAGTTCAAACAACAAAAATGAAATTGTAAACTCTGAAACTTTGATATCTTTGTCTGACTTGCAGTATGCAAACATATTTCTATAATAAAAATGATCTTGTAACCTACCGTTGGTTGAAATGTGGCCTTAAACTTGACACTACCATGTTGCTTGAGTTCTGCTTCTGTTGGTTCGATGAAGAATGGTTCATTGACCTCCCACTTCAGTTGTGTATCTACGTCACTATATATAGAATAATAAATGGATATTAGGAAACATTTTAAAAGCATTGTTAAACTCAAGTAGTAGCATGTCCCTTGCGAGAGTTGCATTCATCACAACCCGCCTGAAAAGCTCTCTGTCTCTTGCAAGTTCTCCTGCCTCTTCCAGCGCCATGTTCAAGGTTTCTTTGATGTCATGCTGCCATCTTCGTCTTGGTCGTCCCCTGACTCGTTTTCCAGGAACCATGCCTTCCATTACCTTTCTCTCCAGACCACTGTGGCGTTAATGTGGCCAAAATATTTCATCTTCCAGGACAGGATGTTATTTATGAGCCAATGCTCTTTGATATTCAGGTCTTGTAGGATGTCTTTGTTTCTTCTCTTCTCTGTGCAGGGTGTTCTAAGAACTTTTCTATAGCACCTTAATTGACTCTTAGTATGAAGAAACCCTTTTTCATGCAATGCAACTTATTAAACCAAATCATGTGACTTGTTATAAACTGTCACATGACTCACTAGACTAGCATGTTTTCCTGCCTCTTCCAGCATCATGTTCAAGGTTTCTTTGATGTCCTGCTGCCACCTTTGTCTTGATCGTCCCAGTATTTATACATATATAAATATTAGAATATTTATACATACAAAAAATAGAATATTCATACATCATCATCATCATCAAATAGCTTGTTCTGAGCAGAACTTTGCCACCCCAACAGTCCTTCGGAATTTCTCTCTCTCATACGCCAGACATCCTGCCTTTGCAGCTGTCATGTTCAAACCATCAGTTACATCCTGAATCCTTCTTCTCCGTGGTCTTCCTCTTCTTCTCTTTGCCGGGATGCTTCCTTCCATGATGGTCTTCTACAGCCCTTCATGTCTTTTTATATGTCCAAAATATCTCAATTTTCTCTTTCTTATTTGTAGCATAAGCCAGTTTTCTTTGATTTTGAGTTCTTTCTGGATAGATCTATTTGTTCTCTTCTCTGTCCAAGATATACGAAGGACTCTTCTGTAACACTTATATTCAAAAGCACATATATGTTTTTCACTGCCTTATTAAATGTCCATGCTTCACACCCATATGTTGCCACTGGAAATATGCATGCTCTTAGTATTCTGATCTTTGTTTTCTTATCAGTTCCGTTCCACACTGTTTTGAGTTGTTTAATTTTTGTAAAGCCATGTTTGTTCTTCTTTTAATTTCCTTCATGCCATTTCCATCTGTTGTTAGCAGTGAACCAAGATATTCAAAACTGTTCACATTTTCTACTTTCTCTCCATTGTTAAAATTTCTTTTGTCATTTTTGTTTTTGCCACATTGAGATATAGATTTTGTTTTTTCGCTTTTATCTTTCACTTCTAATAATTTCTCAATCCATTTTTGTGATGGTGACAGTAACATTGTATCATCAGTGTATCGTAGTTCATGTATTTCTCTTCCTACGATTATAAAAGCATCATATTGTTCTTTTCCGCTATCTTCTGTAACATTCCTCATGATGTTTTCTGCATATGTGTTAAACAGACAAGATGACAAAATGCAGCCTTGTCTGACTCCCTGCCCTATGTCAAACCAGTCTGATGTATCATCACATATTCGATAAGCCGCCATTTGATCACTATAAAGTTCTCTTATGATCTGTATCAAATGTAATGGAAATCCCATTTCTTCCATAATCTTCCACAATTCCTGATGCTTTACACAATCAAATGCCTTTGAGTAGTCAATAAAGCATGAGTATAGATCTATTCATACGTACCCAACATATTATAATATTCATACATACCCAACACTGAATACATCAAACATGATGAAAATACTGTCCTGAACAGCGCACATTCTAAAGTCCAGTTCAGTGGGCACACTGATGTCCATTTGAGGCAATATGGCCCTCAGCCGTACCTCAAACTCAGCCCCATCCTGTAGATGCGTACAAGTAGATTCAATATAGTTAGTGTTTATGTGTGCGTTCAATCTAATATGTGATACAGACCCAACTTACATCAATAATCTTATGTTGACAAACTCTGTTTCCAATGCAGAATATCTTCAGAATCTTGTGTACATATCTTGAACAACGGTTATTGTATTTTCCGTAGCTTTCTTTCTCCAATCCTGTTTACTGGGGCAGTTGTTGTATCTGACTCTCAGTCGATGCTTTACAAGATCCAGAAGGGCAGGTTTCGATATGAGTGGATGTCGTCTATAGAAGTTTCTAACCTCCAGCAGCTTACGTGGATATACTGTCCTGGGCATGCGGGTGTTTACGGTAATAAAAGAGCGGACAGGCTTGCATCAACATCATCGATTGTTGGAGAGTTGAAGATGGATAAGGAGGATGTTGTTCGGTCTATTTGCGACTGCCTGTGGGATGAAGACACTAAAATAGATGTTGAATCGATGCATCGATTTAAGCAGTTTGGAGTTGCCCATTGTAGAAGTAGAACTGGATCCCTGAGGGGCAGAGTGAGGAGTGTTTAACCAGTGAGCCACGGGAACCATAAGTAAGCAAACTCATTGATATCTGTTGGGGGCGACTGTGCCGATGGTCAACTAAAAATACAGGGATAACGCTGTATTCCCCCAAAATACTTCATGGTATCAAAGAGGGTTTCTCTATTTGTGTGTAGTGCAACATACTTACCCTTGTTGTACATGATACAAATAGTTGTTTATAGATAGTTATTCTAGAGAAAGAACAAAGTACAAGAAGAAGACAATACCTTGAGCTTGAAGACAACTTTATCCCTGTACTCAAGGCTTTCCAAGGGCCGGAAAGTAATTGGCAAAGTGAAGCTTGCACCAGCACTCAGAAAAATAGGCTTTGGGTATAATGTTGTGAAAAATCTGGTCTGTGGAACTCTGTGGATGCAATTAGGATGAAGGAAATGAGTTGTAACTCTCAGAGAAAAAGATTATATAACACTTGTAATAGGATATTCATTTGTCTAACATGTTGATACTTCAGTTAATTAATCTATTTATAAAAGTACAACATTTTAATTATCTACTCTCTCTCGCTGTGATAGTTTCATATTTCATGTTATCTAATTTCTCATAATGAAAGTGTCGTATTAAGTCTAATTGACATAATCATCAAAATGTCTGTTATATTGGTATTTTATCTTACAGTTTACTCCGAGATGACAGTTTACTTAGAGATGACAGTTTATAAATTTTGCACAGATACAACAGTTTACCCGAGATGGCAGGATATAATTCTTGCACAGAGACAACAGTTTACCCAGAGATGGCAGGATATAATTCTTGCACAGAGACAACAGTTCTTAAAATTCTCAAAGATAACAGTTATTAAGTTATCAGAGACAGCTATTCTTGATATTTTCTCAGAGACAGCTGTTCTTGATATTTACTCAGAGACAGCTATTCTTGATATTTTCTCAGAGACAGCTGTTCTTGATATTTACTCAGAGACAGCTGTTCTTGATATATGCTCAGAGACAAAAGTTTGTTATATGTGCTCAGCAGTTCTGGATGATATTATCATGATAAAAGAATGAGAATATTCCATGCACAACTCTAGCATTAAATTTTCTGTAGCTCTCCAACAGTCAAAAATATATAACAGCACAGAATGTATACAAACTCTTGCATATTTATATCTTTCTACTGAGAAGGCTCCAAATGTAAGTTAGTATTCTCTATGTTCAACTATTATATACTATTAACCAAACAATCATGTGCCATCTCCATATCAAAGGTTGGATGTAATGGCTCTCCAACAAGTTATGTCTCTTGCCCTGACTGTACATTCTGCCAGACTTTTCTATGTCCATCTCCTGATGTTTTCCTCCCAATTGTATTTCTGCCTTTTCCTTGCTCTCCTACCTTCTTACCCCCAATTGTATTTCTGCCTTTTCCTTGCTCTCCTATCTTCTAACCCCCAATTGTATTTCTGCCTTTTCCTTGCTCTCCTACTCTACCCCCAATTGTATTTCTGACTTTTCCTTGCTCTGCTACCTTCTACTTTCCAAGATGGTTTCAACACACTGTCATGTCTCTTAATGTTACCAAAATAACTCATTTATCTCATTTCAATCTCCTGAGCTCTTCTTTTTCCCTCCGAGTTGTTGAAGTACCTGTTTCTTAGTTTTCTTTTTCTTCTAATGACATTCACCTTATTTTTCTGTATATCCACACTTCCAAAGTTTCAATTCTTTCTCCATCTGATATATTCTTCTTTTTTTTATCCACTGTATTAGATTGTATATTACGGACAAGAGAGAACAAATAGATCTATCCAGAAAGAACTCAAAATTAAAGAAAACTGGCTGATGCTCAACTACGAAGAGAAATTGAGATATTTTGGGCATATAAAAGACATGAAGGGCTGAGAAGACCATCATGGAAGAAACTCCGGCAAATAGAAGGAGATGAAGACCACGAAGAAGATGGATTCAGGATGTAACTGATGGTTTGAACATGATGGTTGCAGAGGCAGGACATCTGGCCTATGAGAGAGAAATTCCGGAGGACCTGTTGGCCAGGCAAAGTTCTGCTCAGGACAAGCTATTTGATGATGATGATTAGATTACATCTGCTATAGTAAACTCTATTAAAACATAACAAATTTACAAATAATATCCCTTACGTTCACATAATGTCATTATATGTAAAATCGATTAATGTATTCTCTCTTCTACTCCAATGAATACCTATGGGAAAACTCTTAAATGATACATTTTATCCCACCGTGTATCTCTTATCACATGCTTATGCAATACTAACATTCCTAACTCCATTCATCTGTAACAGAGGCTAACAAATCAATTACAAATGTTGCTTGCAACCAGCAAGAAGATAGACTTGTACTTTAATTACAAATGTTGCTTGCAACCAACAGAAGATATACTTACTTACTTTAATTACAAATGTTGTTTGCAACCAACAAGAAGATAGACTTACTTATACTTTAATTACAAATGTTGCTTGCAACCAACAAGAAGATAGACTTACTTATACTTTAATTACAAATGTTGCTTGCAACCAACAAGAAGATAGACTTACTTATACTTTAATTACAAATGTTGCTTGCAACCAACAAGAAGATAGACTTACTTATACTTTAATTACAAATGTTGCTTGCAACCAACAAGAAGATAGACTTACTTATACTTTAATTACAAATGTTGCTTGCAACCAACAAGAAGATAGACTTACTTATACTTTAATTACAAATGTTGCTTGCAACCAACAAGAAGATAGACTTACTTATACTTTAATTACAAATGTTGCTTGCAACCAACAAGAAGATAGACTTACTTATACTTTAATTACAAATGTTGCTTGCAACCAACAAGAAGATAGACTTACTTATACTTTAATTACAAATGTTGCTTGCAACCAACAAGAAGATAGACTTACTTATACTTTAATTACAAATGTTGCTTGCAACCAACAAGAAGATAGACTTACTTGTACTTTAATTTCTGAGTTGTTATTCCAAAGTTTTTCAGGACAACATTTTTAATGTACTCTTTTCCCTGCTCCCAGCCTTTCCAAATCAATTTGTCCACAACCTCGATGCCAAAATAGTTTTTTTTATATGAAATTGCATAGTTGCTTCCTGTCACGTTGTTTGAGGTCACGTCTTTTATCTTCATTTGGTTATTTTCCATCGGCAGGGCACGCTGTAATGCAATTTCTCCTGTTGGCATGGTTACTGTAGTAGACTTGCAACAGCTATTGTTTAAATCAGCATATGCCTCACAGATTCTGAATACACAAAAATCATTCAATAATTTTTTTTAAACTTTATTTTGTAAAATATTTTGTAACTTTACTTTTGTTTTACTACTTTTCAACATGAAACCACATATTTAGCTCTTTCCGTATGCAGTTATTTCCTCAGTTTTACACGGTTAATTCAAGGATGCCCAAAAAAGTTGGTTTTTTTTTAAAAAACATAACTACTCGTTCCAGAAATTAGTTGATAAGGTTGTGACAGAAAGTAACAACAAAGGACTCAGTTTAGAATATTAAGAAGACAGAAGTTATGATCATATAAAAAAAGCAGACTTTGACAAAATGCACCATCACAGTAAATGGGACTGATCTAAGACAAGTGCAGAAATTTAAATATCTCGGAGTCCTGATAACATCAGAGGCAGATGCCGATCAGAAATAAAGAGCAGAATAGGGCAAGCAAAAACATATTTCCTGAAAATGAGAAGTATTATCTGCAACAAGTCCTTGTCAATTGTGATCAGAATGCGAGTTATTCAGTGCTACATAGAACCAATACTGACATACGGATGCGAGTCATGGACAATGAACACACAGATCGAAAAATCTTTGAGGGCCACAGCGATGTGGTTTTACAGAAGAATGATGAGAATCCCATGGACTGCTAAAATGACTAATGTTGAGATGTTGAATGAGATCAAGACACAGAGAAAGCTTATCATCAATATAAGAAAGAGGCAGTCATCATTTTCAGGCATGTGATGAGGTGGGAGGTTTAGAACAGATTGTGACAACCAGTAAAATCGAGGATAGACGAGACAGAGGAAGACAGAGAGAGAAAATTGTGGATAGCTTGACTTCATGGCACGACAGAGCGTCAACATCTGAATTGATAGCAAACACCAAAGATAGAGATTTGTGGAGATCCATGATCGCCTACGCAGCCTGCACAGCACCTGATGATGATGAACTACTCGTTAATAAATAAACATATATATATATATATATCTTATTAGATACTAATTTGAAGAAAACTGGACAACCTATTAGAATAACAAGGTTTAAAAAAAATCAGAAGTAAAAATAGTAGAAGTAAAACTAGAAAGACTTGTATAAGGGAAACAACTCGAATGGCGCAGTGTACTGTGAATGGCGTTCAACTGGAATACTCTGTGGCACAGTGTGCAGCAATTGGCATGGAAAGAATTAGAGAACTCTTCTAACACAAATTTGGATGAAATTTATCAATAACTATTATTAGAACAATGATGTTTGCATGTGATATATGACTAAAGGGACTTAAGACAAAGAATTGACTTCATTGGATCGGGTTTTACCCCATATGGTTTGCTCCCTCTCCACAAAAATAGCACACAGTTTGCCAAAAGTATTTCATAAAGCATGAACTCATAATAATAATAATAAATAATTCCTCTCGTAGCGTTATACTTACATAGGGCCTGCAAGTAATTTCTCCATACCGCTCTATCCTGGGCAACTCGCTCAATCTCCTCCATGGAACTGAGACCGATATTTCCTGCCTCTCTCAGCAAAGTTCGTTTCAGGGTCTCCTTAGGTCGACCTCTCTTTCTTGAACCTTTGCATCCCACTTCAATGCCTGCTTTGATATTCGTTGATCATTTCTCCTCAAGTTGTGCCCAACATATCTCCATCTTCTCTTTCTTATAACAGTTGTCACTAGTGGTTGACCAGACATATCTCTAATTTCATCACTTCTCCTGAATTCGTTCCATTTTATATTCATTATTTTCGCAGACATCTATTTTCAAATGCATTCAACTTGCTTTCTATATCTTTAGTCATTTTCCAAATGAACTCCATAGCTTCAGCAATAATTCTAGAGATCTCTGAATAAGATGCACTTGTGAACAGATGCACTTGTGAACAGATGCACTTGTGAACAGATGCACTTGTGAACAGAATGTTGTGATCTGGATTCAAGCCCACAATCTTAGGTATGCAAGGCAATAACTGAATCATTCCTAATGTGATACATGTGTCTCTTATAAGCATTCCCCATTCTGATTTTATCTTTATTTATCTGACGGACAGTTGTAACTGACAACTTGTGTCAAATTATGTCTGAATTCAATATATATATATATATATATATATATATATATATATATATATATATGTTATGTTATGTTATCGATCGACGTCATGGCACATTGGGCATTCCCATTCGTGCTCTGTCCTCTGCTGCTGCAGCCATCCCAAAGTGCATTTGCTCACCATACACATGAGAAGTTGATTACTGTATCTTCTCTCTCTACCGCGAAGACATTCTCTGGCATGTCCACACTTAACACCTAATTTTCAAACTCGTCCCAATGTCTGAGACTTGCCCATGCCACATAATTGAGAGCGTACCGCATTGATGATTATTTGCATACACAGTAGTAAAATAATATAGTAAATGAAAGAGCACTGTAGATTTAAAGCAATTATCAATTGATACAGGTACAGTAAATGTCAATCTTATACCACTTGTAATTAAAGCTGCAAATTCATCAAGTTTTACACATTAATAAAACAATAGTTCATACAATATGTGAAGTGTATGATACGCATTACCAAACTTATGCTTGCAGAACTGGCAGAAGTATAACTTGTCCTACTTATAAATCGTGTATAATTCATTAATTATTACTTGTATTATTGTATACATTTATGATTTTATATGTATTTGATTTTGAACCTGGGAGGAAGTGTTACTACCGTGTATATTTCATGCTAGCCGAATACATGCAAATGATCATGATTATGAAGTAATAAAATGACGTATTTATACTGCATGACTGAAATCAATGGACAAAATGTATAAAAATATAACAAAAATACGAACCATTTAACCACTTGCACAAAACTAACATTGTTTCCACATTGTACCCGCCATTTTAAGGTTGATCAACAATGGGGATTACTCCTACAACAAGGAAATGACTACGAACGATTTCCACTTTCCAGTTTACAAGACTTGTTGCATAGCCGAGGCCAACTGCAATGGCATAGCCTCCATGAGAACCATGATTATTCTGTAAGACTAGTTATGGAAACGGTCTCAAAGCACTTTATGTAGACTTGCAGTAAAAAAATAAATGATTAAATATGAAAAATGACACCACTCAACTTTTCGACCTTAGGTCTTTATCAAGAAAACATATATATATACATATTTCTTTCGTACCGTTATACGTTACATATAGCTTGCATGTAATTGTTCCATACCGCTCTGTCCTGGGAAACTCGTTCAATATCTTCCATGGAATTGAGTCCGATATTTCTCATCTGTCCCAGAAAAGTTCGTTTCGTGGTTTACCTAGGGCGTCCTACCTTTCTTTAACCATTTGCCTACCACTTCAATGCCTGCTTTGATATTCGTTGATCATTTCTACGGTATGCTCAACATATCTCCATCTTCTCTTTCTTATAACAGTTCTTACTAGTGGTTGGCCAGACATTTCTCTGATTTCATCACTTCTCCTGAATTCGTCTCATTTTATGTTCATTAGTTTTCGCAATCTATTTTCAAATGCATTCAACTTGCTTTCTATATCTTTAGTCATTTTCCAACTCTCGCTGGCATATGTTAGGATTGATACAACATTTGAATTGAAAATTCGCAATTTAGTTTTAATACTAAATGTTAAAGAGAATTGGCTGATAAACAACATACTATACAGAGAAATTGCATACCTTGGTCACATCAAGCGTCACGATGACCTGGACAGAACAATATTAGAGGGCAGGGTTCCAGGACGCAGACCAAGAAGAAGATGGCTACAAGATATTAAAGAAACCATGAACATGACCATCGACGAAGTGGGTGAACTGGCAAGAGACAGAGTGAATTTCAGATGTGCTGCAAAGAGCAACGTCCTATAAAGGATACGCACCTTGATGATGATGACTATATAACTATAACTTGCAGTTCCATATTTTATTGAGACTTTTAAAGGCTGATGTTGTTTTGACAGTCGTAGCATTAATTTTTTTTTTTTTTTTTTTGCATATCCAGTGCAATCAATCAAAAATTTATACCCAAATATGTGAGATACTCTGCTATTTTTATCATTTTGGAATTTCAGTTTGATTTCTGCATTACTTGCCATATGTTTCTTCGTTATATTTGTCTTTTCAAAGTGTATCTGCAGTCTAACTTTTGATGCTATAGAAAACATACCATCATCAAGGTGAGTATCCTTTATAGGACGTTGCTCTCTTTGCAGCGCATTTGAAATTCACTCTGTCTCTAGCCACAGACTTTGAAAGCAACAATCATAATATCACCATTAAAACTAGAGAAAGACAGTTTTATTGACACCAACTACAGACCAATCAGCCTTGCAAACTGTCTCTGCAGGACAATAGAGCGTATCATCAATCCAGGAATACAGTGGTACCTTGAAAGCTTAATTCGTGTGCCAGAGCAGGCATGTTTTAGGCAATGCTAAGAGAGCAATGTTACTGTAGAGAGAAATGTTACTGTATAGAAGAGAGAAATATTACTGTATAGAAGAGAGAAATGTTACTGTATAGAGGAGAGAAATGTTACTGTATAGAGAAATGTTACTGTATAGAAGAGAGAAATATTACTGTATAGAAGAGAGAAATGTTACTGTATAGAAGAGAGCAATGTTACTGTATAGAAGAGAGCAATGTTACTGTATAGAAGAGAGCAATGTTACTGTATAGAAGAGAGCAATGTTACTGTATAGAAGAGAGAAATGTTACTGTATAGAAGAGAGCAATGTTACTGTATAGAAGAGAGAAATGTTACTGTATAGAGGAGAAAATGTTACTGTATAGAAGAGATAGTAAACACTAAACACAAGTACTACAGTTTTACAAAATACATCAACAGTGACGATAAACAGCAACGTTTCGACCAAAAGGCCTTTATCAAGCAAACATTACAACAAGAATGACGAATTTCGAGGAACACTACAAATGGACGATTACACGTGGAAACATAAACCTATCTAATGAAAATCTGGGAATAAAAACGAACAACGAAATGAGTGCAACAAAAAAACCGAAAGTGGAAAGAAGAGAAACAATAAACAATATAGTGGATAAATGACACATATGTGGAGCAAACACACATATAGATAACAAGGCACGAGATAAGACAGTACTAAGAAGCATAGGAATGTAATGCGTTGAGTTCAAGAGGTCGCAAAGTGCCATAGAATGAAATAAAACGGTTCTCCAGGGCAAATCGACTGCGATCATCGGAGGAACATGATCGGATGGCTGTGACCTGGACATCGTCAACTCCTGAATGGCCAGTATCGTTGAAATGAGTGGCCACAGAGTCCTGAAGCGTTGGCGAATATCGCGTAAGTGTTGGGCGAATCGGTCACTGAGTCTCTTACCGGTTTCGCCAATATAGGACTTGTTGCATCGTTTGCAGGTGATGGCATAGATGATATTGCGGGACACACGTGAAACTGTCTTGAATGGCATACGTAGCTTTTGGAAAGAGACAGTGGGGTCATTACATATGCACATGTATTACAGCGCCGACGTCCGCACTGGATGGTGCCAAAGTGACTCTGGATATTAGGCTTGAGGCGACTGTGTACCAACAAATCCTTGAGGCTTCTGTCCCGTCTGAACAGAGACGGGACAGAAGCCTCAAGGATTGTTGGTCACAGTCGCCTCAACAATATCCAGAGTCACTGGCACCATCCAGTGCGGACGTCGGCGCTGTAATCATGTGCATATGTAATACAGACCTACTGTCTCTTTCCAAAAGCTACGTATGCCATTCAAGACAGTTTCACTGTGATCCCGCAATATCATCTATGCCATCACCTGCAAACGATGCACAATCCTATATTGGCGAAGCCGATAAGACTCGTGACCGATTCGCCAACCTTACGCGACTATTGCCAACGCTGTGACTCCTGTGGCCCCTCATTTCAACGATACTGGCCATTCAGGAGTTGACGATGTCCGGTCCAGCCATCCGATCATGTTCTCCGATGATCGATCGATTGCCTGGAAACCGTTTTATTTCATTCTATGGCCTTTGCGACTCTTGAACTACATTCGTGCTGTCTTATCTCGTGCCTTTTTCATATGTGTGTTTGCTCCACATATGTGTCATTTATCCACTATATTGTTTATTGTTTCTCTTCTTTCCACTTCGTTTTTTGTGTGCACTCATTTCGTTGTTCTATTCCAGATTTTCATTAGATATTATGTTTCACGTAATCGTCCATTTATAGTGTTCCTCGAAATTCGTCATTCTTGTTGTAATGTTTGCTTGATAAAGGCCTTTTTGTCGAAACGTTGCTGTTTATCGTCACTGTTGATGTATTTTGTAAAACTGTAGTACTTTGTGTTTACGTGTTTAGCTATTTTTCAAAGTTTTACTGCAGCCTCCACCTTTTTGTATAGAAGAGAGCAATGTTACTGTAGAGAGCAATGTTACTGTAGAGAGCAATGTTAATGTAGAGAGCAATGTTACTGTAGAGAGCAATGTTACTGTAGAGAGCAATGTTACTGTAGAGAGCAATGTTACTGTAGAGAGCAATGTTAATGTAGAGATCAATGTTACTGTAGAGAGCAATATTACCGTAGAGAGCAATGTTACTGTAGAGAGCAATGTTACTGTATAGAAGAGAGAAATGATACTGTGGAGAGCAATGTTACTGTATAGAAGAGAGCAATGTTACTGTAGAGAGCAATGTTACTGTATAGAAGAGAGAAATGTTACTGTATAGAAGAGAGCAATGTTACTGTATAGAAGAGAGCAATGTTACTGTATAGAAGAGAGAAATATTACTGTATAGAAGAGAGCAATGTTACTGTATAGAGGAGAGAAATGTTACTGTATAGAAGAGAGCAATGTTACTGTATAGAAGAGAGAAATATTACTGTATAGAAGAGAGCAATGTTACTGTATAGAAGAGAGCCGCGATATCGTAGTAGTTAGTGTATTCGCATTGTAAGCGCGAGGTCAGGGGTTCAATTCCACAGTTTGGTGGAATGTTTGCCGATCGTAACGGCTCTAAGGTTTACCAGACTTCAATTGGGTACTAGGGGGAACAATGTGAAGTAAAGGAGACCGATGTAATGTTGACTTATGGCACATCATGTGCCGATGGTCAAAGAAAAACACCGACCTATTCTTTAATATACCTCTCGGAATAAAAAGGGGTTCATTTCTCTCCGTACTGTATAGAAGATCATGCAACCTACTTTTCCAAAGAGATTGCCATTGCGTTTCAAAATCAAATGAACGGGTACTAGCACCGTTTTCTTCATAGCCCTTGTAGTATGTATGCGTTTTCCCTCGTTTACTTCTATTTAGAGCAGGAGAGTTGTTTTATTGAGATGTTCTTCACAAACATAGAATCGAACAGCTCTTGTCGTAAAGGGTTATGTAGTGAGTTGTGGAGGCTCCTATGCTAATGGGGTTTATTGGTGGTCACTGCAGTACCCTCTCACTTCTAGTGCATTGTGTGCTCGAGAAACACCACTTGCTGACCACTCTTTGCGGTCTGTATATCGTTGTAGTTCAAAGAGCTCAGTCTACAACCTCTCTAGAAGAACTGCTTGTTGACCACTCACTGACCTGTGTGTAATGTGTGCTAGAGAGCGTATTGAACAACTTCGTACTGGTAAATTTTAACATGCTCTAGAGCAACGTTTTCCAAAGTGGTCGTACCGCCGCCCCGCCCCAGTGGGCGCTACACGTTATAGGGGGCGATGATGGTTCAGAAGAATTGGGGGGGTGTTCACGAGATTAGAGGTCGGTGACTCCTTAAATAAGAAATTATTAATAAATATTTTAAAATAAATTATTTTCGTGACTTTGCGATTGAATAATCATTTTAAATTTGAATTCTGCATTGAAATTCATCTTATGTCCGTCTTACACGATCCATTTTTTCATCAATTTTCTATTTCATTCATATAATCATTTGATAATTTACCATGTATGACAGAAATATATATATCAATTTTCTATCTCAAAGAGAAGATAGAGCATGTATATATATGTGGGGTGGGGGGCGTTGGCAAACTGTTCTAACATGGAGGGGACGTTACAAAGTTTATGTTGTGCAAAGTGGGAGGTGAGCCGAAAAAGTTTGGGAATCTATGCTCTAGAGCGACCACCGTTTAACTTCTTCTTGTGGCCCCTACACGATTTGAATCAAAAAGCAATCGTTAATGGTTTCAGCTTGGGAGACTTTCTGGACAGAAAAGATAATTGATTTTCGAACTTATTTCATTTGCGTCACAAGGATTACAGATCTTTAACTTTTGTTCTCCTGTAAGACGTGGGGAAAATGTTATCATCAATGAGATATGTTTGTATTACCAAAAACTGACAGAACCAATCAGTTGTACAGAATATGTTAGCGTCTGTAGATCACTCTAGACTACTAGATTGACCAACTTTCACCTCGTACTGCTGGTGTGTATGTGATCTATGCCAAAGAGAATTTGATTACGCTGTGCAATGCTTACATAACAAGTAAAACGTTCCAGATATGGAGTGTTTGTCAGTTTTAAGATTTGTTTCAGTTACTTACACAAGTTTTACTTTCTCTCTTTTCAAAAACCACAACATACAAGTATTTCTCACTAAATAAATCAACACACAAATTTCTTATTCAAGAAAATTTTAGAATTTTATTCTGAATTTTTTTTTTTATTTGTATACTAACAATTTGAAGATGTCAGTTATGTTAAAATATTTAATTTGACAATAAATGAAACAAAACAAATTCTTGCACATTATCTTCACACACTTGTTCAGACGTCATCTTGAACATGATCAAAGAAAGCACTGGTTCCATTCAGGTTTGGATGAGATCTCTAAATATATGTTCATGCAATGCTACTGATGACGAACATATTAGTTGTCTTTGCTACTCATACTCTGGAAATCTTTGTTAAAGAAGTTCAGAAGTCATCTTCTCAGTGCCACAGTCACGCCTATCAGATGTTGTTACCATCTGTTCTACTTTGTGATTGGTTGACATGTGTAGTTCAACTGTTCTAATCTACCTTGTGATTGGTTGACCTGTGTAGTTCAACTGTTCTAATCTACTTTGTGATTGGTTGACATGTGTAGTTCAACTGTTCTAATCTACTTTGTGATTGGTTGACCTGTGTAGTTCAACTGTTCTAATCTACTTTGTGATTGGTTGACATGTGTAGTTCAACTGTTCTAATCTACTTTGTGATTGGTTGACATGTGTAGTTCATATGTTCTAATCTACTTTGTGATTGGTTGACATGTGTAGTTCATCTGTTCTAATCTACTTTGTGATTGGTTGACATGTGTAGTTCAATGTTCTAATCTACTTTGTGATTGGTTGACATGTGTAGTTCATCTGTTCTAATCTACTTTGTGATTGGTTGACATGTGTAGTTCAGTGTTCTAATCTACTTTGTGATTGGTTGACATGTGTATTCAACTGTTCCAATCTACTTTGTGATTGGTTGACATGTGTAGTTCATCTGTTCTAATCTACTTTGTGATTGGTTGACATGTGTAGTTCATCTGTTCTAATCTACTTTGTGATTGGTTGACATGTGTAGTTCAACTGTTCCAACTCTACTCTGATTGCTGCAGATCATAGATATTATAATGTGCAGGTTTGAACCAGTTGTTGACATCTGAGATAGAAAGTCTCTTACCACTGTTGGCAATAGTTGATTGTCTGAAATAAGAAGAAAACAATCTCATCAAAGTGAATAAAGTAATCAGGAAGAAGTGGATTCAGTGGAGAATATCTCCAACAGAAATAACACAGCTTCATGTGTATGTGTGTCTATGTATGATATGTTTATTATATAGAACATGTGTCTTTGTCCATCTGAGTGTGCGTATATGTGATGGTGTGTGTGTGTATGAATGTAGGTATGTGCAACTGCCAGTGAGTATGCATACCTCTCACTCCCTTTGTCACACATTGATCCGCATTTCCATATCCCATCCAATGACATATGTTCATTTCAACTTATGTTACACTAACACTTCACTCTCCTCCGCTCTCCTCCACTTACCGTGAAGCGTCCCTTCATTTTGGCTGAATATGTTAGAAACTGATGCTGCTTGGTCTTGCAGAACTTTCTGAGAGTGAGAGACAACAACCGAATTTGAGAGATTTACATTACACATGATTTATTTCAATTTACATTCTTCATGTAATCTTTCATCTCTAATTAATATTACCTTTGTCTTGTCAAAAAATATTTATATTATTCCTCTTTGAGAATAGTGTATCTCTGCCTATTCTTTCAATCAAAAATCTATGATTACTTGCTTTCTATTGAACTAAATTGAATTAAATTTAAATTATTGAATATTGAATTTAAAGAGATTGACAGGATATAGTCTAGCAGAGTGTAACACCAAGGCGAAAGACAGAGGATGCTGGAGATTCATTACAGCCAACCTTCAATGCTGAGATGGCACCTGATGATGATGATAATGATTGAACTAATATTATGAATCATTTTTATTGCAAAAGTGATATTCTGACAAATTTATCTCTTTTTATCTCTCTACCTGTCATTCTATCTACCTATTCAATATTTATCTCTTTTCTCTCTCTATCTGTCATTCTATCTATCTATTCAATATTTATCTCTTTTCTCTCTCTATCTGTCATTCTATCTATCTATTCAATATTTATCGCTTTCACTAACTCAAGAAGATCTGATGGCTGTATTCCTACACTAAGCCTGCCTGCCCAGTGTGTTTGTTGTGCATTGGAAGATGGGTGACAAGCCCCCTGTGAGTGCGGTTCAATTCCACAGGTTGGCAGAAAAGCCACAGGTTCTCCAGATTCACGGTGCTCATGGCACTGAATCGAAGGGTTACGATGTCCATGGCACCGATCCGAAGAGCTGAAAACTCAAGTCCTTCTGGATCTAAAAAAAAATTCCTACACTAATCCCGTATTGTGGTTCGCAGATGCGTAGTGGTTAAGAGATTTACTTATTGTTCTGAAGGTTGTGTGTTGGAATCCAGACAGAGTCACACATGCACTTTTTTCATGCGATCCCTAGAATTATTGCTGGAACTATGGTGTTTGTGCTTTGTTCATAGTTCATATGTACAGTTCCAACTTAACTGCAACGGGTCACCCCATAATTGCTCTGTTCCTGTGCCAATGAAAATCACACGAAATGCTAACAACTGTCTCCTGTGAACTAATTCCAGAATGAAACAGCCGTACCGCCACAAAAAAGCAACCTGCACCACATAAATGCATATGGCTGTTGCTAAAGTGTCAACACAAAACTGTTCATCACTTGAATTGCAATTGGTGTTTATGCATCACTCTTGGTAGACGGCCTACTATATCTACAGACAGGGACGGAGCCATATGGGAAAACCCAGTCAATTTTCACCTTTAGACAACTCTATTATTTCTTCTTCAAGTATATCTCTCTCTCCTTCTATCTCTTTCTCTCTCTCTTTTATTCCTTCCTATATCCAAAATAACATAGGATTGCAATTTATCATTAACATTTATAAAATTTGTTGAATTCAATGTTCCACAAAGTTAATAAATTTAGTGTTCTACCAAGTTCAGAAATTTAGTGTTCCTCCAAGTTGATACATTCAGTGTTCCATCAAGTTGATAAATTTAGTGTTCCACCAATCAGAAAATAGTATTGAAATTCTGTTTTAAAAAAGCCATTTTCTAGATTTGAAACTGTTAACACTTTGATTAATATTGTTCAATAATATATATTTATACTGATGGATTACTGACACTTTATAATTATAAAACCTTACTTTATAGCATCACATCTACTTTGTTATTCTATAACTTGATCTGTTAGATCTGTTTGATCATATGGGAGGTCATCAAAGCTGACTCCAGCTTATTCAAGTATCTGTTGTAATCATTTCTATTCTTTGATTCCTTCATTCATCTATATATTACCTACCCACCACAATGATCGACAACTATCATCTATCTATCTATTATCTATCCACCACATCAATCGACAACTATCATCTCTCTATCTATTATCTATCCATCACAACGATCGACAACTATCATCTCTCTATCTATTATCTATCCACCACATCAATCGACAACTATCATCTCTCTATCTATTTGATAAGCTCACAAACATGATTCACTTTATCAAGCAGAACTTACGGATTACTTCCAGCCATTTCTTGCTGTCTGTACATTTTTTCCCGAGAATTCTGTTGAACAGTATTTTGTTCTGCTTGTACTGTTCCAAATTTGAGATTTCCTTCTATGGTGTCAGGATTATCATCATAGCGATTGCTTCCGTATTTATCCTGAAATAAAATTAAGCTCATTTTTTATTTAAAATCTACCAATGTTGTCAGTTTTGTCAAAACTCAGTAAAGAGTGGAGAAGCGGGAGTGTACATAGAATACACAAACAACATTAGAAATGCAATAAAAATACCAAGGAGGAAATTCTGACCTAACTATGATGCACTAATCCAGGCAATCAAGATGGCAACTGAGAAACTGTTGAGCACCAAGCTTGATCCACAACCTGTTGTATTTTTGACAGATGCAAAATCGGCACTCCAAGCACTTCGGTCTAGAAATGTTCTTTGTTCACAGGTCCTAATGTCTGAACTGTGCAAGCAGTGCAAGGTCATCTTTCAGTAGATACCGTCTCAGTGTGGAATACCAGAAAATAAAACAGCAGAAAAACTGGTCATGGAAGAGGCTGCAGGAGAACAACCGGATGTACCAGTTACCTATTTCTAAAAGAAAAAGATGAGTAAATCAATGAGAAAGTTACCAATACCAACACAGGACAACTACCATAATATGAGTAGATTAGAAAAAGTTGTCATTCTGCACCTCAGAACAGGACACAATTGGTTCCACAGCCATATGTACACAAAATATTCAAGATTGACAATTCAGCCATGTGTACATGTGGACAGGCACATCAGACTGTAGAGCACATACTTTAAGATTTTCCTGAGTATGATATACTGAGACAAAGTCATTGACTTAATGAAACAAAGCCGGACAAAACTACACGGACCTCTGTATGAACTACAAAAGACAGTGAAGTTTATATAAAAACAATATTGAATGTATGGACAATATTTCAACAAACAAAAGATTTCTCTGTATACATCATAGACTTGATTGTTCTTTATTACTGTTCCTCTCTACTGTAGCCATCAAACAAACGCAACAGTATTGTTCAAGTAGTAGCAGAACCCTTGCGAACGCGCTTTCATCCTAGCCAGCCTGAACAAATCTCTGTCTCTTGCAAGTTCTCACACCTCTTCCAGCGTCATGTTCAAGGTTTCTTTGATGTCTTGCTGTCACCTTCATCTTGGTTTTCCCCTGCCTCGTATTTCAGGAACCATGCCTAACATTACCGATATCTCCAAACCACTGTGAAGTTTAACATGTTCAAAATATGACATCTTCCGGGACATGATGTTATCATGCAGATCTAATGTTCAGTTATCTACAGTTGTGATAGTTTCCAAAATAATAACTCTAACAAACAGCTAACCATAATGAATATTAACTCTTGGTGAACCAGGGCAAAAGTCACGTTTTACAAGCGCTTTCACGTTTTGATAACCAAACGCCACTTAGCGTGGCGGAATGTAAAAACGTGTCCACTTCAAACGCCACTTAGCGTGGAGCTTGGTCCACTAAGAGTTAAGAATACTAAACAAGGACAAATAAATTATGGACAAACCAAGAAGATCAGTTTTCGGAAGGCTTGTTGATTCATGAAGTTTTGCTTCTGACATGCTTCATAATGCTCATTGATTCCTGTAGCTGCCATCTTGATTGTTGTTTTGTCTAGAGGACAAGATCATATAATAAATATAGTCCATATTAGAGCAAGAATCATTGTTACACTAAGTCTTACATCAATTTGATATTATAATTCTGCAACATACAATACTGACCTATACATCAATTTGAAAGTATTTCTCTGTATATATCAGAATCTATGCTAGGCACTAGTGAGCCTCTGTAGCTTGAGCGGTAGTGAGCTTGATCACAACACAAACATACCTGGTTCAAACTCCGCGGTGGGCAAGTTTGGAAGCAAATTAGCCCCCATGGATTTTTACGAATGATAAAAATAGACATCACTGTTCAGGAAGCAATGGCAAACTACTGAACGTATAAGTGGTGCCTAGAAAATTGATGACTCATTTACTGTGGTTGATGACTAAGTCCTGTAAAGGATATGCCACGATTTTCATTTTAGACATACATCATTCTTGCTAACATGTCTGACACATCAGAATATTAACATGTATCAGATGCTAAACCAATGTATGTAGCACATGATAACCAGATATAAACAGATATTTGCCAGACATGTATAACCAGATATGCATAAACCAGATGTATGTAGCCAGACATGTATAACCAGATATGCATAAACCAGATGTATGTAGCCAGACATGTATAACCAGATATGCATAAACCAGATGTATGTAGCCAGACATGTATAACCAGATATGCATAAACCAGATGTATGTAGCCAGACATGTATAACCAGAATGATAAACCAGATGTATGTAGCCAGACATGATACCAGATATGCATAAACCAGATGTATGTAGCCAGACATGTATAACCAGATATGCATAAACCAGATGTATGTAGCCAGACATGTATAACCAGATATGCATAAACAGATGTATGTAGCCAGACATGATACCAGATACATAAGCCAGTATGCATATGTATGCAGACATTATAACCAGATATGCATAAACCAAATGTATGTAGCCGACATGTATAACAATAAAAGTCTATGCTATATAATAAATTACTTATCTTCTGAAATGTGCAAGTCTATAAAGCTAATACCGTGTAGTTGCGGAGTAATCAAGAATACAACCAGTCTTTTTCATGAAAAAAAGACAACTAAAGGGCTTAAATTATGTCAACAAGTCCACACTGTAAAAAAAGCAAACAATTTACAGAAAGAAAGACAAAAATTGCCCACATTGATCATGAAGATTTTATCATAGTGGTAGGATCAGTTGAAGGAAATTTGTCGTTTCTGCATTATGTACCGTTTGGGACTGATGAGGATTGATGACGATGTTTGTTTGCGTTCGTTTTTACGACCAGTTTGATCACTCTTTGTGATATGTTTGGTTTTTGCCAAGAATGACTATATGTTCCGCCTCAATTCATAGGACTCTACATGTGTAAGGCAGGCTAATCTAAAATGTCGGCCTATAGATGATGATGATGAAAAATAAAACTAGAAGTGGACGGAGTACATTAACATGAAAGTTAAATAGACTGCAACCTGGCACGCTCTAAAGTAGAACACAATGAAAAAGGAGGATATTGTGACCAAAAACTGTAACAATAAGATGAACAACGCACTGAATTATAAACATCCATGTCATGTGTGCTGAGTTAGAAACATCTTGTACATGTATCGTGTTTTCAAAGTTTGTAATCACACAACTATTAATGCCAATTCGGTGTTTCAACAATTATTATTTATTAATCTTGAGATTTTTACAACAAATATTGCACCTTGCGTCCTTCTGTTGCTAAGCGATATAATAAAACTGATCTCTGTTTACAAAGAGCTCACACGTAGTTGTAGATATTGGCGCTCAAGTCCTTTGTTTCCTTTCTAATTTTAAACAAATATAATTTTGTTCAAATATCACTTTAACTTTCTATAATATGTTCAGTGTACGTCTATCTAATCGATATTCAATAATTGTCAGTACATGTTATAACTGTGCCAACGACATATACCTTTCTCTGTAGTTCCAGCAACGGTTTCTTCTTCTTTCGATCGTTCTAATGTCATTTTTATCATTCTATTGTGATATATAAACAGCCAAACATCAGAACGTAATGTACGTGCACCAACATTCAGCACCTATTGGAACACAGTTCCTTATCCTTGGTGGGGTGTTCGATTTCAGCCAGCGTTTGTTTGCGGTACGCTTTCCGCTAGCCTTTGGCTGACCCCAGCCAAACCCACAAGACAGCGGGTTGCCATTTTCTTTCAGGGCAGCGACCCTTAGACGGCCTGCCCTCCCGGGCTTATGAGTGCCATCTGCCCAGCAAAACCGGTCGTTTTAATGAACACCTTGGTTTGCCGCCTGTTCAGGTTTGTTTACGGTTTGCTCCGCTAACCTTTGATTGTCCTCAATCAAACTACAAGGCAACAGTAATTCCTGCGAGCGGAAACGCGCACTGGCTTTACCTCTGCTGGGCGTTCCAGTTGTTCTGTATATTTGGGTGGGACGCACACCCTCTTGTCTGCCATGCTTGCCGCTGCCACGTTTGCCGTGCTTGCACTAGTTTTGCCTCTGCTGGTCTTTCCAGTTGTTCTGCTCATGTGGGTGGGACGCACACCCTCTTGCCTGCCATGCTCGCCGCTGCAGTGCTTTCCGCACTTGTCGGTGGGGCTCACTGTGGCTTTGCCAGCGTGCGTGCTAGCTCTGCCCTGATGCCTTGTCACCATCGGCTTTTTCCGTGCTCACATTTTTCAGCGACGGTTTAAACTAACTCGTAGAATCGGACACTTAAGTTGACGGTATATGTTATGGCACATTGGGCATTACTATGTGTGTTCCGTCCTCCACTGCAGCAGGCCCCCCAAACTGCTCGCCGTACCCATTAGAAGTTGATTGGTGTTTCTTCTTTCATTACCACGAAAACGGCACTGTCTGGCATGCCCAGACTTAATTCATAATTCTCGCAGTCGTTCCAAGGTTTGAGACTCGCTCATATCACATAAATGAGTGCGCACCGCAATGATGACATTGCCCGGTCCATACTTCTGCCAGCTTGATTCAGGACAATGTTTGCAGGAAAGTCAGCACATTCGTTGCCCTGCACTACAGCATGTCCAGGTGTGTACAGCCAAGTCGTGGTCTTGATATGTGAACACTGAATGATGTTCATCAAATCCGCGCGCAGACTTCCAGACTAAATCCTTTGAAGCATCGAGTCTGATATGATAAGTGCATCGGTGACCTGTTGTTCAGCCACCCATGAGAGAGAGAGACAGACAGACAGAGAGAGTCATTGAGGCAGCTGCGATCTCTGTTGTCATGCTCTATGTTGTAGTCTTGAAGGTGTCACGGTACTCAATAATTGTGTTCCCATTTCTTTGTGCTGAATAAATCCCCGCTCTGGTTTTGTGTATATATTTATTTAATATATTTATTGCGCATGTACCGATGATGGCATCCTGTTCTTGGGAAACAATAGACGTAGCGCTCATGGGGTGAAGGAGTGTGGGAGGGAGGAGGAGGGAAGATTACTAAGTGTTCATTTCTGATTTCTCTATGACGAGTTTTATATCAGCGAGCTGCCTGAGTCTGTTGTCAACTATTTCTCAAAACAGTGTTCAGTTCTATTCCAGCCGAACCTGTCCCTGACACGCTCTTCTTACAAGTTTCATATCGCGAGCTGTTGAATTGGTTAGATCAATATTTCTATACACTAACCTTAATTAAACTTAACTGTTGCATCCCAATTACTTCAGGTTAAGCATAGGTAATGTGTGATTTACAAATGAGTTCTCTATAGTACCAATCATAGGAAGTGCGAGGTACGTGGATAGAGTTTAGTGTTCTGATTTCCCAGACTTTCACTGACGAAGAGTAGTTTATAGTTCATTGATGGGAGCTCAGTTTATTCAAGTGTCCAAGGGGGCAAGTAAGCTCAGCTTATTCAAAGTGTCGAGGGATGGGAGCTCAGTCTATTCAAAGGTCGGAGCATGGAGTCAGTCTATTCAAAGTATCCAAGGGATGGGTGCATACGAGCAAAGATTATTTATTGCGTGTAAACAATATAACCATTAGCTTGACTAGAACACTCAGAGAAAAGAAGAGTGGGAAGTGTTTTAACAAATTAATAGAGACCATGATATAAATGGTTACGCAGACGTACAAATTTGTTACTGTAAAAACTTAGAAAGGCCTCTGGAGTTTTTATTCTTTTTATTTGATAATGTTCAAGCATAAAGATGTTCTCCACTCGTTTTTGCTAGCTAATGTGTTCATTTCTTCAACTTTGAAAAACTTGTTGTTTTCATTACTTCATTAGCTTCCATATGTTCAGTTCAACTATTTCAGTGTAATCGCTTGAACACTTGGTATGCTTCAGTTGCACGCGTGTTCATAGTATGCTAGAATTCTTCCCACTTTCTCACTATCCGTCCTCTTACTTAGTTATAGCTCGCAAAGCTTTCAATTTCTGACTTCCGGCACTCAAACATCTGTCTGTGCGAATGTCACTTCTTATCTACACACACATGCCTGTGACTGACACCTTTTGAAAACTTTTCATCTCTCACGTATCCCTTACACTATCGTTAATATCTTAGATTTCGGCTACCTTCCGTTTTGTTATGGAACATGTCACTGTCTATAGTATTACAGTCCTATTTTTAAAAATGTTTTTGTTTTGTTTTCAATCAAACAGCTTCCTTTCAAACTGTAACTGTAATTTTTAAAGTGGTCACCACTTCAGTCGGTTATTCTCCTCATGTTGTTTAGATACTCTCATCTGTTGTTATACTCTATGTTATTTCAATTCTACATTGACTTCATGTAGCCAGTAGCTGTTCATTATTATATACCATCATCTGTTCTTGTTGAAGGGGCGTCAACCATTCTGCGGACATTTTCGGTAGAGAGATGTGTCACCGCGTTTACCGTAAAGTGGGACATATTTTGACAATTTGAGACAGGATCTACGAGTTGTTGGCCCGGACACTTGTTGGACAACGGTACTGGGAGGACTAACTTCATGTCATCTCAGGTTTCCGGGTTGGTCTAATTCTATTCTTTCACATCGGTACAATCAGTTTTGGTAAGTTCACTTTCAATGCATGTCGTAGTTGTGTACCAAATTTGAATTTGTTAAGTAACTTGCAAGTATCTACTAACACCGTGACTGTCAGTGTCATTATTTTTTGTTGAGGAAGTAAAAGTTTTTTTAAAGTTGGTTTGCCCTTTCCTTCGTTCTTACGTTCTATTATATAACGAGTGTGTGTGCAACATTAAACATACAACACAGTAACTGTGAGATTGCAAA
The DNA here is from genome assembly GCA_020796225.1 of Arion vulgaris. Lineage (NCBI taxonomy): Eukaryota > Metazoa > Mollusca > Gastropoda > Stylommatophora > Arionidae > Arion > Arion vulgaris. The sequence continues at coordinate 1,762,960 of CM036774.1, forward strand.
ATCACACCAAACTGAAAACACTGTAGCCGTAGCTAGTTTAGTTTGCATTGACACTGACAGTATGTATATTGCTGACTCGTTTTTGTTTATACGATCTGTTCGTACTTTTTTGTTTTAGCTTTCGAATTAGCTTTAGGAATTTCACAATTGTTACATCCGACATCGTACAGGTACAATTGATTTATTGTGTCTGTGTTTGAAGAAAGCCGTGGTACTTTATCAATGAAGCACAATCAAAATGTCACTCAACGCAATGTGAATGAATAATAATTCAATCCGTGTGTGCATTCATCATCATCCCAAAATCTTGCCTAGCGGAACGTTGTCACCAACAGTGAGTGTAACAGTGTTTCGGAATTTCTGTCATAGTCATAGGTCAGGTGTCTCTGTTGTCGTCATGTTCACATCGTCTATCATTGTCCTTAATCCATCTTGGTTGTGGTCTTCCTTTTCTCCTTTCTGCCAGAATGCATTCTTCAATAACTATTCTACAGCTCTTCGTGTCTTTTTATGTGTCCAAAATACTTCATGTTTCTCATTCTTTCTTGTAGATACATCCAGTTTTTCTTTAAATTTGAGTTCCTTGTGGATGTATCTCTTGTTGTTCTTTTCTTCATCTGTGGCATGCCGAGAACTGTTCTGTAACACTTATATTTAAAAGCACATATTTTTCCACTGCCTGTTAAATGTCCATGTACTTTGCTACGGGAATATACCTGCTTTTAATATTCTGATCTTTGTTGTCATATCATTTCCATTTTATACCATATTTAGTGGTCCAAGTTTTTATAGGACTATGATTGTTCTTCCTTTGGTTTCCTTCATCCCATTTCCATCTCTTATTAGAAATGAGATATTTTTTTTTTTAAAAGTTCCCGTTCTCTATTTTATCCAATTTTTTATTTTTCTCTTGCACTTCCATTATTAATTTCTCAATCCTGTTTTGCGATGGTGACATTTAACACTGTGAAGAAACAAACTTGGGAAACTCTTAAACTTATTTTTGCCGATAATCAGTCAATCATATCAACAACAGAGCACAGTTGACACAGCAAAAGCATTCCATGTAACATTCATAGCTCACAGCGTTGCTCAAGCACTAACTCAGTAGCTCGGCAAATGAAACCGGAAAATACCCGACCAAACATGGCGGAAATGCGCTAGCAAAGTTGTATCCAGAATCAAAAACTCCTGACTCTGAATGGCCCTCCCCATTGCTGTCCAGATTTTTCTTCTTCTCTTCCACCATTTACTTCTTTATAGAAGTGTTAGGGGTGAAACGTAGTGATCTTGTGTGTGCTTGTTTTAAGGTACTTTGTAAGCTGATATTCATGTTCGTAAGGCTGTTCTTTATGCCATCGCTCCATCTTTTGCGTGGTCTTCCTCTTGCTTTGTACTCATACTTTTTCTGTGTGGTTCTCTGTGGTAGGCGATGCCAGGACATTCTGGACATGTGTCCAAACCATTTAATCTGTTGTTCTTTTATGAATTGCATGACTGGTTTCACATCCAGTCTTCTTCTGATTTCTTCATTTCTAATTTTGTCTCTTATTGTCACACCTGCAGCTCTTCTAAGGCACCTCATCTCTGTCGTTATGATTTTCCGCTCATTAGCTGCTGTTATTGGCCATGTTTGACACTGGTAACATAGTGTTGGCCAGAAAATCGTTCTTATGAGATTTGCTTTAGTTGGTAGCAGTATCTCTTTATGTGACAACAGTGATATTAACTGTCCCAGTACTTGGTTAGCTTTTGTGCAACGATTGCTGATTTCGCTATCGATACTTCCATCTTCTGTGAAAATTGCTCCTAAGTATTTGTCCTCAATTGTTTGTTTTATGTCTACGTTCTGGAGTTTTATTGTAAGGCTTTCTGGTTGATGAACACAAAAAAGAGCAATATTCAACAGTCTTTCTCCCCACATTATGCTATCAGTGACAAACCTGAACGTTGACATCAAATGATAGAAGAAAATTAGTCACGTCAGAGATGAAATGTCAGCAGAATGCTGGGAGTAACAAGAAGAGACCCGTTGAGAAATGAAGATATCGGGAAATAAGTGGGTACAACATCAATACGGAACTTCATCAGAAACAACAAATTAAATGATTGAGCCGCATAAGCAGATTACCAGCAGACAGTGCACCTCAAAGAGCAATGTTGCTCCGATACAATGGATCCAAAGAAAAATGCTGGCCACACAAAAGGTGAACCTCAGAGATAACAGAGGCGATGAAAGACACTATTTATGAAGCACACACAAGGGCTTGTTCTAGAAATCTCTTCTTATCCTGATGCTGTGAGGCAAAACAGGATCGGAGAAAAGAAAAGAAAAAAATTAACACTGTAGTGCGAACATATCTTAGTTCGAGTATTTCTCTTTCTCCTATTACAGAATGATTGTATTTTTCTGTTCTGCTATCATCTGTAACATTCCTCATGTTTTCAACATAAATGTTCAACAGACAAGGCGAGAGAATGCAAAGTTCTCCCTGTCTTATATCGAACCAATCTGATGTAACACTGCATGTTTTTACAGCAACCATTTGATCACTATAAAGTTCTCTTATGATCCGTATTAAATTTTACTTGAAATCCCTTTTCTTCCATTATTTTCCACAATTCCTAATGTTCTACACATGCAAATGCCTTTGAATAGTCAATAAAGCATGAGTATAGATCTACATTATACTCTAGATTTTTCTGTTATTGTTCTCATCTGAAATATGTGATCACACATTCCTTTGCTACAAGTAAATACAGCATGTGTTACGTTGACATTTTCCAACAGTTTTCTCATCTTTATTTTTGGCAAGATTTAACTTTCGTGTTTACTCAGTACTATAGTTCTTCTTCTTCATCCTCCGCCCCTAGGGAAGCATAGGTCAGCAACCAAAGCCTTCCATACTATATAATACTAGAGTTAGTTCATAAATATTTTTGTGTCTCCATTTTTATGTACTGAGATAGTTATCTTTTCCATTAATTTGGCAATAATCCTATAATAAATATGTGTACAATCACAGAGAAAGCTTATCATCAATATAAGAAAGAAGTAGTCATTTTCCAGGCATGTGATGAGGAGAGGAGGTTTAGAACACATTGTGACAACCAGTAGAATTGAGGGTAGATGAGATAGAGGAAGACAGAGAGAAAATTTTGGATAGCCTGACTTCATGGCACGGTAGTGCGTCAACATCTGAGTTGATAGCAAACACTAAAGACCGAGATTTGTGGAGATCCATGATCGCCTACGCCAGCCGGCACAGCACCTGATAATGATGACAATCTCTTACTTGACTAATTCTCATCATACTTGTTATTCCCTTATGAATGTTTAGTCCTGGTTATTGTGACCTCATATCTCGAATGTTTATTCTGCCTATGGTTAGGTGCATGTGACATTGAGGGCTATATGATACTGAAGTCCTGATCGTCTAGCTGCTCTGTCAGAATCCACTGAGTTCAATTTCTGGTCATAGCTACTGTTACCTTCATAATTTAGTCTATGGTCAGTATGAACGGCCAGGGGGATAGAAGGCATTCCTGTCATACTCCTGTTCTTATTCCAAAATTGTCAGTTTATTCTTATGAAGAACTCTACAATGTCTATATATGTTGCATTTACTAGGTTAATCATTTTCTGTGGGATCCCATAGTGTCTCATCAACTTCATAAAGACTTCTCTATCAATGCAGTCGAGGCCTCTCATAATTCACAAATCCTATATGGAGTGGGGTTTTCCATTCTATACTTTGTTTTATTATTACATGTAATGTTGCTATTTGGTCATAAGCCTGTCTGTTCATCTCTTAGTTTTATATCGATGACATCTCTCAATCTCTCCAGGACGATCCAACTGAGCATTTTTCCCCAGACCTGGCAGCAATACTATTCCTCTATAGTTTTCACACTTCTGAAGGTCCCCTTACTTTGGTAGCTGCACTGGGTATCTTTCTCTTCAATCCGCTGTTATTTCTTTGGTAGCTTCACTAGGTATTCTTCTCTTCAATCTGCTATTTCTTTGGTAGCTTCACTAGGTATTCTTCTCTTCAATCTGCTGTTATTCCTTTGGTAGCTTCATTGGGTATCTTTCTCTTCAATCCGCTGTTGTTCCTTTGGTAGCTTCACTAGGTATTCTTCTTTCTCTCCAGTCTGCTGTTATTTATGTGGTCTCCCAGTTTCTGCAAAGAATTTGGGCTGTAGTTCATAGAGGTGTTTATTTTGACTGTAATCTCCTCTGCTGGAATACCATCTGAACTGGCTGTTTCCACTTTCCTATCTTTCAAATGTTTGATAGCTTGACTAATTTCCCCTTTGGATGGTTTCTCACATTTGGTTTTCAGTGCTGCAGGTTGGATATCTGGGGAGATCGTAGGGAATGGTCTGTTTAGGAGTTTCTTGAAGTATTTCTCTCATCCTTCTGTTTGGTCTGTAACATTAGTGATAACTTTCCCATTACTAATTTTGATCAACTCACTTGGTTGAGTGTATTTTCTTGCCAGTCTACTAGGGGTGCTGTAAAGACCCTTGAGGTTTCCTTTTGCTTCTGCTATCTCTGCCACTCTTGCTAGTAGGTCATCTAGGTATTTCCTTTTGTCTGCCCATATCTGCTTCTTTAATTTCTTTAATGTATTTGTCTTGAGCTCTGGCAGCTCTAGTTTTGCTATTATTTAAATGTTCTTCTTTTTGTGTTCTTTTCTTTTGTGAGTTTTTGTTGTTATCCATGCTTTATGTGTCTGTTCCTTTTCTTCCAATACCTCTATACATGTTTCGTTTGAAATATTTTCAACTTACTGCCAGCATTCTTTTGTACTCATCTCATCTTCTAGCCGTTGCAAAACCTCATACTTATTAGAGTCTGTAACCATAAACTGTTCCGGTTTTTTTTTGGACTGATGTACCCTACATTATTTTTATGTCTATGTTCATGAGATGTTGTGTATCTCTTGAGCTTCAGCCTAATTTTATCTATCAGCAGATGGTGATCAGATTCTACTTCTGTACCCATAAGAACTCTTACATCTTGTAGAGATGATTTTGTTTTCTTGTTAATACGGATATGGTTATTGTAATGTTGCCATTGCCTGTGTAGTGCTGCCACTTCATGTGTAGGGCTGCCAGTTCCCATGTAGTGTGGCCAGTGCCCATGTAGTGTTGCTAGTTAGTTCCCTTGTAGTGCTGCCATTTCACGTGTAGTGCTGCCATTTCATATGTAGTGCTGCCATTTCACGTGTAGTGCTGCCATTTCACGTGTAGTGCTGCCGTTCCGTGACATGCTGCCAGTTCCCGTGTAGTGCTGCCAGATCGCAAGTAGTGCTGCCATTGCGTGTGTAGTGTGGCTGGTTAGTTCCAGTGTAGTGCTGCCAGTTAGTTACTGTGGGGTGTTTTCTATACCAAATCAATTCTACAGCGTAGATTATTTCTGTTTACTCTGTGACCTAGTTGACAAACATTCTCACTTTCAGACTCTCTTCCTATTGGGCCTAAGTTCAGCAAACCAGAAACACATGGTTGGCAGACATTTGGTAAACATTCGGTACAGGTTAGATGGGAGTTAGACAAAAATAAAATGCTTGTATGATTCTATTACTCATATCTGACTACAGACTTTTTTTTTACAGAGAAAATGTGAAATATTGAAACAAAAAGTAAAATATTTGTTCTTTTCTTCAATTCTGTTTTGCCTCACAGCGTCAGGATAAGAAGAGATTTCTAGAACAGGTTTTTGTGTGTACTTCTTCAATTCTGTTTTGCCTCACAGCGTCAGGATAAGAAGATATTTATAGAACAGGTTTTGTGTGTACTTCTCCAATTCTGTTTTCCTCACAGCGTCAGGATAAGAAGAATTTTAGAACAGGTTTTTGTGTACTTCTCAATTTGTTTTACCTCACAGCGTCAGGATAAGAAGAGATTTCTAGAACAGGTTTTTGTGTGTACTTCTCCAATTTTGTTTTTGCCTCACAGCGTCAGGATAAGAGAGAATTATAGAACAGGCTTTTGTCGTTTCATAAATAATGTCTTTACGCTTCTGTTATCGATGAGGTCCATCTTTTGCTGGGCCGGCCTTTTGCTTTGTATCGTAGCAACATCGCTCTTTGAGGTGCACTGTCGCCCAGTGGTTACCGGGCCCAAATTTGGGGTGTAAAGAATAGAACCACTGTTACCTGCCACACATGTCGAAAGAGGCGACTAAGAAGGTTTGACTGAAATCGGATGCATGTGTCCTAAATGTATAGAAGTCTATGCGTTTATGGACCTACCAAACCAATGTGCAACGTATACACGTTCTTGTCAAAGATCAAACATATCACAAAGAGTGATTAAAATTGGTCGTAAAGAAAGAAGGTGCACTGTCTATTGGTAATCTTCTTACGTGGCTGTACTATTTAATTTGTTGTTTCTTGATGAAGTCTAGTATTGATGTTGTACCCACTTTTTCCTGATGTCTTCATTTCTCAACAGTCTTTTCTTGTTACCCCCAGCATTCTGCATAGACACTTCATCTCTGTCATGACTAGTTCTACAGAGCACAAAAATAGCACAGTGGAAAACTTGTATTTGTGTTAAGTTCTACAGAGCACATAAACACCCAGCCACTCACTCCATATTTTTTTCAATATCTTTCCATCATTCTTTTCATATGTTCATTCTTTACGTAAGTTCATACGTTCATTCTTTACGTAAGTTCATTCTTTTCTTATGTTCATTCTCTATGCATGTATATGTTCTATATCTCAGATTTTGGCACAAAATTTACAAGACAGTCCTCTGTCAGTAGTGATTTTTCTCTCTTCCTCAATCTGGCTCAAAGACCCACTTAGACTGTTTTTGGTATCAGTTACGATGCATCTTGTTCTTCTGCGTTCGTCCCTATGAATTCATGCACAGTCAGGGCACCTGGTATTGCGCTTCTAGCTGATTTTGCGTGAAGACCTGCTTTCCTTATTAACAGTGTCCCCCGCCATACAGGCGGGCTTTCTCCGACTTCAAAGGTGACGATGCATCTTGTAAGACCAGAGATTTATCTGTCAACCTCACAGACAAAGTCTGTCCGAGATAAAACAATACATCATTTAGCGGTTGTGGGCTGGTTATTAGTCTTCTTCTTTGATTTTCTGTCAGTCATTAGATCACAGCGCCAGTATACTGTATGATTCACTTCAGGTCATCCATAGAGATACCCTTAGGTTTGGGAACAGCACCGTCTCTGTTGTTGATCATATATTCTCCCAGTCTTCCTTGTACAGAACATAGAGATACACTCGCAGAACATAGAGATACACTTAGAACATAGAAAATATAAAAACTTTAGAACATAGAGATACACTTAGAACATGAGATACACTAGAACATAGAGATACACTCAGAACATAGAGATACACTTAGAACATAGAGATACCCAGTTTGGAAGAAGAGATCTCTTGTGCCCATATATTCATTTCAGAAAACATAGAGATACCATTTAAGAACATGGGGAATATATCCCATTTTCCAGAACATAGAGATACCCTCAAGTTTGGAAGAAGCACTGTCTCTGTTGTTGACCATATATTCTTCCAGTCTTCCGTGTAGAGAACATAGAGATACCTCAATTTGGAAAGAACATGATCACTTTAGAACATATGATCTCTCAGACTTCCTTGACAGAGATACACTTGAACATGAATCTTGAACATGAATACCCAGGGCTCAGTGACATAGAGTCTCCTAATTTGGAAGTTTCTGTCTCTTTGTTGCTTATATTTCTATCTTGTTAGAGACATAGGATCTTATGTTTTGGAAGTAAGCAACAGTCTTGTGTTGCCATTTTTATTTTAGCTTCAGAACATAGAGATACCCTCAAGTTTGGAAGAAGCACCGTCTCTGTTGTTGATCATATATTCTCCCAGTTTTCCGTGTAGAGAACATAGAGATACCCTCAAGTTTGGAAGAAGCACCGTCTCTGTTGTTGATCATATATTCTCCCAGTCTTCCTTGTACAGAATACACACATGAAGAAAGTGTTGTACAGTATGCAGGCTCAGTGCACAAGCCTGTCTCACTAATATGAAGTTTTCTGTACTTTTTGCTTCTTAGTTTGTTGTATCTTGTTCAGAGTCTATATGATCGTTATGTCTTTGCTTGACATTTGGTAGTAACAGTCTTGTGGGGTCTGCAGTTATGTAATTTTAGCTTCACTTTCTTGACTACTGTCTTTGTTATAGTTTATTTTATTCCTTATATGATTTTTGATCTGTACGAGTGATTTCAGCCTTCTTTTCCATGTGGTTAGCAGTGTCATTTAATATTATTTCATATCAAGTCAGGATCCTTTACAATTACTGTTTCTTTGATGATGATGGTGATGAGCTGTAGTAAAGAGGATGTGAGTTCATTCTTATAACATATCCTATTTGAGAGGCGGATTGAGTGAATGAGGAGGATTGTTCAACTGTTGTGTGAGTGGTGCTGCAGTTTATAATCATTTTTAGCTACTACTTCATTCTAAATTTGTCAATGCTTTTCTCCTTGTCTGTTTCTCTCTCTGTGTGTGTGTGGTGTTTTTTTAAAATTTGCAATAATAATTTAAATTATTGTTGGGATCAGCAATGTAAATACTAAATATATTTTTAATGTTACCCCCACCTTGCCCCTCGCTCGACTGTGGTGAAGGCTGAAACTTGCAATCTAATGTGAGCTGTCATTCCATGGACCGTTGTTGGATATTAAAAATATAGTTTAAGCTCAATGAGATTAAAACTCCAGGACGTTTCCCCAAAGATCTTGTTCTGATCCTGTCCTGGTAATTATTATTCAATACAGTACATGTTGTATTCCCAGACTTTGAATAGATAACTCGTCACGAAAAGTCTGCATGGCCTTCTCTGCAAGCTCATGTGGCAGAATGGTCAAGGAGGCCAGTGGTGCATTTAGTATGACAACAAGCAGCATGACAATGGAAGTACTGGCGGTGACCAATGCACTACTCTAGCTAGAGTCACAAAAATACACTCATGCGTGCATTCTGAGTGACTCATTGAGTATGATCCGAAAGGTGGGGGCCAGTTCGGTGCGCAGGCAATGGACTGAATCACTGCAGGAGTCAACAATTTGCAGAATTACACTTGTCTTTGTTCCGGGGCACATGGGTGTCGTTGGCAGTGAGAGAGCAGACAGGCTGGCTGGCACTGCCGCTATATCAGACAGCCAGCCAATGGACAGAGCTGACATCGTGAACGCCCTCATAAAGCGTGGCCGCAGAGAAGACCTTCATCTAAACCAATCCACATCAACTACTAGATTGCGAGAACTGGGTTTGAAGATTGGTGTGGCAAGAAAAGAACGGTACAACAGGTATACGAGTAGGCTCATCAATCAAAATCGAACTGGTACGGTCAGTCGCTGGACGCTATTGGAGATATTGCGAAGGAGATCGGAGCACCTATGGACATGTCCGGAGTGCAATGAAGATATTTGAAACTGAATGGATAACTGTCAGGTCAGATATGTGTGAAATAGTTGTGACTAAATTGTGTAAATGTCATGGTAAATATGCTAAACAAATCATCAGGTCAGATATGTGTGAAATAGTTGTGACTAAAGTTGTGACTAAATTGTGTAAATATGTAACAACTATCAGGTCAGATATGTGTGAAATAGTTGAGACTAAAGTTGTGACTAAATTGTGTAAATATGTAACAACTATCAGGTCAGATATGTGTGAAATAGTTGTGACTCAAGGTGTGACTAAATGTGTCACGTGAGGAGTTTATGATCAAATTCACATCAGATAATATTATTGTTACATTTCACTTTCACCATGAACTTGTCAAATATCGTATTGTGTTATCATATTATAGTAAAACTTGACATGTTGGTAACGTTGCTAACTTGTTATCTGTGTAAACTGTGAGTAGGATAGCTGCTGGCTGCAAGTGTAAGCTGCCTCACTAGTATCACTATTGCTACGTGTTCGTTGCGATGTTGCATTAAGTTGCTGTGTGTCGTCGTCGGTACAGCAGAACATATGTTTGAGTTGACTTTTGCTCTCCACCAATCTGCTTTTGCAAATACAGGTATCCATCCCACGTATTTCAAACGTCCGCTTTACACAACTTCGGGGTTTTCCTCGTTTTTATAACGATAGACTTATATTTTTGTACATGTTTTTTTATAACGATAGACTTATATTTTTGTACATGTTTTTTTATAACGATAGACTTATATTTTTTACATGTTTTTTTATAACTGATAGACATAATATTATTTTTGTACATGTTTTTTTATAACGATAGACTTATATTTTTTGTATGTGTTTTTTTATAACGATAGACTTATATTTTTTGTACATGTTTTTTTTTGTAAACCGATTAAAATAGGAAGAAGACTTTCACTCATGCGAAAATAGTGTTACTCGAAAGTGATTCTATAAACTTTTTGCCTTTTTCATGTATAGGGGATTATTGTCGAGGCATGCCACTTTAAATCTTCTTATCAGACATTTGTTCTATATCAAACATTTGTTCTATATCAAGCATTTGTTCTATATCAAGCATTTGTTCTATATCAAACATTTGTTCCATATCAAACATTTGTTCCATATCAAACATTTGTTCTATATCAAACATTTGTTCCATATCAAGCATTTGTTCTATATCAAGCATTTGTTCTATATCAAGCATTTGTTCTATATCAAACATTTGTTCCATATCAAGCATTTGTTCTATATCAAGCATTTGTTCCATATCAAGCATTTGTTCCATATCAAGCATTTGTTCCATATCAAGCATTTGTTCCATATCAAACATTTGTTCCATATCAAACATTTGTTCCATATCATACATTTGCTAAAGCACTCTTTTGATTTGTTTGTGATCTGACAATAAGAGCGATTGTCACGTTATCAGTTTGCCTCTACAAGTAGCTAAGGCATCCCATTTCTGCGATGCTTTTTATTTACTAGGGTAGCTTTCCCAGCCGCCTACCACAGTCACCTCTTACAACATACCTTGTCCGCCTACCACAGTCACCTCTTACAACATGCCTTGTCCGCCTACCACAGTCACCTCTTACAACATGCCTTGTCCGCCTACCACAGTCACCTCTTACAACATGCCTTGTCCGCCTACCACAGTCACCTCTTACAACATGCCTTGTCCGCCTACCACAGTCACCTCTTGCAACATGCCTTGTCCGCCCACCATAGTCACCTCTTACAACATGCCTTGTCCGCCTACCACAGTCACCTCTTACAACATACCTTGTCCGCCTACCACAGTCACCTCTTACAACATACCTTGTCCGCCTACCACAGTCACCTCTTACAACATACCTTGTCCGCCTACCACAGTCACCTTACAACATGCCTTGTCCGCCTACCACAGTCACCTCTTACAACATACCTTGTCCGCCTACCACAGTCACCTCTTACAACATACCTTGTCCGCCTACCACAGTCACCTCTTACAACATGCCTTCTCCGCCTACCACAGTCACCTCTTACAACATGCCTTGTCCGCCTAACACAGTCACCTCTTACAACATGCCTTGTCCGCCTACCACAGTCACCTCTTACAACATACCTTGTCCGCCTACCACAGTCACCTCTTACAACATACCTTGTCCGCCTACCACAGTCACCTCTTACAACATACCTTGTCCGCCTACCACAGTCACCTCTTACAACATGCCTTGTCCACCTACCACAGTCACCTCTTACAACATGCCTTGTCCGCCTACCACAGTCACCTCTTACAACATGCCTTGTCCACCTACCACAGTCACCTCTTACAACATACCTTGTCCGCCTACCACAGTCACCTCTTACAACATGCCTTGTCCGCCTACCACAGTCACCTCTTACAACATGCCTTGTCCGCCTACCACAGTCACCTCTTACAACATACCTTGTCCGCCTACCACAGTCACCTCTTACAACATACCTTGTCCGCCTACCACAGTCACCTCTTACAACATGCCTTGTAGGTCGCATTGTAACTATTCTTTGCTCCTTGCGAGTCCGGCAACACACGGGCGAGCTTTCAACCTAAGAACAATTTTTTTGTTGGATTATACCAGAGCTTGTAGTTATAGGTAGTTATACCAGAGCTTGTAGTTATATGGTAAGTTATACCAGAGCTTGTAGTTATATGGTAAGTTATACCAGAGCTTGTAGTTATATGGTAAGTTGGTTATACCAGAGCTTGTAGTTATATGGTAAGTTGGTTATACCAGAGCTTGTAGTTATATGGTAAGTTGGTTATACCAGAGCTTGTAGTTATATGGTAAGTTAGTTATACCAGAGCTTGTAGTTATATGGTAAGTTAGTTATACCAGAGCTTGTAGTTATATGGTAAGTTAGTTATACCAGAGCTTGTAGTTATATGGTAAGTTAGTTATACCAGAGTTTGTAGTTATATGGTAAGTTAGTTATACCAGAGCTTGTAGTTATATGGTAAGTTAGTTATACCAGAGCTTGTAGTTATATGGTAAGTTAGTTATAACAGAGCTTGTAGTTACATGGTAAGTTAGTTATACCAGAGCTTGTAGTTATATGGTAAGTTAGTTATACCAGAGCTTGTAGTTATATGGTAAGTTAGTTATACCAGAGCTTGTAGTTATATGGTAAGTTAGTTATACCAGAGCTTGTAGTTATATGGTAAGTTAGTTATACCAGAGCTTGTAGTTATATGGTAAGTTAGTTATACCAGAGCTTGTAGTTATATGGTAAGTTAGTTATACCAGAGCTTGTAGTTATATGGTAAGTTAGTTATACCAGAGCTTGTAGTTACATGGTAAGTTGGTTATACCAGAGCTTGTAGTTATATGGTAAGTTAGTTATACCAGAGCTTGTAGTTATATGGTAAGTTAGTTATACCAGAGCTTGTAGTTATATGGTAAGTTAGTTATACCAGAGCTTGTAGTTACATGGTATCGAAATAGGGGAAGACTGCAGTAAAACTTGGTAAATAGTGAAACACGTACAAACAAAGTACTATAGTTTTACAAAATACAGAAACAGTGACGATAAACAGCAACGTTTCGACCAACAAGGCCTTTATCAAGCAAACGAACAAACAGGAGTGACAAATTAAAATGAAACACAAATGGACGACCAAATACCAACGTATCTAAGGAAAATCTGGAATAAAAACGAATAACGAAATAAATGTAACACAAAACACACATAAAAACTAGAAATAGAACGGAAAGAAACAATGAAACATCTAGTAAATAGATAACTTGAATACAAGCAACATATACCCATATAGATTACAAAGCATGGGAAGAGAAAGTACAAAGAAGCATAAGAATGTAATACATGCAACATATACCCATATAGATTACAAAGCATGGGAAGAGAAAGTACTAAGAAGCATAAGAATGTAATACGTTGAGCCGCGTGGTCGCAAGGTACCATACAAAGAAATCAACCGATTCTCCAGAGCAAATCGACTACGATCATCAGAGGAACATGATCGGATGGCTGTTACCTGGACATCGCAAGCTCCTGAATGGCCAGTATCATTGCAATGGGTAGCTACAGGGTCACAGAGCATTGGCGTATATCGCGCAAGTGTTGGGCGAATCGGTCACTGAGTCTCCTGCCGGTTTCCCAATATAGGCCTTGTTGCACCGCTTGCAGATAATGGCATAGATAATATTACGGGACTCGCACGTGAAACTGTCTTCAACAACGAACGTGGCTTTTGGAAAAGACACCGTGCGGGTCTGTATTACATAAGCACAAGTGTTGCAGCGCCGACGGCCACGCTGGATGGTGCCAAAATGACTCTGGATATTAGGCTTGAGGCGACTTTGAACCAACATATCCTTAAGGCTTCTGTCCCGTCTGTACGCCACCAAAGGATAGTGTTGGAAGATTGAACGTGTCTCAGGATCAGACTGAAGAATGGATAGATGACGGAATAAGACTTTCTTCACAAGGGAACTATGAGGGTGGAAAGTTAAGACAAGTTTCACCCTGTCAGAATTGGAAGTTCTATGCTGGTTAGAAAGAGCCTCCTGGCGAGAAATTTGCTGAACGCGCCGCATAGCAGAAGCAAGCACATTATCCGGGTATAAAAAAAAGAAATGGACGACCAAAAATGGAGATTAGAAACGTTTGTTTTTGGTCGTCCATTTGTTTTTTAAATTTGTCACTCCTGTTGTTCGTTTGCTTGATAAAGGCCTTGTTGGTCGAAACATTGCTGTATTTTGTCATTGTTTTTGTAATTTGTAAAACTACAGTACTTTGTGATTACGTGTTTTGCTAAGCATTATACAGCACAATTTATCTCCCAACATTATGCTATCAGTGCCAAACGTGGACGTTGACATGAAACAATAAAAGAAAACTAGTCACGACAGATATGAAGTGTCTACATAGAATGCAGTATCAAGAAGAGAACTAGTCACGACAGATATGAAGTGTCTACATAGAATGCAGTATCAAGAAGAAAACTAGTCACGACAGATATGAAGTGTCTACATAGAATGCAGTATCAAGAAGAGAACTAGTCACGACAGATATGAAGTGTCTACATAGAATGCAGTATCAAGAAGAAAACTAGTCACGACAGATATGAAGTGTCTACATAGAATGCAGTATCAAGAAGAGAACTAGTCACGACAGATATGAAGTGTCTACATAGAATGCAGTATCAAGAAGAGAACTAGTCACGACAGATATGAAGTGTCTACATAGAATGCAGTATCAAGAAGAGAACTAGTCACGACAGATATGAAGTGTCTACATAGAATGCAGTATCAAGAAGAAAACTAGTCACGACAGATATGAAGTGTCTACATAGAATGCAGTATCAAGAAGAGAACTAGTCACGACAGATATGAAGTGTCTACATAGAATGCAGTATCAAGAAGAGACCGGTTTCGAAATAAAGACACCAGGAAAAAAGGGGGCACAATACTGAACAACAAGAAACAACAAATGTAGAGTCTCAACTACACGCAGTATTTCAGACACAACAACAAATGTAGAGTCTCAACTACACGCAGTATTTCAGACACAACAACAAATGTAGAGTCTCAGCTACACGCAGTATTTCAGACACAACAACAAATGTAGAGTCTCAACTACACGCAGTATTTCAGACACAACAACAAATGTAGAGTCTCAGCTACACGCAGTATTTCAGACACAACAACAAATGTAGAGTCTCAGCTACACGCAGTATTTCAGACACAACAACAAATGTAGAGTCTCAACTACACGCAGTATTTCAGACACAACAACAAATGTAGAGTCTCAGCTACACGCAGTATTTCAGACACAACAACAAATGTAGAGTCTCAGCTACACGCAGTATTTCAGACACAACAACAAATGTAGAGTCTCAGCTACACGCAGTATTTCAGACACAACAACAAATGTAGAGTCTCAGCTACACGCAGTATTTCAGACACAACAACAAATGTAGAGTCTCAGCTACACGCAGTATTTCAGAAGCTACACGCAGTATTTCAGACACAACAACAAATGTAGAGTCTCAACTACACGCAGTATTTCAGGCACAGAAAAATAATGGGCTAAACTACCTTATCTGCTGTTGATCTCTTTTTAGTTGGCACATTCAATTTTGAATCAAATGGAAAGTCCATTAATTGAGCCCATTATTTTATAGCATGTTACAGTAAAACTCCAGATGTAGTACTGTAAAATGTTGGGAGTTTTCTGTCTGTAACATCCTACAGTTGTCCGTCTGTACAAATCTGTGACCTGTTAGATAATATTCATACACAACATGGTCAAAATTGGAATGTACTTGTGTTACGTGACGTATGTGCTTAACGGAGGCGCAACATACTCACGTTCTCATCTCAGACCACACACACACATCACAATCAGTGGTTAACCTGTTTGATAGGAACTAACGAAAACAAATAACACAACTGAAGAGATGGGACAATTACAAGAAGAAAGTTATTTAAATTGAAAACGAACGGTTCGTCAGGAAAGTCAATGATAAACTAACTAAACGTGAAATTCGTTGCCTACTACTGTTGCTAGGATTGTTAGTGTGTGCTGTGATTGCTGCTGACAGACGTGACACATTTTAAAAGGGCATATGTAGACTTAGGGCAGATTTGAACCATGTTTTTGAGCGTCTAGCGAGAAAAACGGTATGAGAAACAAAAAATGCGCGTTGTGTTAAACCCCTCAACGATGCGGGTTGTGTTAAACCTCTTTATGATGCGCGTTGTGTTAGGGAAGCAAATAATAGTACCACTGCGACCTGCAATGCATGTCGTAAGAGGCGACTGATGTAGGACATAGGAAGCTACCCTAGTAAATAAAAGCATCGCAGAAATCGGATGTGCTGGCCTACTTGTAGGCGCATGACCGACACAACGTAAATCGCTCTTATGCTCAGATCACATACAAATTACAAAGAGTGATTAACAAGTGGTCGATATGGGACGTTTGAAGAAGTTGTAGAAGAAGAAGAATACTGTGAGTTATATTAAGGAATACGGTATTATATCATATTTTACTTTGTCCGTTGACACGCGATGGGTAATTTTGTCCGTTGACACACGATGGGTAATTTTGTCCGTTGACAAGCGATGGGTAATTTTGTCCGTTGACACGCGATGGGTGATTTTGTCAACATTACACCGGTCGCTTTTACTGCCCAATGCTTTTCTGGTAGCCAGTTGAGGCTGGGTCGACCGGAGGATCGTTGCTGTCAGAAAAAATGCACACCAACTGTGGAATTAAACCACGAGCCTAGGAAACAAATGCCCTAACTACAAAACTATCTCGCGGTTGAGTTCCTTGAGCATTCAAATATATTTTCATATCTCAAACCTTCCCCGTCAGATACAGCAGACGACCAACATCCAGATTGAGGTAGGTAGACGGTATAGAAGTCAGTGATCTATCTGTCGATAATGTATCCAAGATTACAAGGAAATGATCGTCACTCTTATCTCTCTCTGGCCTACCACCCAGCCTCGTTTACCTCCTCCCATAACACCACTAACATTGCCATCTCACATTTCAATCTACCAGTGTACTCTCACACAGATGCAATAAAACAAATCAAATAGCAGCGATTTTGAAATCATCATGAACACTAAAACAAGTCAAATGTGGTGTAGCTAGACAAGAACACTATGCTGATAGCCAAAGAAGAATAGTAAACCAATAATGAACCGGTGTCGTTAGTCGACACACGTTGCGAGGCATACTGAGGAGGAGATCGGAGCAGTTATGAACTAATTGGTTCGATGTGCAGTGATGATGATCCGACGACTAAAACAGCCTGGTGTAGCACAATTGTTCTCCCAACATTATCCTATCAGTGCCAAACCTGGACGCTGACATGAAACAATAAAAGAAAACTAGTCATGACAGAGATGAAGTGTCTGCATAGAATGTTGGCTGTATCAAGAAGAGACCGGTTTAGAAATAAAGACATCAGGGAAAAAGTGGGCACAATACTGAACAACAAGAAACAACAAATTAAATGGTTCTGCCACATAAGCAGACTACCAACAGACATTGCGCCCCAAAAGAGCACTGCTACTCCGATACGAAGCAAAAGGCCGTTCTACGCAAAAGGTTGACACCGAAATAACAGAGACAGTGAAAGGCACTATTTATGAAGGGCGCACACAAAAACATGTTATGGAAATCTCTTCTTATCCTGACACTGTGAAACAAAACATGATTCAAGGAAAGAAAGAAAGAAAGAAGAAGAAAGACAAGAAATACAGTGGGGTTTGGACATTTAATGAGAATGAAATACAACCAACCACCAATAACAGCATACAATAAAAAGATATCGGGTACTAGAGCTAAGGAAGACCAAGAAAAAGATGGATAGACAATATCAAGACCACACTACATAAACACGGATACAACACAACAAGGGCGACTCATCTAACATTAGAACGCAAATTAAAGCGTCCATCCCTACGCTTACACGGCAAGAGTGGGCAGCCAACTACATCTTCCACCTGGGAATAGACGACAACCAACTACATCTTCCACCTGGGAATAGACGATAACCAACTACATCTTCTACCTGGGAATAGACAGAAGAAGTGTACTCTTGTGTTTAGCAGATTGTGTGAACTGAAACAACATTGTTAGTCTCTTATTTCCAACTTCTCACCCGAGTGCTTACCGGGGTTCAAATTTGAGGCGTAAAGAATAGAACCACTGTTACCTGCCACGCATGTCGTAAGAGGCGACTAAGGAGGTTTGGCTGAAATCGGATGCATAGGTCCGTTAGGAATGCTAACCTGAAACATGTGCTTGCAAAAAACGGATGCACCAGACATAAGGCACATAACATGGTGCAACGAAACCCTCACAATGAGGAATGTGATAACGGATTCTACGGTCGCCAATCTGCCTCGGAGATTTAGCCATGCAGTAAGAGTGTCAGACCTACCATCGCTTGGGTGGCCAAAACTTACTGCGGTAAGAGGCTGGAACAAACGGGAAGCAAATATCATGGAAATTGTGTCCTACAGAACTGCCCCCAGTATGCAGACTTGAGAAGAAAGAGGTGGCCCACTTACACCAGCATCCAAGACAAACTGTATGACGGGGCTGATAATCTGAGGCAGACGGCTGCCTTTATTAGAGAATCCGAAATCCCAATCTAGTGAGAACGCAGAAGAAGAAGAATTTCTAACTTGATGAAGGCAGTATATTAAAGATGATTAATCCTGCTGTTACTGTACTGCATCTGGTTCAGATCTTATGTTTCGTTTGTTTAGTATAGGTTATTGTTATTTTATTGCATCCGGGAACTAATTGTCCCATAGAAATTAAGTGTACTTACTCTCTTCATTTTGTCACGATTTCGGGGGAACGAACGAAATGTTTCTGATTATAAATATTTATGTACATATGTACGTACAGATAGCGTGAGGTTGGGGGTGATGTTGAGGAGCCACATGTGTCATTGACCGCGAAGAAGTAAACAGATCGAACCAGGCATTAATATTTATATATATATATGGGGGTGGAAGAAGTGTTAATGTTAGTGCTGTCAAATGAAAATCGTGGCATATCCTTTACATGACGTAGCCATAAATCACAGTAAACGAGTCGTTGATTTTCTAGGCACCACTTAATTAATACTTTCAGTAGTTTGCCATTGCTTTCTGAACGGTGAGGTCTAGTTTTCATCATCATCAGGTGCCGTCTCCACATCGAAGGTTGGCTGCAATGAATCTCCAGCATCTCTGTCTTTCGCCTTGGTGTTGCACACTGCCAGACTGTAACCTGTCCATTTCTTAAAGTTTCCTCCCACTTATCTCTCGGTCTTCCTCTTGCTCTTCCCACTCAAATTTCCCTCTTGTAAATGTTTTATCATGGTGTCATGTCTTTTATGTGCCCAAAATACTTTACTTGTCTGAATTTTATTTCTCTTAATAATTGTTTCTTCATGCCTAGTTTTCCTAAAACTTGTTTATTTGTCTGTTTTTCTGTCCATGAAACTCTGCCTATTCTTCTATATATCCACATCTAGTTTTACCTTTTGTAAAAATCTCACGGAAATGAATTTGCTTCTGTTTTGCCCACCGTGGGATTTGAACCAGGTACGCTTGGGTTTGTGATCGAGCTCACCACCGCTGGAGCTACATACGCTCACCTTACTGCTGTACTTACAGGCAATTTGTAATGTGGAAGTGGGGAGGGGAAGGTGTGTAGAGTGTCTGTCACATATTGCATGTTGATATGTGTTATCTCAGTCTCTCTCACTCTCTTTCTCTCTCACTCTCTCTCACTCTCTCTCTCGTTACCTTCTGGAAACGTATTAGTTTTACCACCTGTTCTGTACATTTTCACCTGTTGATAACATCAAGGGGAGTGCTTGTGTTGCATGTATGATACTTTCCACATACTCCATAAGATAGTTAGTCTCATGTGATGCTCATACAACAAATAGAGAATATTCATAAGTTATAGTCAATATCTCATCTATTTACTTACTCGTGTTATGATTGTTGTGTATATGTTTGTACATCATCTCCTGGTGTGTGTGTGTGTATCCTTACGTATGTTGCCGGGGCTTGCGATGGGAGCAAAGAATAGTAACACTGCAACCTACAAGGCATGTCATAAGAGGTGACTGAGGTGGGGGCCTAGGTAAGTATCTAGTAAATAAAGCGTCGCAGAAATCGGATGTGCTGGCCTACTTGTAGGCGCATAACTGGCACAGCGTACAATCTCTTTTAGGCTCAGATCACATACTTCTTCTTCAAACGCTCCATATCGACCACTTGTCAACCACTCTTTGTGATTTGTATGTGATCTGATCCTAAGAGCTATTGTACATTGTGCCAGTTATACGCCTACAAGTAGGCCAGCACATTTGATTTCTGCGATGCTTTTTATTTACTAGTGTAGCTTTCCTAGGCCCCTACTTCATTCGTCTCTTACACCATGCAATGTAGGTCACAGTGCTACTATTCTTTGCTCCCCCTGCAAGCCAGATCACATACAAATCACAGAGTGGTTTAACAAGTGGTCGATATGGAGCGTTTGATGAAGAAGAAGAAGAAGTAACCTGCCATCATCTCCTAGTCTATGTTTATATTTAGATCCAACCAGTACCACACTGAATCTGCCTAGCAAATTGTAAAAATCGTAAAGAGGTTTTTAAAAAACTGTTTACCAATTTTTATCAGTTAATTAGAATGTTCTTCAACATACAAACACATACAGGTTCGAACAAACTACAAATATTTTTAGCAACATATTTTGTAACTTCCTGAGCTCTTCATCCGCTTCCTCATTTTCTCTCTCTCTCTGTCACACACTTTTTTACACGCACTGTCTCACTCTCTTACACACATTCCCAGGTGTGAACACAAAAATATGTTTGCTTCAGGTAGATAAATACATTTATAACATATTTTACTACCAATATACCAGCCACATTGTAGTCTACATTGCAATCTACATACACTGGTACACTGCAATCTACATACGAGACACATATAACCTCAGATCTACATCTATCACTAAAATCGATACTGAATCTTCCCAACGGTTTAAGAATTTTTGAATTACACTTACAAACAGAAATGGATGCCTGAGGGGAAGAGTGAGAAGTGTGTTTAACCAGCAAGCCACAACAAATAGTATGCATACCCTTGTGGCATCTGTGGAGGGGGTACTGAGCACCTATGGGTGTGGTTCAAGTATTCTTGGCCATCTTCTGTATTGTGTTCCAGACTGTCATTCATTTCTTGTTCTATCGTTCTAATGTTCTCCAAGTCATCCTCTGTATTGTGTTCCAGACTGTGATTCATTTCTTTCAGTTCTTGTTCTACTGTTCTCCTCCAGGCCATCCTCTGTATTGTGTTCCAGACTGTGATTCCTTTCTTTCAGTTCTTGTTCTACTGTTCTAATGTTCTCTTCCAGGTCATTTTGGGTCTTTCATGTTTTCGTTTACCCTCTGGTGTCCATCTCAGTGCAGTTTTCATGATAGACTGCAGATAGTCTGATCCATCTCCAGCATCTCTTTGGATGATGGTGCTCATATTCTCCTGTTGACATCGTGTGAGCAGTTCTTGGTTAGAGATAGTATTTTAGCCAGAACATAAATAAGATCTTTCACAGACAAGTTGTATGGAAAGTTTGGACATATCTTGTTCTGTCATTCTCCAGAATTCTGATCTGTATAATCAAGTTGATAGCACACAGCTGCTGCAGTATATATTAATCTTGGTTCTAATGCTGTATTGAGCTGAGTTGCAAGCTGTCTGAAGGGTCATGAATGCACTTTGTGCCTCACACAGTCTACTTTTAATATCAGATCAAGCCCCTCCTTCGTAGCTGATAACAGTTCCAAGATATTTGAAAGTCAATCTCCTCCTTCGTAGCTGATAACAGTTCCAAGATATTTGAAAGTCAAGTTCCTCCTTCGTAGCTGATAACAGTTCCAAGATATTTGAAAGCAGTTTCAGTAACTAAGTAACATTGTTGCATTATGGTGATTCACCACTTGCTGCGATGATCAGAGGCCCACAATATCCTGTAGTGCATACAATGGGCATATGTATAGTGTCTTATCATATTTACATATATTGTTTGTGTGGTCACAGATATCATATTATTGTTTGTGAGGTCACAGATATCATATTATTGTCTGTGAGGTCACAGATAGGGAACTTGATAACATGCCATGCAAAGACAACATGCCACGCTGGTGACAACATGCCACGCTGGTGACAACATGCCACGCTGGTGACAACATGCCATGCTGGTGACAACATGCCACACTGGTGACAAATGCAATGGCAGGGTTCCAGGTCACTACTTAGACATCCAAACATCTCACTACATCCAAACATCTCACTGACATCCAAACATCTCACTGACATCCAAACATCTCACTGACATCCAAACATCTCACTGACATCCAAACATCTCACTGACAGCTAAACAACAGTTGATCAACAGCATCCACATACCCACTCATGTCTCCGCAAAGTCACCAACAACACAAGAATCGACAGTTACGAATATCAGCATCAGAGAAAAGGTTGGAACAAGACCATGCTTGAACTATATAGCAAAACAGAGAATGAAGTGGTTTGGCCACTTAGTAAGAAACGAACAGACCAAACTGCTTATGAAGCTTTCCACAACAGAATATCAGGAAGGAAGGCGAGAGGAAGACCGAGGAAAAGGTGGATAGATAACGTAGTTGAATTCCGCCAGGGGACTAAGAAAACCATCACGAGTCACCAGATAAGCGCAAGACAAATACATAAAACCACGACACTGAGTTAACAACCCGGTAACAGTGTGCTGACAAAAGAAGAAAAAGAAGGTCAGTTTGGTCACACAACATTCTTGATGTACGCAGCTGGGTTACAGGATACCATAATCCTTTACTTTAAGATCTAATTTACATTGTTCATTTGAGAATCATCTTCATCGGACATGTACATAATTGCTCGGATCTCCTCCCAAACATGTATTTCAGTGTGTTTAGGCTAGCAACTCGCGTTCTGTGTTGATTAATGTATCTACTGGGGTTTCTCTCATGGTTTTCCGTCTTGCCGCACCTATCGGTAAGCACAATCCTCTCTCTTCGATCGTTCTTTTCGGTCATTTTTATCATTCTTATTGTGATATATAAACAGCCATTGCCAACAACGTGTTTTACGTCACATCGTTCAGTACCATTTGGAGCTCTATTGCTTATCCTCTGTGGGTGGGTCCAACGATACTCTGACGATGATTTCAACCAGCGTTTACTGGGTTCGCTCTCCATCAGCCTTTGGCTGTCCCCAGCCAACCTGCTGCTATTTTTTTAGGGTAGTGACCCTTAGACGACCTACCCTCCCGGGCTGTTGAGCATCATCTGCCCAGGTTGCCTGTCTTTTTGTGGACTACTTGTCTTCCTGCCGTCCAGTTTTGTGTACAGTTTACTCCGCTGGTCTTTGATTGTCCCCAATCAAACTACAAGGCAGCAGTAGTTTCCTTCGAGTGGAAACGCACGCTGGGTTCAGCCTTGCTGGGCTTTCCAGTTTTTCTGCACATTTGGGTGGTCCGCTCACCCTCATGTCTGCAGCGCCATGCACTTCTGCCCATCGTTGGACCCACCCATGCATCGTCCGCATGCATGCTCGCTCTTCCCTGATGCCTGCACCACCATCTTCATCAGTTCTCACCGTGCTCACATTTATCATGCCTCTAGGCTGTACGGACACTGGGCTCAACTCGGGCCCCACCTCAGGGCTTCGAGTTTTGCCCTATGTGGGCCCACATGCAACTCATCTCTAGCCCAAGTTTCGCTCCGCGGCCCACGTCCTCTTCTCTGGATGCACCCCGTATCCCTTTATGGTTATCCGTTCAACGTTTTACCATCGGCCGAGAAAGATGTGCATTAATAATTTAATGAATTAGCAATCTATCGGTATCTAATTTACAAGTACCTCTGAAGTCAGAATAAGGCTTACATGAATGAGTAGTGACACGGGTGATAAGGAAAGCAAGTTTTCACGCAAAAATCAATCAGGGGTGCCATGTAGGATGGAATGTAGATCAAAAACTTTTGTTGAGTCATTACTCTTGTTGAGCATTCGCTGAACATACTTGTCTGATATAGAGATGCATGGAGACTTGCACAACTCTTGTGAAAATATGATTTCTATCTTTATAATGAGTTTGATGTGTTCTCTTGTTTAGCATTGGTAGGACATATTGGTTGGACATTTGTAGGCTCATCAGTCAACATCAAACTGGTGTAGTTAGTTGCTTGACGTGCCCGTATGTTTCTGCGGCTCTCAAGGGGAGCAAAGAATAGTAACACTGACCGACAAGGCATGTAGTAAGAGGTGACTGAGGTAGGTGCCTAGGGAAGCTATCCTAGTAAATGAAAAGCGTTGCAGAAATCGGATGTGCTGGCCTACTTGTAGGCGCATGACTAGCACAGCGTACGGTCGCTCTTAGACTCAGATCACATACAAATCACAAAGAGTGGTTTAACAAGTGGTCGATATGAAGTGTTTGAAAAAGAAGTTGCTAGACGCTGTCAGAGATCTTGCGTAGGAGATCAGAGCATCTATGGACATGTCCAGAATGTAATGAAGACATTCCAAGCTTAAGCTGGGCATACTTGTCTGCTATAAAAACAGATGCAGACTTAGACAAGTCATTTGAAATGCATTCAGATGTAGACAAGTCTTGTGAAAACAGGATTCTTATCTTAATTGTAGTTATTTGCCAGCTAAGAATGTAGGCATAGTAATAGCGTCTGGTATGGTGTCTCTGACTGATTGATGCGTGAAGGCTTGCTATCATCTTAATAGTAAGTTTGAATTGTTATCAGTTGATGTAGCTCAACATTTAAAAAAATGAGATGATCAAGGTTATATTTTGTCTTATTTTAGATTTTTTTCTTGCAGATTCTGACTTGTCTACATTTACTGGATGATTGTGCACTCCAATTATGTTGTGACATAAACGCACATTCAGGATTCTGCTCTCCAACTATGTTATGACATAAACGCACATTCGGGATTCTGCTCTCCAATTATGTTGTGACATAAACGCACATTCGGGATTCTGCTCTCCAATTATGTTGTGACATAAACGCACATTCAAGATTCTGCTCTCCAACTATGTTGTGACATAAACGCACATTCAAGATTCTGCTCTCCAACTATGTTGTGACATAAACGCACATTCAAGATTCTGCTCTGCAACTATGTTATGACATAAACGCACATTCAAGATTCTGCTCTCCAACTATGTTGTGACAGAAACATACATTCTGGATATTTAAGGATTGTAAAATTCATCCTAAAACAGTTGTTCTATGTACCACACATTGACAGCTACCCACACATTGAATAGCCTGCCTCCACACATTGAATAGCCTGCCTCCACACATTGAATAGCCTGCCTCCACACATTGGTAGCTGACCACTTTGGGGCCTGCTCATGAGTAGCCTGCCTCCACACATTGAATAGCTTGTACCCACACATTGAACAGTCTGTATTCATACACTGAGCAACCTGTCCCACATTGATCAAATACCCCACACATTGAATAGCCTTCTCGCTCACATCGAGCAGCCTGCCACCTTATCACTGCAGTAGAGACTGTGACAAAGAACAAATATGATCTTACCACAAGACTGGTTATGATTTGATGATCAATTCTATTATGGAGGAAGGAGAAAGAAAGACGCTGAGCAAAATCCCAGATTCACAAAGTCAGACTTCGACCATCTACAGTTCTGCAGCTAATGGAAAACCTGCGGATAGTGCCAGGAAAGCTGGACATGGAGCTGGCAATAGTGGTGTTGGCGCTAGTGAAGGTTTTGCTGATATTGCATCCAAGATATTCAGTTCAAAGGTCAAAGGACAAGGTAAGATTAGTTATATATAGCAAACTATTTGCAATCAATATTTCTCACTATTTACACAATTATTGTAAATGTTTAACATTGTGTTTTTCACTATTTACCCAATTATTGTAAATGTTTTATATTGTTGAATTTTTCATTATTCACACAATTATTGTAAATATATGTTATATATGTGAGATGTTGTACACGAAATAATATTTAATATCTTGTAAAGATTTGCTCAGACTTTCAAGTTTCTCTGTTAGCAGTTCTGTCCCTTTCATGTACATGCATTGTCGATTTCATGTGCACACACTTATTTCTTTTCCTAATCCTGTTTTGTCTCACAGTGTCAGGATAAGAAGAGATTTCTAGAACAAACTTTTGTGTGCGCTTCATAAATAGTGTCTGTTATCTCTGGGGTCCACCTTTTGTGTGGCCTTTTGCTTAGAATCCATTGTACTATAGCAAGTTCGCTCTTTGAGGTGCACTGTCTGTTGGTTTGAGGTGCACTGTGGTTTGTCCTGTCGTTGGTTTGAGGTGCACTGTCTGCTTACGTGGCCAAACAATTTAATTTGTTGTTGCTTGATAAAGTTCGGTACTGATGTTTTACACACTTTTTCCTGATGTCTTCATTTCTAAACCGATCTCTTCTTGATACTCCCAGCATTCTGCCTAGACACATCATCTCTGTCATAACTAGTTTTCTTCTATCATTTGATGTCAGCATCCAGGTTTGACACTGATAACATAATGTGGGGAGAAAGATTGTGTTGAACATTGCTCTTTTTGTGTTTATGGTGATATGTCTGCATTTTAAAATTGATGCCATTTGTCCTATCATTTGATTTGCTTTGTTGCATCTGTGTTGAATTTCATTAGTTATTCTTCCATTTGCTGAAAAAATGCTGCCTAGATATGTAAAGTCTCTGACTTGTTTTAATCGACAAGTCTGTCAATGGAGATATTGGTAGTGTTTTCCTCTCTGGTGACTGTCATTTCTTCGATTTTCTCAGTTTTTATTTTCATATTGTATTAATTGCATGTTAATTGTAGTCTGTTAATGTATTGCTGTAGCTGTTTCTCTGTTGTTGATATGTCTGCCTGATCGTCTGCAAAAAGAAATTCATTTAAGAGTTCCTCAAGGTTGTTTCCTTCGATGGTGTTAGTTATTTGACAGATTTGATCGATATATGTGATGACCAGCAGCGGTGATAGTACACATCCTTGTCTTACTCCTGACCCTACGTGGAAATTTTCTGATAGTCCCTACTATCTTTATAATGTACACACTATCTATTTCACGTACAGGTTGTGTATTTCATATACAATCTCTTGAACTCTGTGACTTGAATATACACACACCCACTATAGTTCATGTACACACACCCACATTATGTCATTTACACATACTCTCTCTCTGTGTGTACCATAAACATGTCTGACATCCAACTCTCAACAGTTACATCCAAGATGGACACTTGTGACAGGAAACACAACAAACAAAATGGCTGTGATGATGACCTTCCATTAGGAAGTGAAGGTGAGTGACACTTGACTAGTTCTGTCTTATCATGTTTCTCCACTCTCTCCATCTCTCTCTCTCTCTCTCTAGCAAACATACATAATGTATGTACTGTTATCTTGTGTATGTCTTACCACAGCTCCCTCTCTCTCTCTCTATCTGTCTAGTGAACACTGACTTTGTCAATCCTAGCTTTGATATCTTTATGTGTGTAGCTCCATCACTGTATAAATATGACTTCCCAAATGTGTAGAATTGTGTACAGATCCCAGTCTCTAGTGGATACACACATAATGTATGTACTGACAGGAGTGTCTTATGTTGTCTGACCCGGACACTCATTTGTCTGTGTACACAATAAGTTTTACTTGAGAGACAGGTCTGTGTACACAATAAGTTTTACTTGAGAGACAGGTCTGTGTACACAATAAGTTTTACTTGAGAGAGACACGTCTTATGTACACATAATTTGCCTTTATTACAACTGAACTGTTCATTATTTGGGTATGATTTGGTATAGTTGCCAATCTGAGGAAGTTACCAGCCCATCTTGTGTGTATGTAAGGAAGTTACCAGCCCATCTTGTGTGTATGTAAGGAAGTTACCAGCCCATCTTTTGTGTGTGTGTATAGGAAGTTACCGCCCATCTTGTGTGTATGTAAGGAAGTTACCACCCCATCTTGTGTGTATGTAAGGAAGTTACCAGCCCATCTTGTGTGTATGTAAGGAAGTTACCACCCCATCCCCCATCTTGTGTGATCAGTTATGTTTGTATGAGACATTACTTTGGTGGAGTAATGTCTCTCTCTCTCTTTTCATCCCCTCTATCAGGGGATGGAGTTTGAAGTAATGTCTCTCTCAGAGAAGTCTCTCAGGTGTTAAAGTAATGTCTCTCTCAGGTGTTAGAGAAGTCTCTCCCATGTGATAGTGCAGTCTCTCTCAGGTGATAGATCTCATATTTTGTATACAGATGAAATGTTATCTCCAACATGAGATTGACAGTGTTGTCACCGTCAGTCGGGCACCACCAGTCAGTCAGACACCGTCAGCCAGTCACAGTCAGTCAGACACCTGCTAGTAGTTGAAACCATCTTGTGTGATATGTAATCATATGATCATGTTTATATCCAATGACTTGTGCTATTGTACGTGTGTGTGTATGTGTGTACTTGCTATCAGATTTAGACAATCAGCACATATATACACACATCTGTGGTTGTGGGATTGAAACCTGTTTCTTACTGTCTTCAATTCACTTTGGTTGAGTGTAACTGCCGAGTGTAACTGCCAAGTGTAACTGCCAGGTATATTCAGCTTGAAATGAGTTCTACATTTCATTATGACCGTTCACTTGTTGGTCAGTTTTCGTTGGACTATGGAAGACTTGCCCTAGTCACTTATGGATATGCAGGTCAGATAAGTTGATTATTTCTTAGATAAAGCTATTAAATGGTTGGGCCACATAAGCAGATTACCAACAGACAGTGCACCAACAGACAGTGCACCAACAGACAGTGCACCACAAAGAGTAATGTTACTCCAATACAGTGGATACAAAGCAAAAGGCCGCACCAAATGTGGACCTCAGAGATAACAGAGACGTCAAAAAGACATTATTTATGAAGCACACACAAAGCCTGTGCTAGAAATCTCTTCTTACCCTGAAGCTGTCAGGCAAATTAGGATTGGAGAAGAGAAAATAATACAAAGTACATAGAGAGGCTCGCTCCAGGTGTCTCCTTTTTCGACCTGACGCTGAGTAAGGCAAAACAGGATTAGAGAATAGATAGATAGAAAGCTATTAAACATTTACTCCAATATTTATTTCATCAATATTTGGACAGTAGAAGTACCAATATTCGTTGATTATTTGAAAATTTACATCCAATATTTTGATTATTATCAATATTTGACAGTAAAGTAGCCAATATTTAGTTGATTATTTGATCAATATTTGAACAGTAGAAGTAGCCAATATTACGTTGATTATTTGATCAATATTGAACAGTAAGTATCAATAATTCAATATTTAGTTGATTATTTGATCAATATTTGAACAGTAGAAGTAGCCAATATTTAGTTGATTATTTGATCAATATTTGGACAGTAGAAGTAGTCAATAATTCAATATTTAGTTGATTATTTGAACAGTAGAAGTAGCCAATATTTAGTTGATTATTTGATCAATATTTGGACAGTAGAAGTAGTCAATAATTCAATATTTAGTTGTTATTTGATCATATT
Source organism: Arion vulgaris (assembly GCA_020796225.1). Taxonomy (NCBI): domain Eukaryota; kingdom Metazoa; phylum Mollusca; class Gastropoda; order Stylommatophora; family Arionidae; genus Arion; species Arion vulgaris. The sequence continues at coordinate 1,792,571 of CM036774.1, forward strand.
TGAATAGTAGAAGTAGTCAATATTTAGTTGATTATTTGATCAATATTTGAACAGTAGAAGTAGTCAATATTTAGTTGATTATTTGGACAGTAGAAGTAGTCAATAATTCAATATTTAGTTGATTATTTGATCAATATTTGAACAGTAGTAGTCAATGTTTAGTTGATTATTTGATCAATATTTGAACAGTAGAAGTAGTCAATGTTTTGATACATGTCCACTTGTGTTATTATTTCCTCAGCTCACAGTCTAAGTCTAGACCATGGTACAGACAGGTAAGTAGAGAATAGAATATCTTCTCACATTTAGATATTGTGTTGTATTGTCCTCTCTTCCGCACACTGTTATAGGTTACATAGGGCCTGCAAGCAATTTCTCCATACCACTCTTTCCTGGGCAACTTGTTCAGTCACGTTAAATCTTGTTCTAACATAAGCAACATGTCAAGACAATATAAATATAACAGCATGAGAGAAAGTAAACGAGAAAAGGAAATATAAATTATAACAACATGAGAGAAAGTAAACGGAGGAGGAGAAGGGAAATATAAATTATAACAACATGAGAGAAAGTAACGACAGAGAAAGGAAATATAAATTATAACACATGAGAAAGTAACGAGGAGAAGAAATATAAATTATAACAACATGAGAGAAAGTAAATGGAGGAGAAGAATTATAACAGCATGAAGAAAGTAAATGGAGGAGAAGGAAATATAAATTATAACAACATGAGAGAAAGTAACGAGGAGAGAAGGAAATATAAATTATAACAACATGAGAGAAAGTAAACGATGGGGGAAAGGAAATATAAATTATAACAGCATGAGAGAAAGTAAACGAGGAGGAGAAGGAAATATAAATTATAACAACATGAGAAAGTAAAGACGGAGGAGAAGGAATATAAATTATAACAGCATGAGAGAAAGTAACGACGGAGGAGAAGGAAATATAAATTATAACAACATGAGAGAAAGTAACGACGGAGGAGAAGGGAAATATAATTATAACAACATGAGAGAAAGAAAACGACAGAGGAGAAGGAAATATAAATTATAACAGCATGAGAGAAGTAAACGAGAGGAGAAGGGAAATATAAATTATAAAATGAAGTAAATAAAATACAGGAGAGATGGAATTAAATTACTACAAGTCATGAGAGAAAGTAACGACGGAGAAGGAAATATAAATTATAACAGCATGAGAAAAAGTAAACGAGGAGAAGGAAATATAAATATAAAATGTGCTGGTTAATAAAATACCAGAGTAGATGTGATCTTTGTAATATTGCTACATGAAGTCTCGACATGACCTTTGCCCTCTGACTCATGTTAGAGTAAGGGGGGGGAGGACTAGTTGTACAGAATGTGTTGCAATTGTGTTGTTGGCGTGTTGTTGATAAGTGTGTAACATCTAGTCTCTTGGTGCAGATGATAATGTTTAGTTGACGCACACATCACACACCCTAATACACACTGGGTGTAACTTTAGTTGAAAGAAACACTTGCACACACACAATCATACACATACCCTTTGACACACACTTCAATACACACTATCAAACACATGTATGCACCTGTGTTTTGCCGGGACTAGAAAGGGAGCAAAGAATAGTAACACTGCAACCTACAAGGCATGTCGTAAGAGGTGACTTCTTCTTCTTTGCGTTCGTTCTTTACCACCAATTTTAATCACTCTTTGTGATATGTTTGATCTTTGCCAAGAACGTGTATACGTTGCACATTGGTTTGGTAGGCTCCTAAACGCATAGATATCTACATGTTTAGGACACATGCATCCGATTTCAGCCAAGTAAGAGGTGACTGAGGTAGGGACCTAGGAAAGCTGCCCTAGTAAGTAAAAGCGTCACAGAAATTGGATGTGCTGGCCTACTTGTAAGCACATAACTGGCACAACATACAATCACTCTTAGGCACAAATCACAGATTGGTTAACAAGTGGTAGATATTGAGCGTTTGAAGAAGAAGAAGGATGTTACATCAATGTTTCGATATCTATGCATGTTTCAGTTTCCAATATCTTCATTGCATTCGGACATTCCATAGGTGCTCCGATCTCCTTCGCAATATCTCCAACAGCGTCCAACGACTGACTGTATCAGTTTGATTTTGATTGATGAGCCTACTCATATACCTGTTGTGCTGTTCTTTTCTTGCTACTCCAATCTTCAATCCTAGCTCCTGCAATCCAGTAATTGACGTGGGCTGGTTTAAATGAAAATCTTCTTTGCGGCCATACTCTATGAGGGCATTCAAAATGTCAGCTTTCTTCATTGGCTGCCCCCCTGATATGGTGGCAGAGCCAGCAAGCCTGTCTGCTTTCTCATTGCCAACGACACCCATGTGCCCCGGAATGAAGATAAGTGTAATTCTGCAAATTTGTTACGCTTTTAGTGATTCAGTCCATTGCCTGTGCACCGAACCAGATGTATATAGATGTAGTGTTAGAAGAAGAAGGATGTTACATCAATGTTATCTATAGCATATATATCTATATATAGATGTAATTCTATTCTCTTCGCCCACCAGGGAGGCATAGGTCCACAACCAAGGCCTTCCAAGCCATCTTTTCCAGATCTCCTCCTTGCAGGGTCCCTCTTCTTCCTTGGGTGGTGAGCTATGAGTTTTCCTGGTTGTGGTTTCTGTAGCTATCTAGTGTTTTTACGGGGTGGGGTAACTAGCCCCCCTCCCACCCTCCTTAGTCGCCTCTTACGACATGCGTGACAGGTAACAGTAGTTCTATTATTTACACCCCAATTTGGACCCCGGTAACCACTCAGGCGTATAGATGTAATGTCAGACAATATTATGTTGAGAATACTGTGTCAATGTTGTAAGATCAGCTTGCTAAGAGAGTTGTCTCTGTCCATGAAAATTTGACAGTTCAATTGTTCTGGTCACATTTCAATAAACAGCAAAATGGGAGTATCTCTTAAGGTAAAACTGTCACACCTGAGAAAGTTGACACAGCAAACACAAAAGAGATGTTCAATGCAAAACCCATTGAAGATACAGAATAGTTTAACAGTGAGGAATACAAGTTTGATTAAACTGGCACAACTCCAAGGCAGAAGTTGTGCAGAGACATGGTCGTGTGTACAGTTGGCAAAGAGTGTAAAAGGATTGTTGAAAGCCTGACATTTGATTTTTTAAATTTTCATTTCTTTGTGTGCATTTTTCTTTAGCAACAATCTAAGCAGTTGTTATTGATAAGGTGACTTAGTGATGTCATTGATAAGGTGACTTAGTGATGTCATTGATAAGGTGACTTAGTGATGTCATTGATAAGGTGACTTAGTGATGTCATTGATAAGGTGACTTAGTGATGTCATTGATAAGGTGACTTAGTGATGTCATTGATAAGGTGACCTAGTGATGTCATTGATAAGGTGACTTAGTGATGTCATTGATAAGGTGACTTAGTGATGTCATTGATAAGGTGACTTAGTGATGTCATTGATAAGGTGATTTGGTGATGTCATTGATAAGGTGACTTAGTGATGTCATTGATAAGGTGGCTTTATGGTGTCTTTGATAAGGTGACTTTGGGGTGTCATTGATAAGGTGACTTAGTGATGCCATTGATAAGGTGACTTTGTGGTGTTATTGATAAGGTGACTTAGTGATGTCATGATAAGGTGCTTCAAGGTGTCTTTGATAAGGTGACTTGGGTGTCATTGATAAGGTGACTTAGTGTCCATTGATAAGAGTGACTTTGAGGTGTCATTGATAAGGTGACTTAGTGAGGTTATTGATAAGGTGACTTAGTGATGTCATTGATAAGGTGACTTAGTGATGTCATTGATAAGGTATCTGAGTTGTCATTGATAAGGTGACTTAGTGATGTCATTGATAAGGTGGCTGTGGTATCTTGATAGGTGACTTTGTGGTGTCATTGATAAGGTGACTTAGTGATGTCATGATAAGGTGATTTGTGTGTTTTTGATAAGGTGACTTTGTGGTGTCATTGATAAGGTGACTTAGTGATGTCATTGATAAGGTGACTTGGTGGTGTTATCGATGAGGTGATTTGGTGGTGGTATTGATAAGGTGACTTAGTAATGTCATGATAAGGTGACTTAGTGATGTCATAGATAAGGTGACTTAGTGGTGTATTGATAAGGCGACTTGGTGATGTCAGATAGGTGACTTAGTGGTGTTATTGATAAGGTGACTTAGTGGATGTCTTGATAAGGTGACTTAGTGATGTCATAGATAAGGTGAATTAGTGATTATAGATAAGGTGACTTTGGTTTTATTGATAAGGTGATTTGTGGTGTTATTGATGGTGACTTGGATGTCATAGATAAGGTGACTTAGTGGTGTTATTGATAAGGTGACTTAGTGGTGTTATTGATAAGGTGACTTAGTGATGTTATTGATAAGATGACTTGGTGTCAGGTAAGTGACTTTGGTGTCATTGTTACGGTGACTTAGTGGTGTCATTGATAAGGTGACTTAGTGATGTTATTGATAAGGTGACTTAATGATGTCATAGATAAGGTGGCTTAGTGATGTCATTGATAAGGTGACTTAGTGATGTTATTGATAAGGTGACTTAGTGGTGTCATTGATAAGGTGACTTATTGGTTTTATTGATAAGGTGATTGGTGTGTATTGATAAGGTGACTTGGTGATGTCATAGATAAGGTGACTTAGTGGTGTTATTGATAAGGTGACTTAGTGGTGTTATTGATAAGGTGACTTAGTGATGTTATTGATAAGGTGACTTTATGGTGTCATTGGTAAGGTGACTTTGGTGTCATTGATTACGGTGACTTAGTGGTGTTATTGATAAGGTGACTTAGTGGTGTTATTGATAAGGTGACTTAATGATGTCATAGATAAGGTGACTTAGTGATGTCATTGATAAGGTGACTTAGTGATGTTATTGATAAGGTGACTTAGTGGTGTCATTGATAAGGGGACTTAGTGATGTTATTGATAAGGTGACTTAGTGGTGTTATTGATAAGGTGACTTAGTGGTGTTATTGCCAGAATCTAGTAGTCTGCAAATATTTGAACTGTCATTTTTGCAAACTAGACAGTAATCACATAACTATACCTACCATTTCATCTTTTACCTTTTTCATATCCAAATTGTGAACACAGTGTGGCGTAACAGATTAGGAAGGGATGACACCATGAGTTCATAGGCATCCTAGTGACACCAACCGTAGTGACACCAACCATAGTGACACCAACCGTAGTGACACCAACCGTAGTGACATCTAGTCCTATCGGAGACAGACGATAAAACATAGGTTCCATTTTTAAGTTGAGCATCCTTGGCAGTTTAAACAAAAATTAGAGGAGACTGCAAACCGCTAGGGGGCCAAAACTCATTTGAAAATATTACAATAAAATTCTTACCAAAAGCACTTTCATAACCTTCATACTTTCACCAGTGACCCTCACCGTTGCTACCATGTAAGTGCTCTGTTGCTGAGTCTCTCTCTATGCAAGAAAGAGATTGGAGCATGCATGGTTATGCTACCATGTAAGTGCTTTGTTGCTGAGATTTCTCTGTGTAAGAAAGAGATTGGAGCATGCATGGTTATGCTACCATGTAAGTGCTTTGTTGCTGAGATCTCTGTGTGTAAGAAAGAGATTGGAGCATGCATGGTTATGCTACCATGTAAGTGCTCTGTTGCTGAGATCTCTGGTGTAAGAAGAGATTGAGCATGCATGGTTATGCTACCATGTAAGTGCTCTGTTGCTGAGATCTCTCTGTGTAAGAAAGAGATTGGAGCATGCATGGTTATGCTACCATGTAAGTGCTCTGTTGCTGAGATCTCTGTGTGTAAGAAAGAGATTGGAGCATGCATGGTTTTTCACCAGTGTCTTCTTCTTTGAACGCTCCATATCGACCACTTGTCAACCACTCTGTGTGAGTTGTATGTGATCTGAGCTTAAGAGCAATTGTATGTTGTGCCAGTTATGCTCCTAGAAGTAGGCCAGCACATTCGATTTCTGTGCTGCTTTTTATTTACTAGGTAGCATCCTAGAGCCTACATCAGTCGCCTCTTTTGACATGCCTTGTAGGTTGCAGTGGTACTATTCTTTGCTTCCTTGCTGGCCCGACACCACATGGGCGGAACCACCAAAGTGTAATGATGATGGTTCCTATCAATCAATGTCACTCTAGTAGTTTGAATGTTTGATGTCTGGTTTTTCCAATGTCATACTAGTAGCTTCAATGTTTGATGTCTGGTTTTTCCAATGTCATACTAGTAGCTTGAATGTTTGATGTCTGGTTTTTCCAATGTCATACTAGTAGCTTCAATGTTTGATGTCTGGTTTTTCCAATGTCACTCTAGTAGCTTGAATGTTTGATGTCTGGTTTTTCCAATGTGATACTAGTAGCTTGAATGTTTGATGTCTTGTTTTTCCAATGTCACACTAGTAGCTTCAATGTTTGATGTCTTGTTTTTCCAATGTCATACTAGTAGCTTGAATGTTTGATGTCTTGTTTTTCCAATGTCACACTAGTAGCTTCAATGTTTGATGTCTTGTTTTTCCAATGTCATACTAGTAGTTTCAATGTTTGATGTCTTGTTTTTCCAATGTCATTCTAGTAGTTTCAATGTTTGATGTCTTGTTTTTCCAATGTCATTCTAGTAGTTTCAATGTTTGATGTCTTGTTTTTCCAATGTCATACTAGTAGTTTGAATGTTTGATGTCTTGTTTTTCCAATGTCATTCTAGTAGTTTCAATGTTTGATGTCTTGTTTTTCCAATGTCATACTAGTAGCTTGAATGTTTGATGTCTTGTTTTTCCAATGTCATACTAGTAGCTTCAATGTTTGATGTCTTGTTTTTCAATGTCATACTAGTAGTTCAATGTTTGATGTCTTGTTTTTGCAATGTCATACTAGTAGCTTGAATGTTTGATGTCTTGTTTTTCAATGTCATACTAGTAGCTTGTAATGTTTGATGTCTGGTTTTTCCAATGTCATACTAGCTAGCTAATGTTTGATGTCTGAGTTTCCAATGTATAAAGTAGTTGAATGCTGTTATGCTCCTGTAGTCTTTTGCAATGTCATGTAGAGTTTGAATGTTTGATTAGTTCTGTTTTCCAATGTCAAAGATTGAGCATGAATGGTTATGAATGTCTTGTTTATTCTCATGTTAATAGAGATTGAATGTTTGATGTCCTGTGTGTCTTTCAATCTCTGTGTGTAGAAAGAGATTGACATGCATGGTTTTTCACCAGTGTCTTCTTTTGAGCTCCTATCACATGTCAACCATTTGTGTGAGTTGTATGTTTGAGCTTAAGACAATTGTATTTGTGCCGTTATGTCCTAGAAGTAGGCTGAATTGTTTCTGATGTGCTTTTTTTACTAGTAGCATCTGGCCTCATCAGTAGCCTTCGACATGCTTGTAGGATTAGTGTACTTTCTTTGCTTCCTTGCTGGCCGACTCACTAGACCACAATGTTATGATGATGGTTTTCCAATGTCATACTAGTAGTTTGAATGTTTGATGTCTTGTTTTTCCAATGTCATACTAGTAGTTTCAATGTTTGATGTCTTGTTTTTCCAATGTCATTCTAGTAGCTTCAATGTTTGATGTCTTGTTTTTCCAATGTCATACTAGTAGCTTGAATGTTTGATGTCTTGTTTTTCCAATGTCATTCTAGTAGCTTGAATGTTTGATGTCTTGTTTTTCCAATGTCATACTAGTAGCTTGAATGTTTGATGTCTGGTTTTTCCAATGTCATACTAGTAGCTTGAATGTTTGATGTCTTGTTTTTCCAATGTCATACTAGTAGCTTCAATGTTTGATGTCTTGTTTTTCCAATGTCACTCTAGTAATTTCAATGTTTGATGTCTTGTTTTTCCAATGTCATTCTAGTAGCTTCAATGTTTGATGTCTTGTTTTTCCAATGTCATACTAGTAGCTTGAATGTTTGATGTCTGGTTTTTCCAATGTCATTCTAGTAGCTTGAATGTTTGATGTCTTGTTTTTCCAATGTAAATTTTAGTAGTTTCAATGTTTGATGTCTTGTTTTTCCAATGTCATACTAGTAGTTTGAATGTTTGATGTCTTGTTTTTCCAATGTCATACTAGTAGCTTCAATGTTTGATGTCTTGTTTTTCCAATGTCATTCTAGTAGTTTCAATGTTTGATGTCTTGTTTTCCAGAAAGTATCCACCACCTGAAGATACAAGATCCAAGTGGCGGAGAGCTACTTCACAAGGCATTATGGGATGGCAAAGTTTCAATTCAGATGTTTCGAACCAGACATCAGCTTCCAGTGCCAGGTATATTCCCCTACCTGCTGTCACAGACACTTTTGCCTACACAAGATTAGCATATTAACTGCTTCTCTCCTTTTCTTCAGCTTTCCCAGACTTTGAGCTTAATTGCTACAGATATCACCTGCCTCCATTCATCTCTGTTTTTGAACTTCTTTTCCCAATTGTTGACTCCTCTAGTACTTCATGATGTGAACTCTCCATTCTTTTCTTGGTTTGTCTTGTGCTCTTTATCTAGGTTTTTTTTTTTGCAAATTCTATTTTAGTTTCCCTGTTCTCTGCCATTCTTTCAATATGCCCTAGATCTCATATTCTGTTAACCGTTAACCTTCATCCTTCATGATGGTGGCCATTAACCTTCATGATGGTGGCCATTAATGGTGATTTCAACAGAAAATAAATAGCTTTATTGTTTCTCATTCTCCTATCTCCACTATTTGTATCCTTGCTAGGCTCCAAAGATGCGTGTGAAGACTGTTTTCAAATGTTTATATTGTTTCATCTTGTTTGGTTGTCTATGTCCTATTTGTGTATGTCATCCCTGTCCATCATGTGTTGAATTTTTATGTATCCTCTGTTTATGTGTGCATTCTTTGTCTTGTATCTTGTGTTTTATCTGGTTTTTTTGTTTGCAAATTTATTTTTAGTTTCTGTTCTCCCATTTTATATGCTGTCTCATTTTGTTAATTAATTCATCCTGTGATTGGTGTTCTTCATGATGTGGTTATGGTATTTCAACAATAAATAGTTTATTGTTTCTCATGTGTTCGTATTGTCATCCTGTGTTGTGGTCATGCATGTGTTTTATGTCATCTTGTTTGATTGTCATGTCCTGTGTTGTGTATGTCATCCCTGTGTTGTGTGTGTCATGCATGTGTGTGTATGTCATCCTGTGTTGTATGTGTCATGTTCTTGAGTGTGTTGTAGTGTCATGAACTCGATGAAATCCTTAGGCATAGATCGAAACTGGAGAATGTTGCTAAAGATAGCTCAGCGCCTAGCGCACACGTCTTCGACACGGTTCTTCGGCCTGCGAGGCAGGTAGAACAGCACGGATGGAACAAAAACATCAAAATAGAAAGGCAGTAAAACTCCCCACAAACCAAGTATACCTTGTCCACACTGTACAAGAACATTTCAAGCCAGCATCAAGCTCACTAGTCATCTACGCACACACAGACAAACATAGTGCAGCTACATTTCCTTGGAGGAAAATTGTGTGGTCATCATCACCTGTGAGGGATGAGCATCACATGTGCCATGTATGTGATGTGTATTGTTTGAATCTTGTGTCAACAAGAATTCTTTAATCTCCAGCCTCATGCCCTCATGTCAGCCTCATGGCCTCATGTTAGCCTCATGCCTCTTTTTAGAAAAGTCATCTTCAGCCTCATGCCCTCATGTCAGCCTCATGCCCTCATGTTTACATATGTGCTTTCTTTATTTCAGAAGATGTTCTTTAATCTTCAACCTCGCCTCATGCACCTCATGTCAGCCTCATGCCCTCATGTTTACATATGTGCTTTCTTTATTTCAGAAGATATTCTTTAATCTTCAACCTCAGTGCCCCTCATGCCTATTTTACATATGTGCTTTCTTTATTTCAGAAGATATTCTTTAGATTTTTCACCTCAACCTCATTTAGCCTCATGTTTACATATGTGCTTTCTTTATTTCAGAAGATATTCTTTAATCTCCAGTCTCATGCCCTCATGTCAGCCTCATGGCCTCATTCCCTCATGTTAGCCTCATGTTTACATATGTGCTTTCTTTATTTCAGAAGATATTCTTTAATCTCCAGCCTCATGCCCTCATGTCAGCCTCATGCCCTCATGTTAGCCTCATGTTTACATATGTGCTTTCTTTATTTCAGAAGATATTCTTTAATCTCCAAGCCTCATGTCAGCCTCATGCCCTCATGTGTTAGCCTCATTGCGCATCATGTTTACATATGTACTTTCTTTATTTCAGAAGATATTCACATTCAAGTAATAGTTTTCTCTCTATTTTAGTCTGGAGCAGCTCTTGAATGACAGACAAGTTGATCCAGAACAAATGCTAATGAGCTTGGGCTTTGGTGGAGAGCACCAGAATGCAGTTCCTACCTTAGCTCGTGTCCCAGCACGGTTCCTGCACCACCCATCACGAGCTTATGGTATCATCCCACCTGGTTGTACCGAGGAAGAAGAAGAAGAGGAGGAGGAGGATGTAGTGGATGATACAGGTGCTGCAGTACATGTACCAGACAAGAGTTCTACATCTGCAGCCAACAACACTACCTCCAGTACTACCTCCTCCTCAGCTGTGGTACCACACAACAGAAAACGCTCAGGTGGGTTATGTTTTCAAGGGTTTCACTTGAGGTCACATGAAGGTTATGTAGACCTGGTCAGTTTGATGTCCAGAGATGTTCCACTTTATTTTTTAAATGCTCAGGGAACCAAATGTTTCTGTGTGTCTCTGACACTGGAAGATGACCAGGAGGCAGACAAGAGTGGGCAGAGAGAGAGTACAGGCAGAGAAGAGGAACGTGAGAGTATGATGGTAGAAGTTTTTTTCTCTTCTGTTGATAGTAATATTAAAACTGGCAAGAAAATAGTTAGTAGTGTCAGGGATGAACGAGAACTTGGAACTATAGACAGCATAGAAAGATGTATGAAGATATCTCAGACAGGACCTGAAGTTGAAGATAATAATACTAACGTTGAATGGGCAGATGAAGAGGATGATGAAACATCTGGTATTCTACAATCTGTGCTGAAGGAGTCACTAACTGTTGAAAAGAACACATCAGCTTGGGTCCGCACACAATCCTTTAAGTCTGCAGTGGCAGGAGGTCATCATGGTAACCCTGATCAGCATGCACCGACTGTGGAAAACAGTAAAAAACACACAAAGTTTTGGAATACTCAATTTATGAAACTGGCAGCTCATAAAATGAACATAACACAAAGTTTAGATAATACTAAAGAAAACCCAGTACCATTTTCTCAAGGTCATGAGAATTTGAACAGCTGTTACATCCAACACTCACAACGAAATATACCCTACTGCAGCTTAGCACCAATGCTGGCTGTTTCATCTCTTCGTTCCTGGGACAATGTCCAGCATGGTGGTCAGTTCAATCAACCATGGTCATGTCTTCTCACGGAGACCACAGACAGTAGCAGATCAAATCCTGAACAGCATAGACAACATCTTTGCTCACCTCATCAGTCGCAGGCATCTCTTGAAAACGTCACCGTCTACCCCAGATTGTGTTCTGAACATTATTCTCCAAGAGCAACATCCACAATAAGCAGTGACATCTTATCTAACATGAGATCTGCTGCTATAGGTCCAGTCATTTATGATTCTCACTTAGGAAATCTGTCCATGTCACCTGTTCATGCCAGTTTGGCCACAGAAAATCATAAACGTTTTAGCACTCACATTCTCACAGATGCCATCATCCCTAGTTATGATCATGATGAAGTTTGTGTCAATCAGAGCAGCATGAACTTGGATATATCTTCTAACAGAGATTTATCAGCTCAGAGCAGGCATACAGTAGGAGATTCAGAAACTCAACTCGGTTTCTGTGGCAAACTGTTAAATAGTGACCACTGTCATTCGTTTCCTAATAGTAATATAATGTACCTTATTCCTGACCATCTTCATCACAACCAGGAAGATGAAGTTTGTTCTGTACATGTCTCTGATAATAATGATGTTGATAAGAAAGATTGTCTTGCAGCCGTCAACACTCAGACGTACAACATTTCTGTAAGTAATATGACAGACAAGCGTTGGATTAGACCTGGAGACTTGACAGAAATCAGCAACAGCCTGGTCATTAGTAGTAGTTGTGAAACTGACCAAGATGGTTGCTTTTGATTGGGGATGTCAGGATGTTGCAAAATCTAGATCTGACATTGATGATATTTTTTACGATAATGATGATTTTTGTGATGATTTTTATGTTGATGATGATGAAGAAAACACTGAGATTGAAGAGAGTACAGATGAAAATGACATCAGTGAAAATGAAAGCATTATCAATGATAGCAAGGACAACATAACCATATTTTCTGCTCATGATGATGATGATAAAGAAAATGCGGAAGTTGCAGATCTGGAGTGGTGCTATGAGGGAGAGAATTTGAGCTTCATCCAGACCAACACAGAGCTCACAAGCCCACACAGTTCATCGGTGGATCTTCCTTACTTAAACATCAACCACAAGTGTTCACAGAATTTATCTACAGACGTCACACATCCACATGGTGCATTGGTGGTTGACATGTTCTCATCTTCACATTATTCACACCCACATGATCTTTCTACAGTCCACGAACACCCTCACAATCCATCTACAGTTCACGAACACCCACATAATCCATCTATAGTCCACGAACACCATCACAATCCATCTACAGTTCATGAACACCCACACAATCTATCTACACTCCAACAACACCCACATCATCGATCTACTGACCATATACAACTACACCATCCATCTATGGACATGTCCGGAATGCAATAAAGACATTCCAAATAGAAACTGACACCATCCATCTGCAAACCATATAAGCCGCCACACCCCCTCATGTTGAAAGCATATAGACACACCCCCTCATGTAGAAAGCATATAGACACACACCCTCATGTAGCAAGCATATAAGCCGCCACACACCCTCTCATGTAGAAAGCATACAGACACACCCCCTCATGTAGAAAGCATATACAGACACACACCCTCATGTAGAAAGCATATACAGACACACCCCCTCATGTAGAAAGTATATACAGACACACCCCCTCATGTAGAAAGTATATACAGACACACCTCCTCATGTAGAAAGTATATACAGACACACCCCCTCATGTAGAAAGTATATACAGACACACCTCCTCATGTAGAAAGTATATACAGACACACCCCCTCATGTAGAAAGTATATACAGACACACCCCCTCATGTAGAAAGTATATACAGACACACCTCCTCATGTAGAAAGCATATAAGCCGCCACACACCCTCATGTACAAATTGTACACACCTGTATAGTACATCTATGGATAAGCAAAGATAACTTGAGAGATCAACACTTTTAGATGAATGTTGAACATCACATTCCAGTAGATATTGAGACTTATCACTCGAACATTCAGAACTGTCACTTGAACAGAACTTTCACTTGGACATTCAGAACTTTCACTAGAACAGAACTTTCACTAGAATATTCAGAGCTTTCACTTGGACATTCAGAGCTTTCACTAGAACAGAGCTTTCACTAGAACAGAATTGTCACTAGAACATTCAGAATTGTCACTAGAACATTCAGAACTTTCACTAGAACAGAATTGTCACTAGAACATTCAGAACTTTCACTCGAACATTCAGAACTTTCACTTGGACATTCAGAACTTTCACTAGAACATGTAGAACTTTCACTAGAACATTCAGAACTTTCACTAGAGTATTCAGAACTTTCACTAGAGTATTCAGAACTTTTACTCAAACATTCAGAACTTTCAATAGAGTATTCAGAACTTTTACTCAAACATTCAGAACTTTCATCACTAGAACAGAACTTTCACTAGAACATATAGACAGTTCTCAGACTTAGACATCAGATTATGACAGACATTCAAATCAATCACACATAACGAGAAGAATCCTTAACTTTGTCCAAGCGGCAAGTGACAAGACTAAGGTAATTTATAGGCCAGCTCCTGCATGTGTTCATTGTTGATGAACTAGTTGTACTAATTATAATCTCTGTGTTTGATGTTGGTAGCCAGCTGTGTGTTGTGCTGCCCTCCACTTAATCTCTGTGTTTGATGTTGGTAGCCAGCTGTGTTGTGCTGCCCCCACCACCTAATTCTGTGTTTGATGTTGGTAGCCAGCTGTGTGTTGTGCTGCGCCCCCCCACCTAATTCTGTGTTTGATGTTGGTAGCCAGCTGTTGTTGTGCTGCGCCCCCACCTAATTCTGTGTTTGATGTTGGTAGTCAGCTGTGTGTTGTGCTGCGCCCCCCCACCTAATTCTGTGTTTGATGTTGGTAGCCAGCTGTGTGTTGTGCTGCGCCCCCCCACCTAATTCTGTGTTTGATGTTGGTAGCCAGCTGTGTGTTGTGCTGCGCGCCTCCACTTAATCTCTGTGTTTGATGTTGGTAGTCAGCTGTGTGTTGTGCTCGCCCCACCTAATTCTGTGTTTGATGTTGGTAGCCAGCTGTGTGTTGTGCTGCGCCCCCCCACCTAATTCTGTGTTTGATGTTGGTAGCCAGCTGTGTGTTGTGCTGCGCCCCCCCACCTAATTCTGTGTTTGATGTTGGTAGCCAGCTGTGTGTTGTGCTGCGCCCCCCCACCTAATTCTGTGTTTGATGTTGGTAGCCAGCTGTGTGTTGTGCTGCGCCCCCCCACCTAATTCTGTGTTTGATGTTGGTAGCCAGCTGTGTGTTGTGCTGCGCCCACCTAATTCTGTGTTTGATGTTGGTAGCCAGTGTGTTGTGCTGCCCACCTAATTCTGTGTTTGATGTTGGTAGCCAGCTGTGTGTTGTGCTGCGCCCCCACCTAATTCTGTGTTTGATGTTGGTAGTCAGTTGTGTATTGCCTTCCCCACCTGACATAGGTATTGTTGTAAAACTCACAGGTAAAACCATCTTCAATAATAAACTTGGTTTTAGGAAAGAATATAGTGCATATCTATATCACATATAAACTCATGTATTGCATCGCCGACAGTTGCACGAAATGGTGTCACAGTCACACGAAACATTGTCTTATATGTGACTATGAAAACATCCTTAAGATTCTGATGATGTCTGTGAACGTCCACCAGTGAACAGTTTTGCAAGTGTAAATACCTGAGAATTAAGAAGTCTTCTTCTTCTTTGCGTTTGTTCTTTATGACCAATTTGAATCACTCTTTGTGATATGTTTGATCTTTGTGATATGTTTGATCTTTGTGATATGTTTGATCTTTGCCAAGAACGTGTATATGTTGCACATTGGTTTGGTAGGCCCCTAAATGCATAGACTTTGACACGTTTAGGACACGTGCATCCGATTTCATCCAAACCTCCTTAGTCGCCTCTTACGTCATGCGTGGCAAGTAACAGTGGTTCTATTATTTACAACCCAAATTTGGGTCCCGGTAACCACTTGGGCGTATTAAGAAGTGAATGGTGCCAGAACAAGATTTTGTTGATCTGTAGAAGTGTAGAGATGGCAAGTTAAAACAAGTTTAATCTCTGTCATGGGAATTATTTTATCCTTAGTGAGGACATCTTGGTGAGAGAACATTGTTATGGCATAGATGCCTGTAGATAAAAATCAGAATGTCTGCAGCACTGTCCAGAAAGTAATCTTCCTTGCTACATAAGTGAAGTATAAGTTTGGAGAATAGCAAAAAAGTCTGGCCAGCTCAGGAATAAGTGTTGAGGTGAGCATCTCGGTGCTTTAAGTCTGGACAAACTCAGGAACAAGTGTTGAGGTGACCATCTAGGTGCTTTAAGTCTGGACAAACTCAGGAACAAGTGTTGAGGTGACCATCTAGGTGCTTAAGTCTGACAAACTCAGAACAATGTTGAGGTGACTGGCTTTAAGTCTGGACAAACTCAGGAACAAGTGTTGAGGTGACCATCTAGGTGCTTTAAGTTGAGTGACCATCTCGTGCTTGTTGAGGTGACCATCTGGTGCTTTGTTGAGGTGACCATCTCGGTGCTTTAAGTCTGGACAAACTCAGGAACAAGTGTTGAGGTGACCATCTCGGTGCTTTAAGTTGAGGTGACCATCTCGGTGCTTTAAGTTGAGGTGACCATCTCGGCTAAGCTGACAAACTAGGAACAAGTGTGAGGTGACCATCTCAGTGCTTTAAGTTGAGGTGACCATCTCAGTGCTTTAAGTTGAGGTGACCATCTCGGTGCTTTAAGTTGAGGTGACCATCTCGGTGCTTTAAGTCTGGACAAACTCAGGAACAAATGTTGAGGTGACCATCTCAGTGCTTTAAGTCACAGTCTTGACACTGATTGTGTTCCTCTGATGATCAGAGTCGATTTATTTGATTCTTGATACATCTCTTATTAGTCACGTGCACGTCATGTAAAACAGTTGATGTATGGTGAGCTTAAAGGTGGCAGAGGTTCATGTAAAACAGTTGATGTATGGTGAGCTTAAAGGTGGCAGAGGTTCATGTAAAACAGTTGATGTATGGTGAGCTTAAAGGTGGCAGAGGTTCATGTAAAACAGTTGATGTATGGTGAGCTTAAAGGTGGCAGAGGTTCATGTAAAACAGTTGATGTATGGTGAGCTTAAAGGTGGCAGAGGTTCATGTAAAACAGTTGATGTATGGTGAGCTTAAAGGTGGCAGAGGTTCATGTAAAACAGTTGATGTATGGTGAGCTTAAAGGTGGCAGAGGTTCATGTAAGACAGTTGACGTATGGTGAGCTTAAAGGTGGCAGAGGTTCATGTAAAACAGTTGATGTATGGTGAGCTTAAAGGTGGCAGAGGTTCATGTAAGACAGTTGACGTATGGTGAGCTTAAAGGTGGCAGAGGTTCATGTAAAACAGTTGATGTATGGTGAGCTTAAAGGTGGCAGAGGTTCATGTAAGACAGTTGATGTATGGTGAGCTTAAAGGTGGCAGAGGTTCATGTAAAACAGTTGATGTATGGTGAGCTTAAAGGTGGCAGAGGTTCATGTAAGACAGTTGACGTATGGTGAGCTTAAAGGTGGCAGAGGTTCATGTAAAACAGTTGATGTATGATGAGCTTAAAGGTGGCAGAGGTTCATGTAAAACAATTGATGTATGGTGAGCTTAAAGGTGGCAGAGGTTCGTGCTGGTGGACAGAAAAAAACGCGTTAAAGACACTCTCAAAGTGTCTCTGAAATGCTTTGATATAGACACTACGTGCTGGGAATCCCTGGTGCAAGATCGCCAAATGTGACGCTGTAACAACACAAGAGGAACTTGCATCGCTCAGAATCGTCGTACTGTTGAGGCACAGAGAAAACGAGCTGCGCGAAATGACAGAACACACAACACGCACATATCTGACCTTGATTATGTATGCCCCATCTGTGGTAGAGGATTGTGTTCTAAGATTGGACTCTACAGTCAACTCCATACACACCAGAGATGCAGCAGCACACATCTGGGGCTGTTGTCTTATCGCTTGGCATGAGCGGCTATTAATATCATGTTCAGCTCAGTGTGTGTGTTACACCTCCTAATATCATGTTCAGCTCAGTGTGTGTGTTACACCTCCTAATATCATGTTCAGCTCAGTGTGTGTGTTACACCTCCTAATATCATGTTCCTGGTCAGTACATGTGTTTGTGTTACACCTTCTAATATCATGTTCCTGGTCAGTACATGTGTGTGTGTTACACCTTCTAATATCATGTTCCTGGTCAGTACATGTGTGTGTGTTACACCTTCTAATATCATGTTCCTGGTCAGTACATGTGTGTGTGTTACACCTTCTAATATCATGTTCCTGGTCAGTACATGTGTGTGTGTTACACCTTCTAATATCATGTTCCTGGTCAGTACATGTGTGTGTGTTACACCTTCTAATATCATGTTCCTGGTCAGTACATGTGTGTGTGTGTTACACCTCTTAATATAATGTTCCTTCCTGCATGTTTGTTTACTGTCAGTCTCTAATAGAAACAATTTGATTGGTTGTCTAGACTTGTCAGTTTCATGTTGTTAAGTGCAATTTGGCTCACAAGTGTGTATGTTAGTGTGTCCATATTGTTGTATAATAAATTCCAGTTTGCTATTACTACTACTACTACTACTACTACTCACACCTGTCTCTGTGTGTATGTGTGTGTGTGCACATGTGAGAGATGGTGAGAGACAGATAATCAATATATTTCCTTTTGTGTTTCTCTCTTGTCTCTGTCTGTCTCTGTCTTGTCCTTATATATCTTCTACTTTATACCTTTTATGTATGTTTTAATTTGTTTCATCTCTCTTACATATTCACTTCCTGCAGTCCAACATTTTATTTTGACAGTACACTGTTTACAGTTCTGTGTGTGTCTGTGCATGCAAACTGTTTACAGCGAGATGTTGTTTCCAATATTTTAGTTAGAGATATATATGAGCCTTTATTTGGAATAAAGTATAATTATAAAATTGTATATATCTATCTATCATTGTCTGTTTGCCTGTCCTGGTTAACAATAAAACATTTGTTATTTAAATAATTTTACCAAAAATTGTGAAATAATTTCTCTTTTATCTCATATCAAAATACTTTCCTAATATTCTGTGAATAAATAAATGTTGTACATTTCACAGTGCACACCTAACACACAATGAATATACATATACACACACCCACCGATATATATTTATTTGTATAATAAGCATAAACTGCCTTGACATAAGCTACAGTAAGGCTATTAATTGTATTTTTTTAAATAACAATTATTATATTAAAACAGCTGCAATGTAACAATTATTATATTAAAACAGCTACAGTGTAACAATTATTATATTAAAACAGCTGCAATGTAACAATTATTATATTAAAACAGCTACAGTGTAACAATTATTATATTAAAACAGCTGCAATGTAACAATTCTTATATTAAAACAGCTACAGTGTAACAATTATTATATTAAAACAGCTGAAATGTAACAATTATTATATTAAAACAGCTGCATGTAACAATTATTATAGTAAAACAGCTGATGTAACAATTATTATATTAAAACAGCTAAATGTAACAATTATTATAGTTAAAAAGCTAGTTGTAACATTATTATATTAAGGAAGAACTTTTCAGCTACTTCATTAGATTCAGATCTAAATTACTGATTAAAGTAGTGATCTCTAATCTCATACAAGGAGACTGAGCACTCTGAGATCTCTTTCATCAAGGAGACGTGCACTCTGAAATCTCATATCAAGGAGACCGAGCACTCTGAGATCTCATCTCATACAAGGAGACCGAGCACACTGAGATCTCATCTCATACAAGGAGACCGTGCACTCTGAGATCTCATCTCATACAAGGAGACCGTGCACTCTGAGATCTCATCTCATACAAGGAGACTGTGCACTCTGAGATCTCATACAAGGAGACCGTGCACTCTGAAATCTCATCTCATACAAGAAGACCGAGCACTCTGATCTCATAGAAAGAGATACATCACTCTGATACATCACTCTGATCTGATCTGTTCTCAAGGAGACCGAGCACTAAACAGATATGAAATATTTTCAAATTATAGATTGTCAAAAATCTTCAATCAAATGATTGCTATTGAGACTAAATGTTTGCTTCAATATTTCAGGCATCTGGACACTAGCTCGTACACTATCTCTACTTCGTATGAGAACAACCCCATCCAGGGGTCACATGAGCCCCACCTCAAACTCTAGTGGAACACAGCCACTGACCAATCACCCGGTCAGTATTCTTCACCCAGCCAATCAGCAATACCTTGCCAGCAAAGGTTTTTATGAGAAGCAGGTAACACAGTCAATAACATGTTAGTATTTGATCGTATATTTGCAGCAAACTATCAGCATGTGATTGTATATAGCAACAACAACATCAGTCATGTGATCTGTATATTAGTCAACAAAACATCAGTCATGTGATCTGTATATTAGGCAACAAAACATCAGTCATGTGATCTGTATATTAGGCAACAACACATCAGTCATGTGATCTGTATATTAGGCAACAAAACATCAGTCATGTGATCTGTATATTAGGCAACAACACATCAGTCATGTGATCTGTATATTAGGCAACAACACATCAGTCATGTGATCTGTATAGTGTATCACACAACAATGGTTGCCAACACATTTCAGAAATATCTTACAAATAGGCTCTCTATGTTCCGCTGGTTACCTTAGTGAATCACATGAATAAAATATGTGCCTTAAAATAATGTCATGCTGACTTGGCAGTGCATGAACAGACCTACCGATCTTCTCTCTCTCTCTCTTTTTCTCTCTCTGTATCCACAGACCTACCGATGTTCTCTCACTTTCTTTCTCTCTGCATCCACAGACCTACCGATGTTCTCTCTCTCTCTCTGCATCCACAGACCTACCGATGTTCTCTCTCACTTTCTCTCTGCATCCACAGACCTACTGATGTTCTCTCTCTTCTCTCTGCATCCACAGACCTATGATGTTTCTCTCTCTCTGCATCCACAGACCTATGGATGTTTTCTCTCTCTCTCTCTGCATCCACAAACCTACTGATGTTCTTTCTCTGTCTATCTCTCTCTCTGCATCGACAGACCTACCGATGTTCTCTCTCTGTATCCACAGACCTACTGATGTTCTCTCTCTCTCTGTATCCACAGACCTACTGATGTTCTCTCTCTCTCTCTGTATCCACAGACCTACTGATGTTCTCTCTCTTTCTGATCCACAGACCTACGATTTCTCTCTACTCTGCATCCACATACCTACTGATGTTCTTTTCTCACTCTGCATCCACAGACCTACCGATGTTCTCTCTCTCTCTGCATACATACCTACTG
This sequence comes from Arion vulgaris, assembly GCA_020796225.1. Classification (NCBI taxonomy): domain Eukaryota; kingdom Metazoa; phylum Mollusca; class Gastropoda; order Stylommatophora; family Arionidae; genus Arion; species Arion vulgaris. The sequence continues at coordinate 1,813,365 of CM036774.1, forward strand.
ATGTTCTCTACTCTCATCTACCATTCTCTCACTCTGCATACACAACCTACTGATGTTCTCTCTCTCTCCACTCGATCCTACCATGCCCCTCCTCTGCATACACAGACCTACCGATGTTCTCTCTCTCTCGGCTTGCAACTGTTGACTAGAGAATATAATAAAATCACACACAATATAATAACAGATACAATCTGTGTAGCAACAAACATGCAATTGTGGTCTCTGTTTCCAACTGTTCATTTTGTTGAGATCTTGATTCAGACAAAATATTGTCAACATTTCAGAAACAAACATGCAGATAAATACAACAAACATGCAGATAAATACAACAAATAAACTAATAATCTTGTCTAACTGTTTCTCCCATTGAAATTACATCAACCTAAGTCTCATGAAGAAACTGGTGACCTCTCACATTTTCTGATCTTCTTCCTAACTTGTACTTACTACTTTTCTTGCCTGTCACAAGAGTAAAACTAACAACTAATTCACATGTGATACATCGTGAAAAATTGGTAGCTCATGGTCAGCTAATCCCATGGAACTAACTCATGTTTTTCCATCTCATTTGTCAGTACCAAAACTTTAACTTACTCTACTCTTAACTTGATAGTTAAATCACAAACCTTACTGCACTTACTATTGTTATACTGACTTTGCTTATGGCATTCTTAAATGAGCTGACATACACTGACTTTGCTTATGGCATTCTTAAATGAGCTGACATACACTGACTTTGTTTATAGCATTCTTAAATGAGCTAACATACACTGACTTTACCATGCATTCTAAATTCTTAAATGAACTGACATACACTGACTTTGCCCATGACATTCTTAAATGAGCTGACATACACTGACTTTACCCATGGCATTCTTAAATGAGCTGACATACACTGACTTTGCCCATGGCATTCTTAAATGAACTGACATACACTGACTTTGCCCATGGCATTCTTAAATGAGCTGACATACACTGACTTTGCCCATGACATTCTTAAATGAGCTGACATACACTGACTTTGCCCATGATATTCTTAAATGAGCTGACATACACTTATTTTGATTTCATGTCAGTTGCTCAATGAGCTGACATGATCTGATGGTGATTCCTCATGCTGTCAGGAAAAAGTAGAATCCAAGGATGCTGCATCAAAAAGAAAAATATTCAAGAGAACCCGACCACATCGCAACTGGAGCATTTGTGATTCCGAAGAGAATGAAGCTTTTTCTGCTGGTGGGGAGTGGGTGACTAAATCTGTAGATGATGCTCGAAGTCGTGAAGACTTGACAGGCCAGGATGACTCGCTAGGTCGGGGAACTTACTTCAGTACAACAACTGAGTCATCAACTGACAGCTTGGACACACCCAACTTGGAGACAGAGCGAGCATTTGAGAAAATACGCAGAGAATATCACGCAAGAAACCGGCAAGAGCATTCATCATCTGATGACCTATTCTTGCCCTGCAGAAAAAAACGATCATCCAGTGATGCGGCTGACAATAATGAGAATGACTCTGACCATGGTCTTGACCTGCTTACGAATTATTTTGTGTCCCCAGCTAGTTCCAGACAAACAACGGTAGAGAAAGCTCCCAGTATTAGCCAATATGATGATGGACATGTAGATACTAAGAGACTGGAAGAAGATGGTCACAACCAGGTGACAACTTATTCCTCAAACACTGTCATTAAAAGAGTTAACCCTGATCCTACGAACCACTTTGAGGATGTTCATATCATCATCTCCAGCTCCGAGAATAACAACGGCAAGTATTGGTTACATGATGTTCGTCAACCAGCTCAAGGTCTTCCATCATCCAGACTAACAGTCAACAGTGCTCAGACAACATCATCTGATTCTGGTTCTAGTAGCAGTGCTACAGCTGTGGGCAGTAGTATGACACTCACAGCAGAGGACAATGAGTCCAGACTTGTCAACGAGTTTGAGAATAACATCTCAGACTGGGACTATGAATCCAGAACTAATGGTGCGCATGATTCAAGCCACGGTCCAGATGCTGTCAGATACACGGTTTCGAACAGTTGTCAGACTACAGAAAATGATTTCAATATGGCCGCTGCTGTTGCAGCCAATCAGAATGTCAACGTTACTACACTCAATACAAGCAATAGATCTCATCTTCAGATCCGAATAAGTAGGTCAGGCATTCACAGTCCCGTACGGGACCTGAGCTCACAGGATTATACTTATGTCGAGCAAAGTCCAAGAGTGCAACTCTCAACATTACCATCAACAATAAGCCACTTGGAACTGATGAAGCGATTACAACACTCCCAAAGTAGGTCTTTACTCTCATTGTTTCATTTGCAAAATACATTGTTCTCACTCAATGCTTCATTCACACAAAGTAGGTTATTCATTGCTTCATTCACACAAAGTAGGTCAGACATTGTTTCATTCACACAAAGTAGGCCAGGCATTGTTTCATTCCCAAAGTAGGTCATTCATTACACCATTTGTAAAGTAGGTCATACATTGTTTCATTCATAAAGTAGGTCATTCATTCACTAAGTGGGTCATTCTTCACACGCAAAGTAGGTCTTTCATTCATGGACTAAATAGAACATGATTTTTCAAGCAAATTCGGTCACCATTTGGTGTTTGAAATAAAACAACTGGGACCTGATGTTGAAACAACTGTGACCTGATGGTGTAACATCATTTCATGGTTTCCGCTGTTTCATTTCCTGGTATGTCACAGTGTGTTGGTATCCACTGTAAGACCAGTTCTGATTATTTTGACAGCACGCTGATTTTTTCCATATATCCTGAATGATCTTGTCTTGTTTGAGATTCGTGTTCGTTACATTCCTCGCCAGCACGACCCTGCACAACAATTAAGATAATATAAGATTATTTGTCATTAACCACCCGAGTGGTTACCACGGGCCCAAATTGGGGTGTAAAGAATAGAACCACTGTTACCTGCCACGCATGTGGTAAGAGGCGACTAATAGTTACAGAAACCGCAACCAGGAAAATTCATAGCTCGCCACCCGAGGAAAAAGAAGGACCCTGCAAGGAGGAGATCTGGAAAAGATGGCCTTGGATAGGCGGGCTTGGAAGGCCTTGGTTGCGGACCCTCCATGTGGGTGAAAGGTGAAGAAGCTCAGTGTGTTGAGCCTTTCATGTTGTATGTTTGCCATACTCGATTTTCTTGAGCATGTTTATTGAGAAACTCAGTATACAAGCATGTTTGTACTTCTGTGTACTTCTGCCAGTTCAAAGTCTTGGTCACTGCCAGCTCAAAGTCTTGGTCACTGCCAGCTCAAAGTCTTGGTCACTACCAGCTCCAAGTCTTGGTCACTGCCAGCTGAAAGTCTTGGTCACTGCTATTGTTTTCATTGTGAAGATATTCGTTGTTACAGCAAAATCACCACTTGCCTCTCAAGCATGTTGGGAAGGTCCATGCATTTCACTTGTCTCAAATCACTGAACCATCAATGTACAACCACAATATCACCCACCATCTTGTGTATGTTTATATATTTATTTTTGAACCTCAGAATCACTAACAGTAGGTATATGTTCTCTGCAACTTCTATCAAGTAACATATGAGCTGAACAGGTAATGTTGGTATACACAGGTATTGTTACCTTACAGGTAATGTTGGTATACACAGGTATTGTTACCTTCTCCTTAACAGGCCTGATATTTGTAGAACTACATTCCTGGTGTATGGCATCTTCAGTACTGCCTGATATTTGTAGGACTACATACCTGCTGAGAGCCGATGTAGCGTAGTTGTTAGTGAACTCGCTTCACAAGGCTCGTGGTCTGGGTCCAGCTACTGCAATGCGTGTGGAATTTTTCTCGCGCGGCTCTCAGGTCGACCCAGCCTCGACTGGGTACCAGACATGCTCTGTGAAAGTAAAGGCGGCCTGCGTAATGCTGACCACATCACCCATCGTGTGCCGACGGTCAATGAAAATACAGGCCTAACACTGTATTGACCTATATACCACGAGGTATGAAAGGGTTCCTTTACTTTTTTTTACTTACATACCTGCTGTATGGCATCTTCAGCACGGCCCATCCATGATATGCCTTTTCCAGTCTGTTACCTTTTTGTATGGTCAGTACATAATGGGAGAGTGTGGGTGTCGATTGTCAGCCCATATTGACACCAACTATTGTGAGTGTCATGAGAACTTTTTATCAATCATGGCTTGTATTGTTAACCCAGATTGAAACAATCTCTCTGCTTACAGTAACAATCATTATCATGTTTGTCTATATATATATATATATATATATGTCACAGATGAGCTGTCACGTATAGGTAGCGTACAGTCTTATGTTAATGCTATCATTGTCACAGATGAGCTGTCACATATAGGTAGTGTACAGTCTTATGTTAATGCTATCATTGTCACAGATGAGCTGTCACGTATGGGTAGCGTACAGTCAGACAGTAGTGGATTTGGTGATGCTGACCCTGCTGTTGCTGAACCAGAAAGTTTAAAGGTTAGAAGAGTTCAAATATGTAATGACTATTTGTAGATGTGACTAGTTAGTTGTAGATGTGACTAGTTAGTTGTAGATGTGACTAGTCAGTTGTAGATGTGACTAGTCAGTTGTAGATGTGACTAGTCAGTTGTAGATGTGACTAGTTAGTTGTAGATGTGACTAGTTAGTTGTAGATGTGACTAGTTAGTTGTAGATGTGACTAGTTAGTTGTAGATGTGACTAGTTGTAGATGTGACTACTTGTAGATGTGACTACTTGTAGATGTGACTAGTTATAGTCCGTTCAACAACTCATGCCCACAGTAGCGAAACTTTGCACCCAACCTTAGAATTATACCGACGCAAATGTCTGATGGAAGAAATTGCTATAGGAAACCTGGATTTTGTAATATAACGGTTTCCTTGATGTTAGCGCATATTTGGCTAGTCTGATACAGCATTTTAGTTTTTACAGTAAACGCACACATATGACATTTGATGACAAGTCTCATGCAAAGGCGTATCATCTCAGCTTATACATGGGGGCCAATGTTGATAATTGCAATACAGTCATGAAATAAACAAGAAATGTAGACATAGTTGTATCATTTATTTAAACAACTTACATTACAGTTAAAGTTAGCTGTCATATCATAATGTCATCCCTCTTTCACATCCAGGCTTGGGACTGGCAATGGCGGAGCTCAAGTAGTAGCATGTCCCTTTCGGAACGTCGCATTCATCACAGCCTGCCTGAAAAGCTCTATATCTCTTGCAAGTTCTCTTACAGCGTCATGTTCAGGGTTTCTTTGATGTCCTGCTGCCATCTTCGTCTTGGTCGTCCCCTGACTCGTTTTCCAGGAACCATGCCTTCCATTACCTTTCTCTTCAGACCACTGTGACGTTTAATGTGGCCAAAATATTTTATCTTCCGGGAGACGATGTTATTTATGAGACAATGCTCCTTGATATTCAGGTTTTGTAGGATGTCTATGTTTCTTCCCTTCTCTGTCCAGGATGTTCTAAGAACTTTTCTATAGCACCTTGTTATGGCGGAGCTACTGGAGAGATTATTTTCAAATTGCTACTTCTTCGTTACAGTGTGCGTGTGTTAACTTATGGAGGAATCACTACAATAAAATAGCTCTTTTCTCTGGTTCTTGTATATTGTAGTACGGATGACCCATATGTGTCTCTTTGCGGAAATGCGCGTATAGCATTAATGATACTTTTTACATTGTAACTTCAAACTCATTAGAAATGTTATATCAATGTCTGTTTTGAGAAGTCAACAATATGACCCAATAGCTTCACACTAATTTCGATATACGCCTTTAACAAAATGTCCGTCTCGCACTAATGATGTCAATTCTTTACTATGTTCAAGCCCGAGTCTTTTTGGTGCGTGGAAAACGCAAGAATTGTTCACAAAACCACGGAATTCGTCCTGAATGTTACTATTTTTGTCATCAATGTATTAAATGTCTGTAAACATTAGTTTCTTCAACCATGCCAATGGAAGCGTTAAATATATAGCACAAAGAAGGAAACTTCTAGATAGTATGATTGTTTTAATGGCAAAAATATTTTGAAGCTGGAACATGTGTAGTTCACATGCAAGTTTTCAAGTTATTTCATCAAATGGTTACAAAGATACAAATTTTTATCTGTGTGCATGACAAATTGAACGGACTATAGTTGTAGATGTGACTAGTTGTAGATGTGACTCGTTAGTTGTAGATATGACTAGTTAGTTGTAGATGTGACTAGTTGTAGATGTGACTAGTTAGTTGTAGATGTGACTAGTTGTAGATGTGACTAGTTAGTTGTAGATGTGACTAGTTGTAGATGTGACTACTTAGTTGTAGATGTGACTAGTTAGTTGTAGATGTGACTAGTTAGTTGTAGATGTGACTACTTAGTTGTAGATGTGACTATTTGTAGATGTGACTAGTTGTAGATGTGACTAGTTAGTTGTAGATGTGACTAGTTAGTTGTAGATGTGACTAGTTGTAGATGTGACTAGTTGTAGATGTGACTAGTTCTACTCTGTCAGTCATGTCTCTATCCACTCTGTCAGTCATGTCTCTATCCACTCTGTCAGTCATGTCTCTATCCACTCTGTCAGTCATGTCTCTATCCACTCTGTCAATCATGTTTTTATCCACTCTGTCTGTCATGTCTCTATCCACTCTATCAGTCATGTCATCTACCAGCTCTCTCATTCAGTCATGTCATCTACCAGCTCTCTCATTCAGTCATGTCATCTACCAGCTCTCTCTTTCATTCAGTCATGTCATCTACCAGCTCTTTCATTCAGTCATGTCATCTACCAGCTCTCTTTCAGTCATGTCATCTACCAACTCTCACATTCAGTCATGTCATCTACCAACTCTCACATTCAGTCATGTCATATACCAGCTCTCTCTCACATTCAGTCATGTCATATACCAGCTCTCTCTCTCATTCAGTCATGTCATCTACCAGCTCTTTCATGCAGTCATCTACCAGCTCTTTCATTCAGTCATGTCATCTACCAGCTCTCTCATTCAGTCATGTCATCTACCAGCTCTCTCATTCAGTCATGTCATCTACTAGCTCTTTCATTCAGTCATGTCATCTACCAGCTCTTTCATTCAGTCATGTCATCTACCAGCTCTTTCATTCAGTCATGTCATCTACCAGCTCTTTCATTCAGTCATCTACCAGCTCTCTCATTCAGTCATCTACCAGCTCTTTCATTCAGTTATGTCATCTACCAGCTCTCTCATTCAGTCATGTCATCTACCAGCTCTCTCATTCAATCATGTCATCTACCAGCTCTCTCATTCAGTCATGTCATCTACCAGCTCTCTCATTCAGTCATGTCATCTACCAGCTCTCTCTTTCAGTCATCTACCAGCTCTCTCATTCAGTCATCTACCAGCTCTCTCATTCAGTCATCTACCAGCTCTCTCATTCAGTCATGTCATCTACCAGCTCTCTCTTTCAGTCAGGTCATCTACCAGCTCTCTCTTTCAGTCATGTCATCTACCAGCTCTTTCATTCAGTCATAATAGTGACTTGTTCCAACCAGCCATCCCTTCCTCCTCAACTTACCATCCCTTCCTCCTCAACTTACCATCCCTTTCTCCTCAGCGTACCAGTTTAGGATCAAACATTGAGAGTTACAGAATGCTAGCTAGCAATGCTAGCACAACAAACCCCATCTTGTCAGTACCACACACAGTGGAGATGGCCACACAAACATCTGCGGATAAGGTCAGATCCATGTTCTCATCTGGTTAAATGTATATGTAGTCTGGATAGTATATCCACTGTTTCCACAGACATGAGCGACAGCATCGGTGGGCAAGGTACAGCTCTTCCCTCCCTGGATTCTTCTAGTTGTTACTTCAGTAAATTTAGATGCTTCTAGTTGTTACTTCAGTAAATGTAGATTCTTCTAGTTGTTACTTCAATAAATTTAGATGCTTCTAGTTGTTACTTCAGTAAATTTAGATGCTTCTAGTTGTTACTTCAATAAATATAGATTCTTAAATAGATAGATTACTGGACACTGCAGACTCAACAAATACTTACATAGACTAGGAATAAGTCAAACAGCTCTCTGCCAGTGCCAACAGATGGAAATAGATAGATTATAGTCTGAGAAATATGTCTCAGATAGTATTGCTTCAAACTATCACAAGATTAGTAGACTGAGGATAAACTTTCTCAGAGAGGTAGGGCTGAGGATAAACTTTCCAGAGAGGTAGGGAGAGGATAAACTTTCCCAGAGGGTAGCTGAGGGTAACTTTCCCAGAGGGGTAAGGTAGAGATAAACTTTCCCAGAGGGATGAGGCAGATATACTTTCCCAGAGGGGTATGGTAGAGATACACCACCAAATCTGTGACTCCAGGCAGACCATCGCTTTAGTTACTGCCATGCACCATGATTTCCATAGTCAGTACTTGTAGTCACAGCAAAACCACCACTGTCTTCCTTCACAACATCCCTTCTGACTTGAGCAGTGAAAGCCCATGAGCTCTGCATATATCAAATCACTGAACCATCTGTATAAATGATTACATTATTCTCAAACGAGTTCTCAGAAATTAATGCCTGAACTTCTGCCTCCACAACCAATGGGTTGTGTTGTCTGCATTCTTGATCAAGTTTGAGACATGCCGAAAATGATGTATTGATTCTTGTTGGCACTAGTATCCATTCTTCACCGGAATCAATGTCTTCAAGTGAACACACCTGTTGAATACAGTCCTCGGCCTGACACATCCAAGATTTTCTACTTTTTTTTTTACTAATTTCTTTTTTATCTCTTGATTTCCATGTGCAGAAGAGTTTGTGTGTCAGCATTGACTCGAAGGTATGTCCCTGCACGACTCATTATCAGTGTTCTATATTCCATAGTAGGATAGTCAAGAAGATAGCGCATCGCCCTGCATGACATGTCTTTAGTGCATCCAAGTATGATGAGCATCGCCTCACATTCTATATTCGTTCCAGTTGTTCTATCTGACATGACTGAGAGTCAGGATTGTCAGAGCATACTCAAGCACAGACAGGACTAGATCCTGGTATAAGTTAGAGACAAAGATGGTGCTGATCACAATGGGCTGCAGCCCCTCACCCAGATGACACACTTAATCAATGTAATGCTGATAATCCTGGTTGATCTAGATATCATCTTCCTTGTCTGCACAATCCTGCATGTTCTAGACATTGCTTCTACTTGTCTCTCCTGCTTGTCTCTCCTCATGTCTCTCCTGCTTGTCTCTTCTGCATGTCTCTCCTGGGTCTCTTCTATGTCTCTCCTGGGTCTCTTCTACATGTCTCTCCTGGGGTCTCTCTTACATGTCTCTCTGGGTCTTTACATGTCTCTCCTGGGTCTCTTCACATGTCTCTCCTGCTTGTCTCTCTACATGTCTCTCCTGCTTGTCTCTTTACATGTCTCTCCTGGGTCTCTTCTACATGTCTCTCCTGGGGTCTCTCTCATGTCTCTCCTACTTGTCTCTCCTCATGTCTCTCTACATGTCTCTCTACTGTCTCTCCTACTTGCCTCTCCTACATGTCTCTCCTACTTATCTCTTCTGCATGTCTCTCCTGTGTCTCTTCTATGTCTCTCCTGGTGGTCTCTTCTACATGTCTCTCCTGCTTGTCTCTCTTATCTCTTCTGCATGTCTCTCCTGGTGGTCTCTTCTACATGTCTCTCCTGCTTGTCTCTTCTACATGTCTCTCCTGGTGGTCTCTTCTACATGTCTCTCCTGCTTGTCTCTTCTACATGTCTCTCCTGCTTGTCTCTTCTATTTGTCTCTCCTGGGGTTCTCTGTGGTTATGACCTTGCCTTGTGAGTTGAAAGTGATACGAGCTCACCGCTCTGTTCCAGGTGCATTTTTCCAGAGACCCGTATGATTTCCTGAGCTATGGGTTCATGCTTTGTGCAATCTCTGGCTGGTGACAAACCATTTCTGCTGAGAAGGCAGTCATTGGGGTAAAACCTGGTGCGATAAGTCAAACCTTCGCTTCAAACCTTACATGTTCTCCTTCATGTCTCTTCAACATGTTTCTCCTTCATCTCAGGCTGTATCTCTCCTGCATGTCAGAGCTGTATCTCTCCTGCATGTCAGAGCTTTATCTATCCTGCATGTCAGAGCTGTATCTCTCCTGCATGTCAGAGCTGTATCTCTCCTGCATGTCAGAGCTGTATCTCTCCTGCATGTCAGAGCTGTATTTCCTGCATGTCAGAGCTGTATCTCTCCTGCATGTCAGAGCTTTATCTCTCCTGCATGTCAGAGCTGTATCTCTCCTGCATGTCAGGCTGTATCTCTCTGCATGTCAGAGCTGTATCTCTCTGCATGTCAGGCTGTTCTCTCCTGCATGTCAGAGCTGTATCTCTCCTGCATGTCAGAGCTGTATCTCTCCTGCATGTCAGAGCTGTATCTCTCCTGCATGTCAGAGCTGTATCTCTCCTGCATGTCAGAGCTTTATCTATCCTGCATGTCAGAGCTGTATCTCTCCTACATGTCAGAGCTGTATCTCTCCTACATGTCAGAGCTGTATCTCTCCTACATGTCAGGCTGTATCTCTCCTGACATGTCAGAGCTTCGGCTATCTCTCCTGCATGTCAGAGCTGTATCTCTCCTACATGTCAGAGCTGTATCTCTCCTGCATGTCAGAGCTGTATCTCTCCTGCATGTCAGAGCTGTATCTCTCCTGCATGTCAGAGCTGTATCTCTCCTGCATGTCAGAGCTGCATTCTCTCCTACATGTCAGAGCTGTATCTCTCCTACATGTCAGAGCTGTATCTCTCCTGCATGTCAGAGCTGTATAGTAGTTAATGTTCAGTTTTCTCTTATCAGATCAAGACCTCCAGGGAAATGTTGCTGGGGACAGGAAGTGATCCAACTCTTGTCAGATCATCAGAACAAGGTCATCATTATGTTACGTTGTGTTACATTCCAACCTTGACCTCAAAACGTGATCGGACTGAAAGTTTGAGACAAACAGTTGGTAGAAATGCTGGTGTTATTCATCCCTTGGGCTCCCATCCTGATGGATCATCTGTTTGTAGATCTAGATCTGGCAGTGAACCAAGCCATCCACATTTTGTCTACAATGAAAGTCTCAGTCGCAGGAAATATTGGCCAAATACCGCTGATGACCATGACAGTTCTGCTGCTCACAACATCAACAACAATAGGGAGGACAATAAAAGTCTTCATTTAGGACAGGATCAATTATACTCATATTTCAACCCTCATTCAATTAACTCTCATTCAGACAACTCTCATGATTCAGACAACCGTTACCAACAGACAGATCATAATTATGACATGGACTGGCAGGCTAAAACTAAACCTAGGATCAGCAACTCGGAGAAGAATAACAGTGGATCTCACAAGACATTTACTTCACAGATACAACTGTACTCTCATGAAGGAAGTTTCAGTAGAAAACATGGCTCATCCAACAGTAATCATCTTCATAGAAACACAGATACAGGCATCACGAAGGCTGGCAACAATACACCTTTGTCAGCAGAACTAACATTTGCAAGGGTTTCAGCAGCAATGAACCACCCTAAACCTGTACATTCTTCACATTTCACTACCAGCGTGATGACAACAGTGTCTGCCACCAACACAACGACACCATATCACAGCAGTGATGTCACTTCTAGCAACTCTAGTTCGCTGACACATGACAGTACCACATCCTCTGGGCTCCCACTTCTAGCTGGCAACATCAGCGGGCTACGCACACACTTTAGTACAAAACCTTTAGATTTCTACCAGAGAACGTCTCTATCAACATCTCGGCAAAGGTCATGTGACATTCTAGATGATAACTTTGAGAGCAGAGATTCAGTCACATCGCCATCATCTTCAAGACTGTCAGATGACACAGATACCTTCTTCTCATTGGCTGAGAAAATGTCAAGTTTGTCAATGCAATCCACATCAGGTCATGTCAAGTCAGAGGTCCTGGAGTCTCACAAGTTGGCTCGGCTAATCAATCAACCTACACACTTCAGGGTCAGTCAGATGTTGTATGTTGTTCTCTTCTTTCATATGTATGCTCATCTCTTTGTTATGTATGCTTATCTCTTTGTTATGTATGCTCATCTCTTTGTTATGTATGTCTATCTCTCTGTGAAGTGTGTGTTTATCTCTCTCTGTGAAGTGTGTGTTTATCTCTCTGTGTGAAGTGCGTATTTATCTCTCTGTGTGAAGTGTTTGTCTATCTCTCTGTGTGAAGTGAGTGTGTTTACTTTGCTCGAGTCAGCTAAAAACTAAAGCAAATCTCATAACAACAATTTTCTGACCAACACTATGTTACCAGTGTCAAACATGGCCAATAACAGCAGCTAATGTGCGAAAAAACATAACCACAGAGATGAGGTGTCTTAGAAGAGCTGCAGGTGTGACAATAAGAGACAAAACTAGAAATTAATAAATGGATGTGAAACCAGTCATGCAATTCATAAAACTACCACCACTCACACACTACTACCACTCATATGCTACTACCACTCATACGCTACTACCACTCATACGCTACTACCACTCACACGCCGCCACCACTCGCACGCCGCCACCACTCGCACGCCGCCACCACTCGCACGCCAACACCACTCGCACGCCAACACCACTCACATACTATTACCACTCGTACGCTACCACCACTCACATGCTACTACCACTCACATGCTACTACCACTCACATGCCAACACCACTCACATGCTACTACCACTCACAAGTCAACACCACTCACATACTATTACCACTGACGCTACGACCACTCACATGCTACTACCACTCACATGCTACTACCACTCGTACGCTACCACCACTCACATGCTATTACCACTCACATGCCACCACCACTCACACGCCAACATCACTCACAGGCCACCACCACTCACACGCCACCACCACTCACACGCCACCACCACTCACACGCCACCACCACTCACATGCTACTACCACTCACAAGTCCACATGCTACTACCACTCACAAGTCAACACCACTCACAAGTCAACACCACTCACACGCCAACACCACTCACACACCAACACCACTCACAGACTAACAACATTTGCTGTTTATCACTCATCTGTCTATCAGTTGTTGACATTGCACATAATTGTATTATATTTGACATTCAACTTATGGCATGTGTCATTTGATTGTCTGTTCTTGACTTTCATTCTATGACATGTCTGACATACAACATATGATATGTCTGACATACAACATATGGCATGTCTGACATATGACATGTTTGACATATGACATGTTTGACATATAACATGATATTTCTGACATGTTTGACATACAACATATGACATGTCTGACATACAACATATGACATGTCATTAAACAATTTTTATGTCACTGTAAGACTGATGACATGTGTGACATATGACATGTCTGACATACAACATATGACATGTCATTAAACAATGTTTATGTCACTGTAAGACTGATGACATGTGTGACATACATCATATGACATGTGTGACATACAACATATGACATGTGTCATTGAACAATCTTTATGTCACTGTAAGACTGATGACATGTGTCATTGAGTGCCATCTTCAGGTATATGTCTTCTCTTATGACAGGGCAACAGAAAGTCTGGCCTCCACTATCGTCCCACCCATCCGTTCAAGGAATGGAATACACTGAGTAAGAGAAAGGTAAGTGGACATCTGGACTTGACGTTACCTAACATCAAATATTCATTTTATGAGTTTTTCTATCTATCTATATATATATCTATCTATCTATCTGTGTGTGTCTCTTTCTCTCTCTCTGTCTCTCTCTCTCTGTGTCTCTCTGTGTCACTGTGTGTGTCTCTCTCTCTGTGTGTGTGTGTGTGTTTCTCTGTGTGTGTCTGTCTCTCTCTCGGTGTCTCTCTCTCGGTGTCTCTCTCTCGGTGTCTCTCTCTCAGTGTCTCTCTCTATGTGTATCTCTGTATGTGTATCTCTGTATGTGTGTCTCTGTCTGTCTCTCTCTCTCTCTCTCAGTGTCTCTGTCTCACTCTCTCAGTGTCTCTGTGTGTGTGTGTCTCTTTCTATGTGTCTCTCTTTCAAGAAATGTTTAATAAATGTGTCTTGTTTGTCTTTTATTGAGATTACCTGAGAATATTACCCAATAGTGTATGTCTTGATGATGTCTTATAACCCAGTACTGTCTGTCAATCTTGATATGTCCCAGTAGTCTATGTCATGACATATTGACTTGACATTTCAGAGACTTGAGGAAGAGAACCGTCTGCTACAACATGCAGTCCAGAAATATAAGACTGAGCTAACTCTCATGGAAGCTTCTTTCTTGTTGGACTACCAGGCAGTCTACGCAGACATGTCTGATACAGCCAGGTGAGGGTCTGACTAACACAGACAGGTGACTGTACCAAGACATGACTGACACAGAGAGATGACTGTACCAAGACATGACTGACACCGAGAGATGACTGTGCCAAGACATGTCTGACACAGAGAGGTGACTGTACCAAGACATGACTGACAATGAGAGGTGACTGTACCAAGACATGACTGACACAGAGAGGTGACTGTACCAAGACATGTCTGACACAGAGAGGTGACTGTACCAAGACATGTCTGACACAGAGAGGTGACTGTACCAAGACATGCCTGACACAGAGAAAGAAGAGTATGACTACTCTCAAGAGTTTAGTCAAGGTCTCTGGCCTATAATAACTAGGTCAAGAAGAAAGGTCCCTTGTCTATAATAACTAGGTCAAGAAGAAAGTACCCTGGTCTATAATAACTAAGGCAAGTGACAAGTCCCTGTTCTATAATAACTAGGTCAAGAAGAAAGTCCCCTGGTCTATACTAGCTAAGGCAAGTGAAAAGTCCCTGGTCTATAATAACTAGGTCAAGAAGAAAGGTACCTGGTCTATAATAACTAGGTCAAGAAGAAAGGTACATGGTCTATAATAACTAGGTCAAGAAGAAAGTCCCCTGGTCTATAATAACTAAGGCAAGTGACAAGTCCCTGGTCTATAATAACTAGGTCAAGAAGAAAGTCCCTGGTCTATAATAACTAGGTCAAGAAGAAAGGTACCTGGTCTATAATAACTAGGTCAAGAAGAAAGTCCCCTGGTCTATAATAACCAAGGCAAGTGACAAGTCCCTGGTCTATAATAACTAGGTTAAGAAGAAAGTCCCCTGGTCTATAATAACTAAGGCAAGTGAAAAGTCCCTGGTCTATAATAACTAGGTCAAGAAGAAAGGTACCTGGTCTATAATAACTAGATCAAGAAGAAAGGTACCTGGTATATAATAACTAGGTCAAGAAGAAAGATACCTGGTCTATAATAACTAAGTCAAGAGAAAGGTCTCTAGACTATAATAACTAGGTCAAGAAGAAAGATCTTGTCTAATATAATACATGTCATTGACAGAGAGGAAGTAGACCAACTACATTCTCTTTGGAATGAGGTCAAAGGTCAAGTTATGGAAATGGAGCATCTACTTATGTCAAGAATCAAGTCTGTACAGGCTGGCAATGAGTCACATTCTTTGATGTTCAGTCTAGGTATCATTAGCAAGGTAAGTGCATACCTGTCTCATGTGGGTTCTTAGTGATTCTTGGACTATGAGGATTTAGATAGTAAGACTTGCACTGTAAGGTATTAGATAGTGAGGATTGTACTGTAAGGTATTAGATAGTGAGGCTTGTACTGTAAGGTATTAGATAGTGAGGATTGTACTGTAAGGTATTAGATAGTAAGGCTTGTACTGTAAGGTATTAGAAAGTGAGACTTGTACTGTAAGGTATTAGATAGTGAGGCTTGTACTGTAAGGTATTAGATAGTGAGGCTTGCACTGTAAGGTATAGATAGTGAGACTTGCACTGTAAGGTATTAGATAGTGAGGCTTGTACTGTAAGGTATTAGATAGTGAGGCTTGCACTGTAAGGTATAGATAGTGAGACTTGTACTGTAAGGTATTAGATAGTGAGACTTGTACTGTAAGGTATTAGTAATTATAGCTTGGACTGTAAGGTATTAGATAGTGAGACTTGTACTGTAAGGTATTAGTAATTATAGCTTGGACTGAGGTATAAAGTATAACATATGTGTGACATATATATATATGAAACATACATGTACGTAGAGTAGACATATATACGTGAAACATACTTATACATATATGTGTGTGTGAGAGAGAATCTACAGCTAACTTGTTCATTAAACTTTCAGATGGTAGAGGTGCTGAAAGAACAAATGTACCAGCAGCAGTTGGCCGGTACTGGGACACGAGAGGGGAGAGATAGAAGTCTTGATGATGATATTGATATCTTTGCTGGCGAGATAAGTTATCATGATGGGCGACATGACTCCTTCCAGGCCACTCACAGCTGGCTGCCAGGGCTGGATCCCATGTTAACACCTCGATCAGTTAGAAGGTTTCACAGCTCCTCAACCTCTAACTTACCTCATGATCTTAACATCAGCTTAGAGCAGGTAAGAGTCTGGAATCAAGATACATGGTCTTGTAGTCTGGTCACAGGGTAAGTGGCACATGGTCTTGTAGTCTTGTCACATACTAAGTGGTACATGGTCTTGTAGTCTGGTCACAGGGTAAGTGGTACATGGTCGGGTCCAAGGGTAAGTGGTACATGGTCGGCGGTCTTGTAGTCTGGTCACATGGTAAGTGGTACATGGTCTTGAAGTCGGGTCACAGGGTAAGTGGTACATGGTCGGGTCACAGGGTAAGTGGTACACGGTCTTGTAGTCGGGTCACATGGCAAGTGGTACATGGTCTTGTAGTCGGGTCACATGGTAAGTGGTACATGGTCAGTGGTACATGGTCTTGTAGTCAGGTCACAGGGTAAGTGGTACATGGTCTTGTAGTCGGGTCACATGGTAAGTGGTACATGGTCTTGTAGTCGGGTCACATGGTAAGTGGTACATGTCTTGTAGTCTGGTTACAGGGTAAGTGGTACATGGTCGTGTAGTCTAGTCACATCTGTCATTCTAGAAGTTTAACTGTGCTGGTACATCAATGTCTGAGATTTAATCAAATATGCCAGACTTGGTACATCAATGTCTGAGATTTGATCAAATATACCAAACTTGTTACAAGTGACACTAGTACATCAATGTCTAAAATCTGTTTGATGTTCCAGATTAAATCATCAGTCCTGTCACAAGTTCAGGATGAAATGAAAGAAAGCACTAAAAAACTGGAACTAGACTTACAGGTAAGAGTTGATGGTCTCAGACTGTATTCTCTAGTGCAGGAGTTTGTGCTCTTGTTTTGTATGTTATGTTTTGTATGTTATGTCATGTCTTGTATGTTATGTCTTGTATGCTATGTCTTGTATGTTAGGTCTTGTATGTCATCTCTTGTATGTTATGTCTTGTATGTCATGTCTTATATGTTATGTCTTGTATGTCATGTATGTCTTGTATGTCAAAGACTGAGTTTTCTTGTTATAGTAGAAAGATACTGTGCGTGAATGTTTACTAACTTTAAATCTGTCAGAACAATCTTGTCATCAACTGATGTTGGTCACATCATGGGATGTAGGATGTCATCAAGAAAGTTATGGATGTCACAAGTAGAAGTAACATCATGGGATGTATGTCATCAAGAAAGTCATGGATGTCACAAGGAGGACAATAGTGTTATTAAAGTCTTTATTAAGTGAGTTCACACATGACAAGAATTAGCAGATGAGGAGATGATGAGGAGGCACTAATCTGA
This sequence comes from Arion vulgaris, assembly GCA_020796225.1. Classification (NCBI taxonomy): domain Eukaryota; kingdom Metazoa; phylum Mollusca; class Gastropoda; order Stylommatophora; family Arionidae; genus Arion; species Arion vulgaris. Next base: position 1,831,092 of record CM036774.1, read on the forward strand.
ATTAAAGAAATATAACATTGCTCTTATAACAACGATAGAAAGTGTTGTCTGAACAGAGAAATATAACAACAATAGAAAGTGTTGTCTGAACAGAGAAATATAACAATAGAAAGTGTTGTCTGAACAGAGAAATATAACAATAATAGAAAGTGATGTCTGAACAGAGAAATATAACAACAATAGAAAGTGTTGTCTGAACAGAGAAACACTTTGTAGATAATCTGTGGAATGTCATATATGCTATATTGTTACACAGTTAAATAATTACCATTTACATATAGTTAAACTAACGTTACATATAGCTAGTTAGTTAGTAGATTAAATGGTCTGGACACCTGACAAGAATGCCCTGGTACCGTCTACCACAGAGAGCTACACAGAAAAAGTATAATGTAGTGAGAATCTGGAAAATTGCGTGTGGAATGAGTGGACATCATCCGGAGATCACATCTCAAGAAAATTACTTGTCTGTACACACCTGGACATGCTGGAGTGCAGGGTAACGAGCGTGCAGACTTTCTTGCAAACAATTCCCGACTCAAACGTGCAGAAGTATGGACAGAGCCGATGTCATCAATGTGGTATGCTTTCAATTATGTGGCATGGGCAAGTCTCAGACACTGGAACAAATTTGATAATTAGGCGTTAAATTTGGACATGCCAGACAGTGTCATCTTCGTGGTAGAGAGAGAAGGTATACTAATCAACTTCTCATGGGTACGGTGAGCAAATGGACTTTGGGATGACTGCTGCAGCGGAGGACAGTGCACGAATGGGAATGCCCAATGTGCCATGACGTCGATCGCATAACATAACGAGTACAAAGCATGAGGAAGACCACACAAAAGATTAAGCGACGGCATCAAGAACAGCCTTACAAAAATGAATATCAGCTTACAAAGTGCCTTAAAACAAGCACAAAGCACACACAAGATCACTACGTTTCCCCCACAACACTTCTATAAAGAAATAAATGGTGGAAGAGAAGAAAACAAGCACACACAAGATCACTACGTTTCCCCCACAACACTTCTATAAAGAAATAAATGGTGGAAGAGAAGAAACAAGCACACACAAGATCACTCGTTTCACAACACTTCTATAAAGAAATAAATGGTGGAAGAGAAGAAAACAAGCACACACAAGATCACTATGTTTCCCCCACAACACTTCTATAAAGAAATAAATGGTGGAAGAGAAGAAGAAGTAGTCCTCAGTTTTCAAGAGAATCTTTATATCGATATAGGGGAAGACTGCAGTCAAACTATGTAGCAATTGTGAAACACGTAATAAAAAGGAATAACGCAAGTGATCTCTGTGGTTAAGCCCTTTGCCTTGCGAGTCGAAGGTCGTGGGTTTGAATCCGGGCCGCATTGTTCTGTTCACGGGTGCAGTTTTTCCTAGAGACCCCTAAGATTGTTGCCGTAACTACGGAGTTCGTGCTTTGTGCAATACTCTCGGCAGGTGGCGTGCTATTTCTGCGGAGAGAGACTGAGCCATATGGGGTAAAACCCGGTGCAATGGAGTCAATCCTTCGGCTTGAAAACCCTTTAAACGTAATGACAAAGTACTGTAGTTTGACAATAACAATACACATGAATCTTAATAGAGACACTAGGCTCAAATAGACGATGAAGATAGTTACAGACACTAGCAGTTATACCAGGAGAAACACATTACTAACTAATTTTGCTCATCTCTACAGGAAAAAGATCGTGAAATTAAAAAACTTCAAGAGCAAGTCATGTCCAGATCTCTCAGCTTACCGGAGCACAAACCCAGGCGCTGGACGCCTAAGCCATCACTGACCAGATCACATAAAGCTGCCACAAAGTCAAGGTCGCACATGGTCAAAGAAAACATTTCAAATGAAACGGATGTATGACCTTGAATAGAGCTTTACACAATTGAAGAAATCACTCTCATCTAACCAAGATCACCCCACCATCTTCTGTATCTCTGAGATCGATTTTCTTATATCTATCTGCCTATCTATCTATGAATCTGTCTTATCTATCTATCAATCTGTCTATCTATTTATCTATCCCACTGTGCATATTAATTGAAACAAACTACACAGGAAAATTCATTCTCAAAATAAATGACAAATGGATGCTTTCCTACATGAAAATATGATGAGTTTGTATTGATTAATTTGCACTTGGGTGTATACAAGATCACTGTCTATTTATCTATCTAAAGAGTTGTTGACTTTCTTCTCTCTATCTAAAGTTGATCACTATCTGTCTATCTGTGATGAGATTCCAGTTAGAAATCTTGTTCTTGAAGATAGAGATGTGATCTTCTGCTGCATCCTTTTGGTGCAATTCTATTGTTGCATCAAACAGGACAGTACAGTCTCCTAATCAAAAATTGCATGTATTAAGTTGTGTCTTGTTGGTTGAATGTGACAAGTTTGATTGTATTTTTCATTACTGAGGTTTTTATTTGATTTATTTTGTAGTTATTTCAGTCACCGGATAATACTAGGTCAAAGTGATTGAGTATCAGTCACAAGATAATACTAGGTCAAGGCTGATATATATGTGCTTTCATTTCCTGTCAAAACTGTGATAAATCTGAGCAATATCCATAGACTATAATATATTCAGTGTAGTTGAACAATTCTATCCCTTGCCTATCCATGAGGTTTAATATAAATGTTACTCAACGACTTGAGGTTTAGAGTTATGGTAGAACCCCCTCAACCATCAGCCTTCAGAAAGACTGATGGTCAGATTCAATGAATGACTAGATCTGACACATAATTTGTCACAAAATGAAAAATCGTTGTACGAACTTGTTGCAAGCATTGACCTCCAACAGATCTAAACTACAAACATTATTTGTGTGTACAACATCAACTTTGACCTTGTTTACCAACAAACCACATTATTTAGTTGACACAAGTATGATACCAGGTTTTGTATACTTGTTGACCGGTTTTTTCTTCTTTTATTTAAAAATATTTTGTTTATATTGTTTTCATTAGACTTTAGTCTTGATATTTCTGTATAGATCTGCTTGTAGTAATTTTGTCTATATATTTCTATATAGATCTGCTTGTATCATGGCCATATATTTGTACATTGGTAACTGAACATAACCAGATCACACATAGTCTCTCTCTCTCTCAAGTCTCAGCAAATATAGGTAACTGGTATTCTAGAAACATTGTCACTGCCATCAACATTTCTAGACTGGGGGTTTTTTTGTTACCTAGAATTTGGTACTTTTAATCTGGAGTGCAATGAAGATATTCCAAACTGAACTTGTAGTCTCACATATTTCCCATGTAAGTCATATCATTAGACTAGACCACCACCAGACTTGTCATATTGTTAGTGTTAAAAGTTAATTACATATTCTTTACAGGACTTTGCGAATCAAACCCCAGCTTTTTAACGCTGTTTGTGATTTTTCTATACATTATTATGTTCAGTAGTTTGCCATTGCTTTCTGAACGGTGGTGCCATCGTCCTTTTGTAAAAATCCACGCACAACAATTTGCAACCAAACTGTCCGCAGTGTGATTCGACCTCAGAATGTCAGGGTTAATAGACCCAGTCACTATCCCCTAAGCCACAGACACCACCTTGTTAGTGCTACATTGTTCAATAGACACATTACACTAGATAATAAATTTATATAAAAGTCTTGGCTCAGAGATAAAAAAAAAATAGACATTTCTGAAAGATTCCAAGTTGCTGAACACAAAAATGGCAGTGTAAAAATAAAATTAGCAAAAGAGAAATCAGCCAACAGTAATATATGTATTATATTTATATCGACACATTTATATTCTTAAAAAAACAAAATCTTACATAGAAACAGTAGAAGACTTGGTTGCTACCTTATCAAATAGCACATTTGGTGTGTAGTGCTACCTTATCAGATAGCACATTTGGTGTGTGGTGCTAAATTACCAGATAGCACATTTGGTGTGTATTGTTACCTTATCAGATAGCACATTTAGGTGTAGTGCTACCTTATCAGATAGCACATTTGGTGTGTAGTGCTACATTACCAGATAGCACATTTGGTGTGTATTGTTACCTTATCAGATAGCACATTTGGTGTGTAGTGCTACCTTATCAGATAGCACATTTGGTGTGTATTGTTACCTTATCAGATAGCACATTTGGTGTGTGGTGCTACCTTACCAGATAGCACATTTGGTGTGTAGTACTACCTTACCAGATAGCACATTTGGTGTGTATTGTTACCTTATCAGATAGCACATTTGGTGTGTATTGTTACCTTATCAGATAGCACATTTGGTGTGTGGTGCTACCTTACCAGATAGCAATATGTTGATCTTGACATAGTTTGTCATTGAAACATGTTATCTCCATGACATGATTTCTATTTTGAGTGGCATCTGACAAGCTGGTTTCATTTTCAATTTACAGGAGTCAGTAGATCATAAATCTCATGATAGTTTTTGTTTTCAATTCTATGTCTTATAAATAATGTTCTATATTATTTCAATAACAATTATTATCTGTGAAAATTAGTGCATATCAATTTCTTGTGTGTATGAGAAAGACCAGACCCTGACATAGTTGTATGAAATTTTCCCTAACATGCCAGAATGTTTTTAGAAATCTAAATTGTATCATCATCAAATAGCTTGTCCTGAGCAGAACTTTGCCACACTAAGTCCTTTCCAGATGGCCTGTCTCCGCGGCCGTCATGCTGAAACCATCAGTTACATCCTGAATCCATCTTCACATCCATAAACACTCATGTGTTGCTGTGTAGCATCTGTACCATAACTTGGATTCTCCAGGAGTTAATTCTTTTATTCTATGTGCTCTGATATAACCCAAACAAGGTTAATCCTTAGGTTGAAAGTGATGTGCCTCGGTTGAAAAGGCTTTAATTCCCCTACATAACAAAGACTTCTTCTAATGCTCCATATCGACCACTCTGTGTGATTGTGTGTGGTCTGAGCCTAAGAGCGATTGTAAGTTATGCACCCACAAGTAGGCTAGCACATCCTCTTTCTGCGATGCTTTTTATTCACTAGGATAGCTCCCCTAGGACCTACATCAGTCATCTCTTACAACATGCCTTGTAGGTCGCAGTGGTACTATTCCTTGCTTCCCTTGCACCACACGGACGTAACAAACAGACAAACTATATAAAAGAATGTGAACATTTTCCTTCACAGAAGACCAAAGAAAGTGGAAGAAAGCAAATTATATTATATAGTTCTGATAAAGGAAATTTGAGAAATGTTTGCTTGGAAAGAAACACTGATGCGAATGAAGAAAGATTTGGCTGAAAATAAACACTGGCATTGAATTATCAAAATATAGATTGTGTGGAAACAGCAGTTTACCTGACAAGAATGCCCTGGTATTGCCTACACAGAGAGCCACACAGAAAAAGTATAATGAGTACAAAGCAAGAGGAAGACCACGCAAAGATGGAGCGACGGCATCAAGAACAGCCTTACGAAAATGAATATCAGCTTACAAAGTGCCTTAAAACAAGCACACACACACACACGATCACTACGTTTCAATGCCAAAAGTATTGCACAAAGCACAACTCTGTTGTAGCTCCTGCAACAATCCTAGGGGTCTCTGGAAAAAAATGCACTCATGAACAGAGCAGCGTGGTCCAGATTCAAACCCGTAACCTTTGGAGTGCACAGCAATGGCTTAACCACAGAAACCCCCGAAGGTGTGGGTGGAGTGCACAGCAATGGCTTAACCACAGAAACCCCCGAAGGTGTGGGTGGAGTGCACAGCAATGGCTTAACCACAGAAACCCCCGAAGGTGTGGGTGGAGTGCACAGCAATGGCTTAACCACAGAAACCCCCGAAGGTGTGGGTGGAGTGCACAGCAATGGCTTAACCACAGAAACCCCCGAAGGTGTGGGTGGAGTGCACAGCAATGGCTTAACCACAGAAACCCCCGAAGGTGTGGGTGGAGTGCACAGCAATGGCTTAACCACAGAAACCCCCGAAGGTGTGGGTGGAGTGCACAGCAATGGCTTAACCACAGAAACCCCGAAGGTGTGGGTGGAGTGCACAGCAATGGCTGCTTAACCACAGAAACCCCCGAAGGTGTGGGTGGAGTGCACAGCAATGGCTTAACCACAGAAACCCCCGAAGGTGTGGGTGGAGTGCACAGCAATGGCTTAACCACAGAAACCCCCGAAGGTGTGGGTGGAGTGCACAGCAATGGCTTAACCACAGAAACCCCCGAAGGTGTGGGTGGAGTGCACAGCAATGGCTTAACCACAGAAACCCCCGAAGGTGTGGGTGAAATGAGTGAAGAATAATTTATGAACACTTGCAGTGTTATAATAAAGAATATTATTTCATTTCAAAACTAGATAATACGAAACCACTAGTGTTCGTATAATGTGATCAGTCAATTTCAAATTTAGCTATATTAATGTGCTTTCATCAAATACATCGTCCAAGACCTTGATTCCGTCTTACATGTTAACTGGATATAGCAATGCTGCAGAAAAATCACTCCAGAAAAGTATGCACAGAGACTGGCTGATAGTTCCTGTAGCCTGCACAGAGACTGGCTGATAGTTCCTGTAGCCAACACACATTGACGGATGTAGCTTGTTATACACATTCTATGCAATATATAATATATGTGCATGTTGATGATATGCTTGTTGTACATTCAACTTTTAGCAACTGCAGACTCTTCTATCAAAAATAATAAAACAAGAATTTTTGGTTTTTCCTTTGTATTTTTTTCATTTTATTTTGTAAAAGTGACCACAAACAAATGTCAATGAGAAGAAAAATAGGAAATGTAGTGAGATGAATTTGTACTTGTTCTCTGCTTTCCTCTCATTATGCATGTACATACACACCCATCACAAAACACAGACATGACAAGTTTGCTGCATGACACCCATCACAGACAAAGATAAATGTATGAAACATGATGATGATGATCCCTTGACAAGTTTGCTGCGTGTACGCGCACGCAAAACACAGACGAAGACAAATATATCAAACATGACAAGTTTGCTGCGTGTACGCGCGCGCAAAACACAGACGAAGACAAATATATAAAACATGACAAGTTTGCTGCGTGTACGCACACACAAAACACAGACGAAGACAAATATATCAAACATGACAAGTTTGCTGCGTGTATGCGCTCGCAAAACACAGACAAATATATCAAACATGACAAGTTTGCTGCGTGTACGCACACACAGACGAAGACAAACATGACAAGTTTGCTAACAGTTGCTGTAAAAAATAATAATTTTGTCCATAATCATCATCGTATGCAATCAGATTTTGTAAAACAAACAAATGTGTAACATGAAAATGTGTAATCAGATAAAGGTTTCAGTTGTGTCATATTTTGTTTGTTTGTTAACATTCAATATCATCACTTCAATACAGAGAACAATACCAGCAGCAGTCGACATCAAACTAGTTGTAGCCAATACCACATATATAGAGCACTCACTATCTCAAATTGGAAAATGTAGGTAGGGTGTGTGTGAGAGAGAGAGAGGTGTATATATACATATATCGTGTGGTGACATTTGCCAGTAAGCATGAAATGATGACACACATTGATGGTGATGGTGTTTTTGGTAACATTCAGTCGAGTCAACATGACACACATATATTATTATAAGACAATGGCTAAGATTATTTGCTAAAAATGTGAATAATATCATAATCATTTGAAAATGCACATATTTCCAGAAAATATCATAAAAATGTTCATGTGTAAAATGAAACATATACTCAGAGATACATCAGAACAAATACTATTCTAAAAATATCAAAATAAAATCATATAACATTCTCACAATTGTCATTCCTTCTCTCACTCAAGACACACACACACACACAGATATAGACAATCAAGTCATTGTTGGTAAACCAGTCACAAAAAGTAAATAAATGCTCCTAGCTGGCTGGCAATTGAAAATGGAAAAGTATGTCCTTTCACTGAGCAAACACTGGCAGAAACTAGCAGACTGTTAACATTTTATCTCGTCTATTCAAAATCGTCATCATCATCACTAGAGAAGTTATATTTAACTGGAGCCTTAGACCTTCCTGTGGTAACCCTGGAGCTTGGCATCATCACTTCAGTTACATCATCATCAGAGTCACTGTCCTTTATGGTTGTTTTCTACACAGGAAGAAACATATGCTATTACAAATAGGATTCAGTTGTCAATGAGATCATTCAATCAATTATGTTCAGTTGTCAATGAGATTATTCAATCAATTATGTTCAGTTGTCAATGAGATCATTCAATCAATTATGTTCAGTTGTCAATGAGATCATTCAATCAATTATGTTCAGTTGTCAATGAGACGTCTCAATTATGTTCAGTTGTCAATGAGATGACTCAACTATGTTCAGTTGTCAATGAGATGACTCAACTATGTTCAATTGTCAATGAGACGACTCAACTATGTTCAATTGTCAATGAGACGACTCAACTATGTTCAATTGTCAATGAGACGACTCAACTATGTTCAATTGTCAATGAGACGACTCAACTATGTTCAATTGTCAATGAGACGACTCAACTATGTTCAATTGTCAATGAGACGACTCAACTATGTTCAATTGTCAATGAGACGACTCAACTATGTTCAATTGTCAATGAGACAACTCAACTATGTTCAATTGTCAATGAGACGACTCAACTATGTTCAATTGTCAATGAGACGACTCAACTATGCTCAATTGTCAATGAAACGACTCAACTATGTTCAATTGTCAATGAAACGACTCAACTATGTTCAATTGTCAATAAGACTCAACTATGTTCAATTGTCAATGAGACGACTCAACTATGTTCAATTGTCAATGAGACGACTCAACTATGTTCAATTGTCAATGAGACGACTCAATTATGTTCAATTGTCAATGAGACGACATTTAATTTCATGTAAAGTAAGACAACATACTTTTCCTTTTGCTCGCTTTTTGCTGGGTATAAAACAGTCAGAGTCATCTTCCTTTGTACGTTTTGTGGCTACTACTTTCTTGACTGGTTTGGAAGGGGTATCATCATCTAAAACCATGACCTTTTTCTTTGGAGCTTTCTTTGGCGGTGCATCTGGAAAACAAGAGTCAGACAAGAGTTAACTAACACACTTTAAGTTAGACTAGAGTTAACCAGTGTCAGATCAGATGTTTTATCTGCTACCATATTACACTGTTACAATACCATCCTGCAACTGTTAAACCCACTGCCTTGTGGAGGAGGAGGAGGGGGTCAGGAGAGCTAAGGGGATGGGAGTAAACCCTGATAGTAAACTGATCATCTTGCATGAAAGTCAGCATACAGTTTGGTAGCAGCACATCTGATAGCTTTGAGGTCAAGAGGAGTCAATCAGAGCTGTGTCCTTGTCCCCACTCTGGCATTTTCTTCATAGTCATTTTATACCATGCCTTCGAGGATGCTGATGGCAATGTTTTCATTCGAACTAGATCTGATGGTTCACTCTTCAACTTGTCTCACTTAAGAGCCAAGATAAAAAAACAAAAACCTCAAGGAACTCATTTTCGCTGTCAATGCTGTCCAGCAATCCCTCATCAATAATTTTGGAAAGGGCATGCGACCTATTTTCTCTAACTATAAGTGTCCCAGTGGTTTTATGTAAGGGAAGTCTTCTTCTTCTTCTGCAATCAACTTTTGCTTTGCGACTACTCCGGTATGTGTCATAAACAGTGCGGTGCGCTTGAGGTCTTCACCGGTTCCTCATAGTTTGTCTTGTAGGGTTGTTTCTGTTGGCCAGATCTCCATTCTCTCACTACTCAGACTAGGGCAGTCTTGCAGGATGTGCTCTGGGGACTGCTTTGGTGCTCCACAGGTGCAGACTGCCGAGTCCCTGAGACCCATTCTCTGGAGGTGTGCTCTGAGACTGCAATGTCCCATTCTAAGTCTGTGGTCTGTGCTCGTCTGTTTAATGTATTTATACTGTCGTGCTCTGGGTTGTATCTTCCATTTGTTTTTCTCCAGATCGTTTTTCTCCAGATCATTTTTCTGGATTGTTTCAGGAGAGTCTTTGCTTCTGTAAAACTTTGTGTTGGGTGGTGTTGTGTTAGGCTCTCCCCAGCCCTTGCGAGTTTGTCAGCCTTTTCGTTTCCTGGTATGCCACAGTGAGCTGGTATTCACTGTAAGACCAGTTCGGATTTTTTGACAAGCTGATATTTTGCCGTATGTCTTGAATGAGCTTGTCTGGGACGTGAGATAGCCTGGAGAACGGATCTTGAATCACTAAAGATATGTAAGGGAAGTAACACATTAAATATCGCTTTAAATGGTAACCATCTAACACTAGATCTAAAATGTTGCTATCTGGGTCCACGGTCACTGCCAGCCTTTCTCTGGACGAAGAAATCAATGCTCGACTAAGTAGTGTGGCTACTACATTCTACAAACTATCAGAGAGAGAGCATGGAACAAGACAAAATGAACAAAGATTCAAATATATAAAGCAAGTGTAATTAGTTCTTTACTATATGGCTCAGTAACATGGACAGCCTACTCAAGAGAGGAGACCTAACATCTTTCACCTCAGATGTCTCCCCAAGATTAGTAACAGAAGGTGCTAAGACAAGATAACCAACTCTGAAGTACTGCAACATGCAAACTTGTCTTCGGGGTCAAAGGCGCGTAGGGACGTGCGCCAGGATTGGTGAGCTGGCACTAATCAAGATCCTACCCCCCCTCCATGTGATGAACCTTTTAACAGGCAATGGTTCCTGTCTGGCTACGTGGGTAGGGATCGAGGGAAAGCTACAGGTAGTGGTAGAAGCACGGAAAAGTAACGCAGGTCCAAAACCCTAAACAAAATGCGCGCATCTGGCCGAAGCCTGATGAAAAGTTGCCAAAATAGGTGCTGCAGCGTACAAGTTGCCTGTGAACGAATGCCAACTCCCTTGGAGCAAATGGCAGCACCAAAATTGCTAGCTGTGGGACAAGAACCAATGAGAACGATCTGTAATGAATAAACAGTCTCGGCAAGTGACTCTGAAAACAATGTAACATCGTAATGACACATGGAAGATTGTGGTAAACTCCATAGCAAAGGCCTAGTGCAGATATATTTACTGGTTAAAGTTGGTCAAGCGCAAATCCTAAAGTTGCGTTTTAGTGCCTAATGAAACTGCCCTCCCTGGGACAACCGGGCAAGGTACTGTCGCATTAACAACTAACATCCCCTGAAGAACTGAAATGGGTGATGGCAAGTGCAAAATTTCAGTTTTCAATTTAAATATGCAAAGAGATTGATTAATCAACATCTAACTGGTGTGTTGGGCCTGTCGACGTTGCTGGATTTGCTCCGAGGCGGAGATCGGAGCACCTATGGACGTGTTCGGAGTGCTATGATGATAGTCCTCATATAACTGATATCACTTGATCTACACACTGAACATTGATAAATCACACACGATCTACACACTGAACATGGATATATCACTTGATCTACACACTGGACATTGATATATCACACTTGATTTACACACTGGATATTGATATATCACACATGATCTACACACTGGACCTGGATAATCACACATGATTTACACACTGGACATTGATATCACACATGATCTACACACTGGACCTGGATAATCACACATGATCTACACACTGGACATTGATATATCACACATGATCTCCCACTGAACATTGATATATCACAAGATCATTCAGTAAATCAATGAAGGAGATGAAATTATGAACAAGACAAATACAAATATGGAATATCTACCTTTTTCTTTATCAGCTCTTGCAGCAACAGTTTTAGCAAGTGGTTTGGGTTTGAAAAGGTCATCATCATCCTCATCCTCACTGATTGGGTACAACTCTTTGTTGCTGAGTGCTGAGAGACAAACAAATAAATAAAAACAATATCTAGCTACATAAATAATGATTGCTGGAATAACATAGCAACAATGACATTAGTCCCTGCCAAGCATTTGTTGTTGACACATTTCATTATAATGGTGACTAATATGGACCTGTCCGTAATTTTCTTCAACATTCAACCAATACAAATGTGAAGCTAATGTCAGATGAAGATACCACTAATACAATGTTCATATTATAATAATAATTCCTCTCGTACCATTATACATTACATAGGACTTGCAAGTAATTCCTCCATTCCGCTCTATGTTCATATTACACTACCACTAATACAATGTTCATATTACACTACCACTAATACAATGTTCATATTACACCATCACTAATACAATGTTCATATTACACTACCACTAATACAATGTTCATATTACACTACCACTAATACAATGTTCATATTACACTACCACTAATACAATGTTCATATTACACCATCACTAATACAATGAAATTGTAAGAGAGAAGACTGAAAGTGATACTGATACTAAAGCACACACAAGTCTTGTGTCAATGTCAATATTATTCAGTGAAAACTCTGCTATTTTATGACAACAGAACAAGCCAAGTTAACATACCAGCCTTAGACTCTTCCACTTTCTTCTCTCCAATGACCACTGGTGGCAAGTCAGGAACATCTACAGCTTTCTTTGGCTTCTTTGCTGCAGGCCTGTAAAAGTGACACACATCAAGATTGAACACTGTCCACAACACAAGTAATAATAAAGCACAAAAACTCAGCCTCGCACAAACAAGCAAAACTCAGCCTCGTACAAACAAAGCTAAACTCAAAATTGATTATCTACATCTAATGTGAGACTACTATACAACATCTACATCTGATGTCAGACTACTATACAACATCTACATCTGATGTGAGACCACTATACAACATCTACATCTGATGTGAGACTACTATACAACATCTACATCTGATGTGAGACTATACAACATCTACATCTGATGTGAGACCACTATACAACATCTACATCTGATGTGAGACTACTATACAACATCTACATCTGTGAGACTACTAAACAACATCTATATCTGATGTGAGACCACCATACAACATCTACATCTGATGTCAGACTACTATACAACATCTACATCTGATGTGAGACTACTATACAACATCTACATCTGTGAGACTACTAAACAACATCTATATCTGATGTGAGACCACCATACAACATCTACATCTGATGTGAGACTACTATACAACATCTACATCTGATTTGAGTCTACTATACAACATCTACATCTGATGTGAGCCTGGTGTTTGTATAAAAGTTGTATACTAAATATTATAAAACTATTCATTAGATCTGTTGACATTCTAGTGTGACACTCTAGTCATATCAGTTGGAGAATGTGAGGTATCCATGTGGTAAAAAACACATCATTCTTCTTCCTCATTCGCCCACTGTTAATTCAGGCGGAAAGTCATGACGCCTGGTATTGCGCTTCTGACTGATTTTTGCTTGGGCATATATTACCTTTTTACAGGCATCCTTCAACCATATGGACAGCCTCACCAACTTCTGAGGTACTTGAAGATTAGATCCTTCAAGGTAGATCGTTGCCGGAGACCTGTTGTTCTTGTAACTCTTTCTCGGACAGAGTTAGTGAAGACAGAACAGATGACCTATATCAGCTTTCCTGCCTTTGGTGAGGTCGTTCCATACGCATCATAAGATAAACACTCTAATTTTGTGCCATAAATTTGGGCTTAGATCTATGCCAAAGAGCATAGCTTTCTTTGCGTTGACTGGGTGATGTCGCTCCGGTAAAGACCTGAGCAATCTCAACCCTTCTAGAGCATCACAGAAATGGTCACCTTTCTTGTATCCGTTGCTTTTATAATCATTTTTCTCCATATATTTGGGCTTTATGATCTTCGACAAAGCGTATGTCTACAATATGCGCTCTTTCAGACTATATGAGACCCTTCCAGATTAGGAACATTCTCAGTCATCGGAGATGCATGTGCTTTGTCAAACAAACGATTATACGTTGGCGGTATGCTTAGCCTTTATGCAATCTGAGCCATGGTGGTTGGGTGTCATCTGTGTAGGATGATCGGCATCCGAAAAGTATTGCCCTTAGAAAAATGCTTGGGTTTGTACCAGTCAAGTCTTTGCATTATCGGCCTTAATTTTCTATCCGATGTTTGTTCCTGAGTAGGAGTATGCTCATCCGTTTTGAGGCGTTGGCACTTGGCAATTTTCAAGGATGTACTCTGCATTTTCTCTGTCCCCAGGAAACATTGGACTAGAGCTGTGTACAGATATTTTTAGGTCGTTTCAATTGGCACTAGCAACGCAACTGAAATTTTGCGCTCGCCAATCTCATCCACCTCAGTTCTTCCAGGGATGTTAGTTCTGAATGCAACAGTACCTTGCCCGATTGTTCCAGGGAGGGCAGACCCTTTAGGCATCGCCCACCTCAGTTCTTTCTGGGATGTTAGTTGCTAATGCAACAGTACCTTGCCCAGTTGTCCCAGGGAGGGCAGTTTCATTAGGCACTAAAGCGCAACTTTAGAATTTACGCTTTGCCAACCTTACCCAGCAAATGTATCTGTACTAAGCCTTTGATATGGAGTTTGCTGCAATCTTCCTGTGTGTCAACACGATACGTCGCAGCGTTTTCATAGACACTTGCTGATACTTTTATTGTGCCTCGAGACTGCCCGGATAAGAAGTCTAAAAATGGCACAGGGCTCCAAGTTTCACCCCATGAGGGCCCTCATCCCTACATGTTCATCTGAATGCCTTTACTATCGGCCGGGAGGCTGGTAATTGTGATGCGACCATTGTGTTCACATTCTCCGTGCCTCAAGACTACCCTGACACGCAGCTTGACTTGGGCCCACGTCTCTACTCCAGACGCACCTCTCATCCATCTTTGTTGTTGTCATTTACTCAAGGAGGGAGGATATCAAGGAATGTAAGCATTCATTAGCAGACAACTCGTACACTGCTTTTCGACAAATTTTATCGGACGATCGGTCAGGAGATGTGTGCCTTGTTCATAGACTTTAGACCTGCAATTCTTTCTCTACTACCACTACCTGTGGCTCTCCTCGATCCCTGCCCCTTAGCCAGACCATAACCAAACTCTGTTACCAGGGTCACCGTGTGGAGGTGGGGTACAGGGTCTTGATTAGTGCCAGCTTCACTAATCCTGGCGCAGCGTTGTCCCCATGCGCCTTTGACCCCGAAAAAAAACACATTCAACATCACAACAACATCGATGTGACACAGACAGTTTACACATGCCCACTCTTCTAATGAACAAGACAAATATCACAACATCGATGTGACACGACAGTTCCCACTCTTCTAATGAAGAAGACAAATATCACAACAACATCAATGTGACACAGACAGTTTACACATGCCCACTCTTCTAATGAACAAGACAAATATCACAACATCGATGTGACACAGACAGTTCCCACTCTTTTAATGAACAAGACAAATATCACAACATCGATGTGACACAGAGAGTTCCCACATGCCCACTCTTCTAATGAACAAGACAAGTATCACAAAAACCACAAATACATTCTTACTTTTTAATGGTTTTCTTAGCAGCTACTTCTTTGGATGGTTTTGGTGGAGCTTTGGGCATGACTTCCTCATCACTGCTTAACACAATATCCTTATCTTCATTAAGGCTGTCATTGACATGAGTTGCTGCTCCATTTTCCATGTGACCGGTTTCAGGGTCATAGGCTACAAATTCAGCCTTTTCTTCGTCATCAATGTCGCTTTCCACCTCTTCCTCGTTGTCAAAGTTGTACTTTACCTTAGCGGCTAAATAAAAAACCCAACCAAAGATTAATTTATTTTAAAAAACTAGTCTAACAACAAAGTCTACAAAGCATCACTGTCCAGTAATAAAGTCTACAAGACATCAATGTCCAGTAATAAAGTCTACAAGACATCACTGTCCAGTAATAAAGTCTACAAGACATCACTGTCCAGTAATAAAGTCTACAAGACATCACTGTCCAGTAATAAAGTCTACAAGACATCACTGTCCAGTAATAAAGTCTACAAGACATCACTGTCCAGTAATAAAGTCTACAAGACATCACTGCCCAGTAATAAAGTCTACAAGACATCACTGTCCAGTAATAAAGTCTACAAGACATCACTGTCCAGTAATAAAGTCTATAAGATATTACTGTCCAGTAATAAAGTCTACAAGACATCACTGTCCAGTAATAAAGTCTACAAGACATCACTGTCCAGTAATAAAGTCTACAAAATAATATTGTCCATCAATAAACAAGTTGACAGCAGGCAAGAGTAGAAGTTGTCAGATAAAAAAACAGATAACATGTTCAAGACTTGATAATGATGTATATATCTGATAAATAATTATGTACTCACCAGCTGCTCGGCGAGATGTATCTCTTGGTATGACAACATCTGCACCAAATCCTACATCATCCAAGTCACTCTGATCTGATACAGCAGAACCATCACTGTCAGACCATGGGTTTCTTTTCTTCTGTTTTCTTCCTTTCGCAGGAGATAAATTTACTTTTTTCGCAGGAGATGAACTTATTTTTTTTGCACGATCTGCAAATTAAAAAAAAAACATAATTTTGTGAATTGAACTTGTTAGACATGCAATCAATATGTGTGTCAATAAATGTCATATAAAAGTTCATCAGAACAAATGTGCAGGCACTCATCACAAGTATAATTGTTCTCATGTCAACAAATTGCATATAATAAAAGTCATAGACATGTCCATATGTCTAAAATTTGGCAAGGTTTCTCAGAAGCTCTGACAAGTACTTAAGTTGGAGAAAAGTGGAAGTCTATGCTTGACTTAAAGTACAAAATTCCTTCACATCAAGTGATATAGAGAGGTGGAAAAATGTGTTTTTGTTTAGACAGAAAATGGGGATGACATGTATAAGTTAGTAGATAGACCAGTGGTTACACAGCACATTCAGTGATTAGCACATTGAGTGATTAAAGCACTGGGATCCCCCTCCATTGATGTGTACTGTCTTAATCATTAAAAGATGAGACATTTTTTTAAAATCCATAAGACATTTATTAGTCTTGAAATGACCATTCTGGGAGTTTTTCTATTAACTCCAGTAAAAATAAAAACCAACTAGGACGAGGTGGAATGGATGTCATGAGGTTTCCAACCTCCAGAGACTTACAGGGATCTACTGTCTAGGGCATGTAGGTGTTTACAGAAAAATAAGGCTTGCCTCAACAGCATCGATTATTGAGGAGTTAAAGATGGATATGTGAAATGTCCTTTGGGTTCTCAGATATCACCTTTTGAAGTAGGCACTAAAATTAATACTGAATCTATCCAGCAATTTATACAGTTTGGAATTACAAGCTGTACATGCCAAATCTGATGACTGAGGGCAGAGTGAGGAGTGTGTTTATCAAGCGAGTCTGTACATGCAAAACTTGATGACTGTGGGCAGAGTGAGGAGTATGTACATGCAAAGCTTGATGACGGGGCAGAGTGAGGAGTATGTACATGCAAAACTTGACTGAGGGCAGAGTTAGTTTATCAAGCGAGTCTGTACATGCAAAACTTGATGACTGGGGGCAGAGTGAGTAGTGTGTTTATCAAGCGAGTCTGTACATGCAAAACTTGACTGGGGGGCAGAGTGAGGAGCCTGTACATGCAAAACTTAATGTCTGAGGGCAGAGTGAGGAGTGTGTTTAACCAGCGGGTCTGTACATGCAGAACTTGATTGAGGACAGAGTGAGTCATGTATAAACCCATCAGTTTACACAGACTTCAACATCTGTTGTGGAAGACTGAGCACCTATGGGTCTGCCGGAATGCTGTTTCTCAGTAATCAATATCAATACTTACTAGCTGCATTTGCTCCACCTCTTCCTCCCCCTCTAGCTCGGCCACCTTTTCCTGCTGCTGCTCTCCCCTTTTGCTAGGGTTGGATGTAGGTGGATTTCCCGGATGTGGGTGAAGTTTCATCTTCTTCCCTCTTGACAATTTCTAAACTGTTGTCTTGTGCATCATCTTCTCCTGTCTCCTCTTTCTTTATCTGTGAGTTGACAAAAGCAACAAGTATATGGATATATATTAGTAGATGATATGTGGGACCAGAGAAACCATATCTACTGTTATATCAACCAAACAGCAATATTAATACATCATCTGTAGGACATTACAAACTCTGATTAAAAAATGTTTCCTGTCATAACCATAATGCAGAAATACAGACAATCAAGGTGGCAACAGAGAAACTGTTGAACATCAAGCGTGACTATTGAGGATCATCTCTTCCCCCTAGCTATGGGTGAGTGCTACAGATGAAAATGCAAATGTACCAGTTACGCATCACTACAAGTAGCAGATAATCAAATCCATCATAAAAACATCAATACAAACACAGGACAACTACCGAGCCATGAACTTGCAACTCGAGAGAACAGGACAGAGTCAATTCGGTAGCCATATACATACAAAACTCTCAGTCATGTGCACAAGTACCCCATACTGTAGAGCCCAAACATCAAAACTGACCTTAAAAATTATATACTGATGTAAACTCTGGTCCAGGGCAACAATATTTGAAAAGAAAACTACAAAGAAGTCTGTGTTCTCTACGTAAGGCAGTGAGTTTCATAGAAGAGATAACATTGCAGATTGATAGGACCATCATCGTTGCACTTAGGTAAATAATCATGTGTGCTCCAATCTCTTTCTTACACATGAAGATCTCAGCAGCAGTGCACGAACTCCGTAACACACAATGAGGGTCCCAGTATTTCAGATATAATCGACAGCAGATGTTAAGAGCAGGAACAGGAAAAACTGTATAAACTTGTACACAAAGACAGTTACTTGTACACAAAGACAGTTACCTGTACAAACACCAATGACTTTGTCAACACATAAGTTAACTAGTATACATATAACATGTTGACATATTCTTTTCTTCTACTTCAAACGCTTCACAGGACCACCTGTTAAACCACTCCCTGTGATTTGTTTGTGACCTGAGCTCAAAAGCGATTGTATGTTGTGCCAGTTATGTGCCTACAAGTAGGCCAGCACATCCGATTTCTGCGTAAAGAAAGATTAAGAAAGACTGCGAACAAAATAATCTATCACTGATTAACGTGGAGGTGGATGCCCTCTTGAATGACATCATCAATGATACAGATGCGGTTATTTACACCGATGGTTCAGTCATTTGCCAACAACGCTGTGCGTGGGCTTTTCAGCACGTTCAGGAGGAAAAATAATAAGAGAGACCAGTGGGGCCTACGAAACAACCACCAGTAGTTTGACAATGGAGGTTCGGGCGGTTACCGAGGCGGTGAAATGGTTGGCATCTCACAACTACTCTCGTGTTTTCATAGTCAGTGACTCCATGAGCATGATTCATAAAGTCGAATCAGGAATGGTGAGACGCAACTGGGTGGAGGTACTGGTACAGACAATGATCAGAGAAATCACCATTTTTATTCCTGGGCACGCAGGAGTTAGGGGTAATGAACGAGCTGATAGATTGGCTGGCCTGGCTACAATATCAGAGGGAGCAGCCATGGATCGAAATGACATTCTTCACGCATTGCGAGAGTCTTTCCGAACAGAGGAGTTTCAGGGCTGTGAATCACTCGCTGACCAGATTGAAAGAGATGGGTGTCAATATTGGTGCAGTCCGAAAAGAGCGACATACTAGGTATGCAAGGAGATTGATTAATCAACATCGAACTGGCGTGTTGGGCCGCTGCTGGATTTGCTGAGACGGAGATTGGAATACCTATGGACGTGTCCGGAGTGCTATGATGATAGTCCTCATATAACTGATATCCGATTTCTGCAATGCTTTCTATTCACTAGTGTAGGGTAGCTTCCCTAGGTCACTACCTCAGTCATCTCTTACGACATGCCTTGTAGGTTACAGTGTTACTATTCTTTGCCCCTTATGAGGGCCCCTTGCAACACACAGGTGTATGTTAACATATCAGGTTACATACCTAAACGAGTGCACACAAACAAGTTGACAAGAGAAGTCCTACCTTGTCCTTAAATAATCTTTTGCTAGCATCTTTCTCAAGCTTAGTCTTGACAGTTAAACTAATCTTGGGCACAACCCTCCTTCCCATTGGAGATGGTAGTGTATCCATCACTGGTTTCTTCAACTTCTGCTGTTTGCCAGTCTTGCCAAGCTTGACTGGTTTTTCTGTTGTTTCAGTTTCTATCTCCTTCCTCTCCACTTCCTACAAAAACAACACAAATATCAATGTCATGATTAGACCAATTATGTTGTAACTCCATCAACTTTGACAAGACATATCTCACACATTGATTGATTGATGTAACTTCAACTTTGACAAGACATCTCACACATTGATTGATTGATGTAACTCTATCAACTTTGACAAGACATATCTCACACATTGATTGATTGATTGATTGAATGACATTGCGAGGATCATCACTATTGCAATACAGGGAATAAACCATGTATGCTACAATCTATATCTTACACATGAAGATCTCAGTGACAATGCACCAACACACTACCACCGGCAAAGTTACCCGATATAGGCATGGAAGTACCATATCTACTGACTGGTCAGAGAGGAAGCCATCAGAGCTGATTAATGACAAAGGAATGAATTGCTATGTACACATTTTCTAAGCATTCTTTAAAAATACTTGCATCTAACATCAGATATTTTCTCCTCTCTACATTGAGTACTCTGTATACATTTAAGGGGACAGCGCACTGTGGCGTTATCAATTTTCCTTTAAAAATTGTATTTCAGTTGATTCAGTCATGATAACATATTTTCATCAAAGAAATCAAAGTAAATTATAGCGAACCATGATCAATGCACAATAAAAAATAGATATAGCCAAGTTAACAAAACTTACTTGCAACCATGATATATGGTCTTTTCATCTTTACAGACGGTCAATTGGCAAGTGTTTTACTGTGACAACTTCTGAGTTTTCGCTTTCTCTCTTGTCGTTCAGCTTGTATATAAGTCTCTTCTCAAAAGACTCTGCACCCTTTCGTAATTTGGCTTTCCACACAATTCTGTCATCAGCTAGTCCCTCCCATATGCTGGGACCTATAGAAAAGTTTTTCATTGAGGCTTTGCAGACATCTTTATATCTGAGCAGTGGTCTGCCCTGGTGCCTCTTCCTCCGAAAGTTCACAGAACAACATTTGTTTTGGTATGCGGCAAGTTTCCATTCTTCTCACTTGTCCCAACCATCTTAGTCGTCTACTGCTGATCATGCCCATGATGGAAAGCAGTTTTGCACGTTGCAGTACTTCAGAGTTGGTTATCTTGTCGTACCACCTGATGTTCATAATCTTGCGGACACATCGAAGGTGAAAGATGTTAAGTCTCCTCTTGTGTCTTGAGTAGGCTGTCCATGTTTCTGAGCCATATAGTAAAGAACTAATTACACAGGCTCTATATATTTGGATCTTCGTCTGCAATGTCAGTTTTGTGTTGTCCCACGCGCGCTTTGATAGTATGCCGAATGTAGTAGCGCACTCCTACACGAGCGTTGATTTCTTCATCAAGAGAAAGGCTGGCAGTGACCATGGACCCAAGATCGCAGAATTTGTGAACTGGTGTTAGATGGTTGCCATTTAAAGTGATATTTGATGTGTTACCTCCCTGACATATTCTAACCATGATAAATACACAATAAAGAATAGATATAGACATGTTAACAACTTACTTCCAACGTGATCACAAATGCATCCAGATCATCTCTCCACAAATCTTTGGGAGTTTTCTTCCTCAGCAATCGGAGTTCTTCAGCCTGCAAGAACAGATATTTGACAAAGTTAGAATGTTCTATACATGTGTCAATATCAATCTTTATGTACTAGAATGACAATGATTATTTACAAATGTGGAGGTATCTGCTTTTAACCTTCCCTGCTTGAATGCATGACAACATTGGATATTAACCATATACAGCCCAGCACTTCAGAAAAAGCTCATACTGAACTCCCAAAAAAAAGTAAATAGCTCCACAAAATGAGAAGTATTTATGAAATAAAATGCACAACAAACACAGTTTCTGATCAATATTTGTGATTTAAAGTTCAATTGATAGTTAAATGAATGAGGTACTAATTTGTGAACATGTATGTTGTTAGTGCCATGTAAGTTGGATGTAAAAAGTTATACAAGTGAAAAAATAAAATATGAAGGACAATATTGAAAGTATGTTTCACTCAAAAGTGTCAGTTTTTATTGACAATAAATGTCCAAGTGAAAGACTGCAAAGCAGTCTCCCCCCTTACAGTGATTGATTTTACAGGTGGGGCAACCATTACTGGTTTCCATACACCTTTGTGATGCGGTCCTCATCTTCATTTCGAAACATTAACTGCAGGTCTGCTTTCAGCCAAATATCAGTCAGTTGATGGTTGACCTGAATGGGATTTGTCAGGTCTGTAGTTGCTAGGTGTTGTATTGCCTTTTAAAGACTGCATGTTTGTCTGGGCATTTGGCCCTCATATAATCAAGACAGAAGTTCAGAGGTCCAACCTTGCAAATGTCCTTATTGTTCTCAGGGAATGAATTTGGCATTAAAATAGAGGTACACAATATTTGCTGATACATTTAAGTCTATTTCTTGTTATTTACTTTCGGCACATCATGCATATTCAACAGCTCATCGGTAGACCAAAACATTACATAGTAAGGTAACTGGTGAGTTCCACAATTATAGTTTACATAAAGAGAGATGTAGCTGTAATCAGAAAAAACAGATTTCCATGAAGAATATGGTTTATTTTTTCTGTTTTTCAAGAACTTTCATACAAACAAATGCATTGGTCAGCTCTGCATTTTTTTGTTTAATGTCTCACATAAAACATGAGATGTAATGTCAGTAATCAAACAAAGTATTCTGAATCTGTATCAATGTCATTTGCAGGTTCTGTTTCCTCACTTAAATTGTTAGATATTGAAGCTGCTCAACTGATGTGACTATTCTCTATCATCATTACGGCCTGGCTGGAGTTGTCCCTATCCATCGATAATGATAATTCACTCTAACTACTAGTTGCGTAAGTACTGTGTCACCAATTTCTTGATGCAAATCTTGAATTAATTGTTCATCAATATCTCCATCAGCTGAATCATAATTAGTTCCATATTTCAACAGGTTTAGCAGAAAATTGAAGTCATTAAAGAATATGCAGAAAAATAAACTAGACACGTCAGAAACTAGAAGGTCAACACTAGCTGCAACCACTATCGGTAGTGATGTGTTTTACATTTAGCGTGTCTATTTGCTAGGAAAGCCGACTGTGTGGTGCATGGGGCTCACAAGGGAAGCAAAAAATAGTACCACTGTGACCTACATGTCGTAAGAGGCGACTGATGTAGGACCTAGGGAGGCGACTGATGTAGGACCTAGGGAAGCTACCCTAGTAAATAAAAACATAGCAGGAATCAGATGTACTGGCCTACTTGTAGGTGCATAACTGGCACAAGCACAATCGCTCTTAGGCTCAGATCACATACAAATCGCACAGAGTGGTTAAAAATAAGTTATATATATATATATATATATATATATATATATATATATATATATATATATATATATATATATATATATATATATCAGTCAGTAATACATATGTAAGTCAGATAATACAGTCATTTATATAAAGAAGTCGTCCAACATGCACTCACCTTGGCATCTCTTTGTTTGCAGAGTTCATCCTTCTTTTCCTTGGACAAGTTCCATAGTGGCATGCCCAGGATGTAATTAAAATCTGGTCCAGAAACATCTTCTACTTCTTCCTCTGTATCCATCAGATCATCCTGACAATATCATCAAGCATGTGAAAGTACTTACAGGTTATGTTATCTCATTTAGTTCCTCTCAATTTATTCATTATAGTGTATAACAATGTATCCAGCTTCTCACAATCCATCTATGTTCTATTAATCAAACAAATTGTGTACAATGTATAACTTCTCACAGACATCAATCTGTCGTTCTATTAATCAAACAAAATGTGTACAATGTACAGCTTCTCAGACATCAATGTCGTTCTATTAATCATACAACAAAATGTGTACAATGTATACAGCTTCTCATAGACACCAATGTATGTACTAATACTAGTACTAAATGGGGAAACATCTTCGGCTATATGAAAATTTTAGCTATGTTATATAACCTTTAAGAATTGCTTGACACAAGACAAAAGAAAAGAAAACCACAAAACTCCAAGACATAGAATGGCAATCTTTAAAAATTTGAGTTTCAACTTTAGGAGCATGCGAGAATGTGCTAAAAAAAAGTTTATGTACTCCACAAATGTGACAATTCCTGGACACAACCCGTCAGTAAAATAAAAGCAAGGCTGAGACATAATATGAAAATTTCAGAAACAGATCACCTGATGTGCCAGAAAAAAAATGGCTTTGGAAAGGGGTGTTTAAAAATAAAAACTGCAGAAACAATGAAAATAATATCAGAGCAGATACCAACAATACTACATAAACTCTACAGAAAAATGTCCTCTCAGCTACATAAAAATTTGTAATCTGGAAAGATCAGTGCCTCCCTAACATGATAGAGAGTATTTATGGTACTGAAAGAAAGCAGAGCCACAATGCGGAAATACATATATAGAAACACTACCCTAATAACGATATTTCCATTTCATTCAAATTTTTTAAATAGCATATTGAAAAACCACTTTTTTTTTTTTCCTCTTCTTTCGTCCGCTTTCAACTCAGACGCAGTTTCATCTCTGAAACTGATTTTTGCGTGAAAATCCGTTTTCCAATTTCTTACAATGGCAACAGCGTGCACATTGTAAATTACTTTACACTGGCAGCCGTGTGCTCAATGTACTTGTAATTAGTATTCCCTCACCATACAGGCAGATTTTCTCCGACTTCAGAGGTACTCACGTTATCGTCCTGAGTAAGACCAGGGACTCGAACAAATGCCGGACAGTAGGTTCGAACCCGAGCTATGAGGCGTCTCACAGCTAGCAGGCCGAGCTACTATCAACTACTCTAGGCAGTCTCCCATAAAAAAAAAAAAGCACTAACTTTTCCTTTGTTCTGGACTTCCTTCCATGCCTTGACAGGATCAGAGTCGTAGCCTCCTCTGACCAGCAACTGAATCAATTCTTTCTTGGGCTTATTCTCTATGGAACATCAAATAAATATAAGGAAAGATGGTTGTCATATTTTCACTTTGGTAATCTCACATTAAGGAGACTCTCCACAGTATTGTCTTCAACAAAACATCAGGAAAGAAAGCGAGAGGAAGACCACAGGAAAGAAAGCGAGAGGAAGACCACAAAATAGATGGTTAGATGGCATAGCAGAACCCTGTCACAGAGCAAAAATAACAATCACCCAAGCCACAAGATTCTCACATTGCCTACTAATATTAAGACAAGTTAGTATATTCTAATCATGCATTTTTAATGATTCTACATTGACTCTCCATGCTACTATCTTTGGGCCAGCCTTCAGCACAATATTCTATGTCAGCAATACCTCATGCATTTTCTCTTCCATATTGTGCATATTATGGGTTTTGACATCCAACAGACTCATCTCTCAGCATGAGCTTTCATAAGATTTTCTGTCTCAAAGCCTCTGGGTGGGAAAAGTACTGATTCTCTGAAGTTTTTGTACAGATTAAAAGAATTTCTGGTGCAGAGTTGTTAGCAATGTTGTTAGCAATGTGCCTAACCCTCAAGCTGCAGAACCAGTGGTTATTTGTTGCACAACAGGTCTAGACAGGAAAATATTCTGGGAAAAAAACCAAATACAACATGATTCTCCTGCCCAGTATTGACACAAGTCAACTTACACAAACAGCAGAATTGTATTATTTTTTACTAGTAATCGCAACAGACATGTGACATTTAACAAAGCTAAATCTATACAGAAATAAATTCTAACATTATTTTTTATTAATGACCACCCACCGATGGTGATGGTGCCATCACATTTTTCCATGATGAATCGAGCAATGTTGTCCATCTTAAGAGATTCTGCTGCCATCATGC
Organism: Arion vulgaris; assembly: GCA_020796225.1. NCBI lineage: Eukaryota > Metazoa > Mollusca > Gastropoda > Stylommatophora > Arionidae > Arion > Arion vulgaris. Next base: position 1,857,077 of record CM036774.1, read on the forward strand.
CTTCCAAGTAGTCCTTGCGACGCTGGTAAAACATCATGCGTGTGGTGAAGAACTCTTGCAGAATCTCTTCCACCTTCTCATAACGTTTGATGCAACCCTCATGATTGAATAAGACCTAGAGAAAACATAAAGCTCTACATCACATCATAAACTCACCATACAAAATATCGGTTTGATAAAAGCACATCATGACATCATTTACACAGAAGATCGGATCCCATAATAACCTGACTTAGAATATAGTGCTAACAGAATTGAAACTTGAAGGGTTCGATCATATCTAAGAATCAACGCAAACACGCAAACAAGGAGCATCCTCTCCATGAAGAACTCATTAAGGAGAAAGGGTGTAGACTAAAGAGAGGCAGATCATGGCTGAGTCTCTCTCTCTCTCTCTCTTTGCCTTTTTTTACCCGGGTTGGGGCATAGGCCCTCAACCAACTCATGCCAAGTCCTCCTATCTCTAGCTATCTCCTGCAGCTCCCTCCAGCTCTTCTTTATATTGTTGATCTCCGCCTCCAAATCTTGTCTCCATGTATTTCTCGGCCTCCCTTCTTTCGCTGTCCCTGCGGGTTCCAGGCAAGGACCCTTCTTGTTATATTCCCCTCCGGTTTCGCAAAGTGTGTCCTATCCAGCGCCAGCGTCTTTTTAACCTGTTCGTTCACTGGAATCTGTCTTGTTCTCTCCATAAGTTCCTCATTTGTGACCCTATCATACCATCTTATTCCCTCTATTCTGCGCTACACCAGTTGATGAATGTTTGCAATTTATGCGCTATTGTTTTAGTTGTTCTCCATGTTTCTGACCCATACAGTAGAACTGCTTTAACATTAGAGTTAAATATCCGAATTTTTGTTCTAGATTTGATTTCTTTGGACTTCCAAATGTTTCCCAGTGCAATGAAAGCTCCTCTTGCCTTCTGTATTCTTATTTTAACATCTCTATCTGTTCCACCCTCTTTGTCTACGTTGCTATGGCTGAGTCAGGCGGAAGATATTCTTAGGAAAATATGTGATTCTTCTGGAATTGAAACAGAAGAGGAATGGATTGCTGTGCCACCTCAATTTCAGACTGCCTTCACAGTTATTACATCTATTAAGAAAAACTGCGAACAAAATAATCTATCACTGATTAACGTGGAGGTCCTCTTGAATGACATCAATGATACAGATGTGGTTATTTACACTGATGGTTCAGTCACTCGCCAACAATGCCGCGTGTGGGCTTTTCCAGCAAGCTCAGGAGGAAAAATAATAACAGAGACCAGTGGGGCCTACGCAACAACCACAAGTAGTTTGACAATGGAGGTTCGGGCGGTTACGGAGGCGGTGAAATGGTTGGCATCTTACAACTACTCTCATGTTTTCATACTCAGTGACTCCATGAGCATGATTCGTAAAGTCGAATCAGGAATGGTGAGTCGCAACTGGGTGGAGGTACTGGTACAGACAATGATCAGAGAAATTACCTTAATTTTTTCTCCTGGGCACGCAGGAGTTAGGGGTAATGAGCGAGCTGATAGATTGGCTGGCTTGGCTACAATATCAGAAGGAGCTGCCACGGATTGAAATGACATTCTTCACACAATGAGAGTCTTGTGAATCCGCGCTAACCAGATTGAGAGAGATGGGTGTCAATATTGGTGCAGCCGAAAAGAATGACATACTAAATATGCAAAAAGATTCATTAATCAACATCGAACTGGTGTGTTGGGCGCTGGACGCTGCTGGATTTGCTGAGGCAGAGATCGGAGCACCTATGGATGTGTCCGGAGTGCTATGATGATAGTCCTCTGATAACTGATAACCTTTCCAAATACAAGTGTTTTCACATATTATATAACTGATAACTGTACTATAAATGCACTTACCATTGAGTTTGTTGATATTGTGGTGGTGAGTTTGAACAACTTGTGAAGACCTTCTAGTTCATACTGGGCCAGTTTATCAGCAGCCATCTTGATCACAAATTTGACAGTAGAATCTGTATTGTACTCTTTGTAGTTACTGAAATATGAGATATGTGCCTAGGATTAGATGTCACAACCTTACCAGGAAATCCTCACATTAAACCTCTAAAAGCTCAGATAAAATTCACAATACATGGATGTTCTAAAGCCATACATTTCATATACGAATCACACACAATTGACTGAATTGTCAAATTCTACAATGCAATTTGATTAATCGCACTTTTAAGACAACAAATTCAGCAGCACCTTGTTAGAACTCACAGAACAATAACATTTCTCTCAGTCACAATAAAAAATTTTCTTCTGCGATATCTGGTCATGTGCTTAATCTACTGTGGACCACATACTGGGCAGTCAAGACTGGGTGTGGCACATGTTTCTTTTCAGCTCATACAAGAGAGGACTGTCGTGAAGGACATGCTGCAGTGTTTGTTCCACTTGTTGACACTGGCAGAGAGATGTTTGACTTATTCCTAGTCTATGTGTCTGTTGAGGAGGCAAAATATAATGACCTGGTTTGTTCTGCTGATGTCTTTGAGAAAGTCTTTTCCATAATCAGAATATACAATTCAATCTGATGTAAACACCAGTGTAATAATACAAGTAGAAAACTCCCAACTTATCCACAAACGTTCAGTTCATTTCTCAACAGATAAAACATACCAAAATACAAGTATTATGCATACTACTAAGTATTTGACAGAAAAGCAAAGATTCAACAAACAAACTGTACATACGTGATCAATGGGGGCTGTTTCTCTGTGCCATGAAGCATGACCTCAAGCACATCTTCTTTGTAGCTTTGTGTCCACGTTCGGATTGGCAGCTCAGTAATCTCTACAGTAGTGTCATCAATAATGGCAATCTCTCCATGCGTTGCTACGACTGTCGTCAGAACCAATCTCTTCAATAACACCTTTAAACCCCTTGAATGATGGCAGCTGTAACAAAACAAATACGTTCAACTTGAAAACATTGCAAAACAAAGTGGAAATTCATTGGGGCGGTAAAATGCTTCCAACATAATGCTAACAATATCTGAATGAGGATAAGACAAGACAACAGAAAGATAATAAATATATGAGCAATATCTGAATACACACTGCAGTGTCAGGCAGAGTGTCAGCTGTGTGCACATCATCATGAAAGCGATCACCACCCCCTCTTCATATGTCAAGTGCTGGATGTTGTCAGGAAGACCCGCCAGATATATAGAACAAACGCAACAACTTACAAACACAAGCAGATACCATTACATGGCATTAGGTCGAAGGGCAAGAGCCCAAACACAGCTTAATCATTGAAGAAACAATATCTGAATGAGGATAAGACTAGATAATAGAATGAAAGATAATGATCTCTGGAAATGCAAAGAACTGTTCGGACCACCCTGTTTACATTAAGGCAACTAAGCGAAACCACTATCGAATATGACAAACTCAACATAACATTTATAGACCAAGAAAAGCTTTTCAGTAGAGTGGATACAAATAAACTGGTGGCCATACTAAATGGATACAGAATTCAAGGACAACTTCTAGATCATGGGTTCCCAAAGTGGGCGGTACCGCCCTCCAGTGGGTGCTGAAGCCTTCTAGGGAAGGGCAATAGTGGGTTCAGAAGCATTTGGGGAAAGTTTGTTTTGTGATTTTGCGATTGAATAATCATTTAAAATTTGAATTCTGCAATTTAATTCATTGTACGCCCATCTTACACGACCCATTTTTTCATCAATTTTCTATTTCATGTATATAATCATTTGAAAATTGACCATGTAGGACAGAAATATATATCAATTGTCTATGTCAAAGTGAAAATAGAGAATGTGTATATATATATATATATATATATATATATATATATACTTGCCCCTTTGCTCTTCAATATATACAGGGTATTCAAGATAAAAATAGCCTGTCAAGGGAGCCAATCTGGGATATGTTTATGAAAATGAGAAGGTTCAATTATACCACAGTATAGGTCAAGTGAGCTAGCCTTGTGTGATGGTGTGTAATTATTGTGCGGGAAGGGGCGATATTTAAATGTGATGAAAGGACGAGCTTGTCAGCTCCGGTTTAAATAGTACTAGACAAAACACAATTTTATATATATATATATAATAACATACGAAGCAAATTAAGAAAAAACAGACAACCTAATCAACTAAATTGTTTTGCGGAGCGAGCGAGCAAACATAAACTCCAACAACACATTGCAGTCTTCTTATGAAAAATACAACATGTACATTAACACCAACAAAACAGAAGCCATGACAATAATTAGTTCAACTAACCAAATCAACAGACATGTGAACAATGCAACAATTACACAGGTCCCATAAATCTGGGAACGTAGTTTCACACAAGATGGTAAAATGAACAGAGAAATCAAGACTAGATGACCAAAAGGCAAACGCAGTGACATACCAACTGTCACCACTATTAAAACATCCAAGCATTAACATGGCAGTCAAACGACAACTGATAAACTGCATATTTATTCCAACTCTCTGCTATCAGTGCCAAACATGGCCCCTGACTAAGACACAAGAAAGAAAGATTACAACATGTGAAATGAGATGTCTACGAAAAGCTGTCAAAGTTACAAGGAGAGATAGAGTGAGAAACGAGAATATCAGAAGCATCGTTGGTACAAAACCATACATACAGTACATCGAGAAGCACAGAATCAAGTGGTTCGGCCATCTAATGAGAATGGAACCACATTTACTACTATTGCGTGCCTACAATAATCGATACTCAGGGTGCAAAGCACGAGGCAGGCCAAGCATACGATGAATAAATAGATAACATCTAGAGTCCCTGAGAAAGCATGGACTGACGTCAAGTGCAACACACCTGGCACAAGATAGAAAATAACTCTCCACAAGGCGCTTTGCGCAAATGTGGTTAAGATAAGATAATATCATTTTGTTAAATAATCTGACACTGCTGTGTTTGAATAGTTTGATATGACAAAAAACCCAGATATGATGGGCACATGTATGTGATGCATCATATTCAGATTTGATGTAAACTAACATCACAACATACTTATGCTGACTGGCGTGTCAGTAGCTATTCTAGAGTGAACATGCACATGATGATAGTTCACATTGTTTAACACCACATGATACCACATACACACACACATACATATCATATATATATATATATATATATATATATATATATATATATATATATATATATATATATATGATATATATATATATATATATAATATAATATATATATATATATATATATATATATATATATAATATATATATATATATATATATATATATATATATATATAATATATATATATATATATCACATTTCAACACAGACATAAACTCTGCATATCACATACATATTAACTGAAATAATCTAATATACATACACCTGCACAAATCTCCACTAACAAATGTGTACAATAAGCAACAATTCTTACATGTACATATGTATGATACAAATGAACTTTCTCTTAAAATATAAAATAACCAGCTCACCATGGGCAATGGATCAAGACCCTCTATCATTCTTCTGACGTTGGCAACCACCTCTCGCACATCATAGTTTGGGATTTTAGTTGACCAGCCGGTACCAATACCTTCAGCACCATTCACCAACACCATAGGAATTATTGGACAGTACCATTCAGGCTCAATTTTCTGGTTGTCATCATACAGGTTTGTTAGCAATGCATCATCGTTGGCATTCAATACATGTGGTGTTAACGGACTAATGGAGAGAGAAACACACATAAAACATGATGAATTCTATATTATTAGGTTCTATAAATAGCAAGATATACACAAATGTAAATCATCTTCTTCTTCCGAGTTCTCACTAGATTGGGATTTCGGTTTCTCTAATAAAGGCAGCCGCTGCCTCAGATTATCAGCCACACCATAGTTTGTCTTCTGCATTCTCACTAGATTGGGATTTCGGATTCTCTAATAAAGGTAGCAGTCTGCCTCAGATTATCAGCCCCGCCATACAATTTGTTTTGGATGCCGGTGTAAGTGGGCCACCTCTTTCCTCTCAGGTCTGCATACTGGGGGCAGTTCTGTAGGATATGTTCTGTTGTCATACTCGCCAAGCCACAGGGGCACAGGTCATTGGTGCCTATCTCGAATTTAGTGTACAGGTGGTGTCTCATTCTGTTGTGACCCATCCGGAGGCGAAGTATGACTGTCTGGACCCTTCTGGACAGTTGGTAATATCCATCGTTCTTGTGTTTTGGGTGTTCTTTATCTCACTTTGCTTTGTAGTGCCCTTTGGCGATGGTTTTGCTTCTTCATAGCTAACCAGGTTGTCATCTTGGGGCATTCTTGCTCCCTCTTTAGTCAGTCTGTCATCATCTTCATTCCTCTTGATCTTGCAGTGTGAGGGTATCCACTGGATTACTACCCTCTCAGATTCATGGGATACAAACGTAAATGTTGGTGTACTCTGTAGAATCTGTAGAGACAAACTTTTGACAATTTCCTACCACTAAATTATGAGTCAGATAACAATATGGGCAAGAGTTCTCTAAGAAACAATCCTGATATACTCCAGTCTAGAGCTCATCATGTTATAATAATAAATATGGATATAGGTGATATGTACAGAAACAGGTCAATGATAGTTATACAGAAACACTTGACACAAAATCAATAACCAAGAGGCACAAGAAAAACTGCCATTTGGACAAATAGGTCAATCTGATGTAAAATCAGTTTTTTCTTCTTTTCTTTTTTTCTTTCGTCCGCTTTCAACTCAGACGAGTTTCATCTCTGAAACTGATTTTTGCGTGAAAATCCGTTTTCCAATTTCTTACAATGGCAGCAGCGTGCACATTGTAAATTACTTACACTGGCAGCCGTGTGCTCAATGTACTCGTAATTAGTATTCCCCGCCATACAGGCAGATTTTCTCCGACTTCAGAGGTGCTCACGTTATCGTCCTGAGTAAGACCAGGGGACTCGAACAAATGCCGGACAGTAGGTTCGAACCCGAGCTATGAGGCGTCTCACAGCTAGCAGGCCGAGCTACTATCAACTACTCTAGGCAGTCCCCCGTAAAATCAGTTAAATATTAAAGACTTGGGAGAGACAAAGCACTTAGGAGTCTGCACAGAGTGCTATGATGTCGACTCAGTAACTAATTACAGCTGATTTCATGTAATGCAGATAGAAATATCACTGGTAGCACATTTGTCAGAAATATTTACAATAGCACAACTTGTGTGAAAATAAGGTAAACCAGCTGACACATTACTGACCTGAGCATGGTGAAGATGTAACGTGGACTTGCAGCATCTTTGCCACCGTGGATTCGAGTACCAAACTGACCAAGAGGTTGAAGAAGATTTAAGTTGTTGCTGCCCACAAAATTCTGTGCCAGGTTAATGATAGTGCCCATCAGAGAAGCCTATAGAGAAGCAAAGGAATATCATTAAGACAATCAACAATATTTGATAAGCAAAGTTACATTAGAACAACCAGCAACAACATTTGATAAGGAGAGTTAGATAATGACAATTAATAATAGCATTTGCTGACCAGCAGACCAGAGCATTATTGTCTTCCATTACCAAGGGTGTTTGCAGATTTCTATCAAAATAACTGTTTGGGGGATCGAGAGAGAGAGAGAAAATAACTTTAAATTTTACTAAATTCATTAAAAAATGTTAAAACCGAAATCTCGTTTGGAAATTTTTGAATGGGTTGCTACATCAGAGAAAATAAATATTTGATGTGAATAAGTCACATGATCATGCTGGCCATCTCGATTGTGTGTGGCTACTTATATAACAGGTTGAAGAAAAGCAAGACTGACATCCTGCCTGAACCTCTTTGCTGTTATATTATTTTGTGGAGTTGGCAGTGTTGTAGCTTATATGTCCATTGACCAGGGCAGTTTCAACTATGAAATTATATAATGGCAGATACCATTTATAGGATCTGTGTGGATAGGGCTAGCTTGCACACTGTTGACAGAAGTGGTAGACACCCCCCACATACTGTTGTATTTTTCCCCTTATCCAACTGTCTTGTCCATAACATCATTGGAGTGAACAGTACATACGAGGTTAACTCTTTTAGCATCATGCCAGGTAGCTACCAGTATGCCTTTATCACCTGTCGCACAAAACACAGGTTGATCTGTCTTTGTAATTTGGGTGGTTTTTTCTTCAGTGCTTCAGGAAAATGATTTGTTTTCAGATACTGTTCCACAAGCAACAATCTGCATTTCTTTCAGCTCTAGAAATAAATCTGGGCTTGAATACAAAGCTGTTACAGTAGAGTATATGTCCTTTGTTGTATCTATCGAGAAGATCTATCACAACCCTGGGCGTTCCCCTAACACAACCATAATTATTACACCAGTAGTCTGAGACTGCTGGCTTACAACACAATCCCATACCAAATGTGAAGGTTATGAACGCAGAAATTTCAACTGCATGTGAGTTGTGTCGGATGTGACACATCGTTGCTCTTCGTATGTAGGAATAATATCAAGCTCAACTCGTTCGTTTTGAGAACCCTTTATTCATCTCCAAAGATTATTTACATGTGCAGTTCTGCTCTCTTGTACCATGCCCACCTCTTACTTCAGATGTAGCTACACCATCCTCATCATCAAGTCCAACATCGTTGTCGCTTCTGTCACTTGCGCAGTATCATTCACTGATACATCTCTGCTTAGCCTTGCAGTATCACTTTCGTCACAATATTTGCTGCTATGTTACAAGTCTAGTTTCCATTATCAGACATGATAAAAACGTCGAAAGTGTACTTGTAATAAAAATAACAAAATTGTAATGAAAACACTGCTTAAATCAGCTCTAAACTACACCAATTGTGGGCACAGCCATTTTGGAATCATAAAATACCAGGATGAAGCTTAAGGCCTAAATCTATTGATACTGTTGTCTGTTTGCATCCGACATGTTACTAATTAGACTATCTTCATATCTAGTCGTGAATGCAAATAACCAGAAATTTGGCAATCGTTAAATTTGGTCATCAACGTGTTAACCTTGTTTTCTCCTTCTCTACATCCATGTCACTGGCTACACTATATCTTCAGACCTTTCATTTTCTTGTTGGGAGAACAAAAGACGGTAGTTGAGAAGTTTATAGGTTATGGAAAGTTATGGAAACAAAGTCAAAGTAAATACAGACCTCGCCATGATGATAGGCAGATTGTTCAGCCACTGAACCTGCAAGCTGTGCCACCTTGATTTCCTTATTGACTAAGTTTCTCTTGATACAAGTAAACATGACCTTTCTCTGACCTGTCAGAGTATACAAGATTACTTCACAATACTTGACACAAGTGACTGAATGAACAATACTTGACTGAATGAACAATACCTGACACAACTGACTGAATGAACAATGATGGCACATGTGTCTAATTAAGGATGTATAAAATATGCTGACAAACATTGATCTAATTAAGGATTTATAAAATATGCTGACAAACATATGTCTAATTAAGGATTTATAAAATATTCTGACAAATATGTCTAATTAATGATGTATAAGATATGCTGACAAACATATGTTTACAATATCCAGAAGGGTATTATCATAAATGATATCGTGTGATAGCCACATCAAACATTCATATATATATATATCACATGAGTTATGAGAAGAAAGCAAGACGCAACTGACCAGGTTTCAGGCCATCCATCAGAGATGGGATAGACCGATTGATGTCTGTGTTGCTGAACAAGATCAACTCTCTGTTGACAAAGTCACTGAAGGAGATGCTTTTTGTATCCTTGCCATAGAGGTACAGCTGGTAGAGACAAAATATCATCAAACATTTAAAGAATAAATATAATGATATCAATATTTGGTCAAACTGTACTACTACCACAAGCAGAACAACACAAGTAGTTTACCCACTTACAGATTCAACATTACCAAGTGTAAAACACATGATCATCATTAAATAGCGTGTCCTGAGCAGAACTTTGCCACCTCAACAGTCCTCCGAAATTTCTCTCTTTCATAGGCCAGATGTCCTGTCTCTGCAGCCATCATGTTCAAACCATCAGTTACATCATGAATCCGTCTTCTCCGTGGTCTTCCTCTTCTTCTGTTTGCCAGTATGCCTCCTTCCATGATGGTCTTCTCCAGGCCTTCATGTCTTTTTATATATTCAAAATATCTCAATTTTCTCTTTCTTATTTGTAGCTTCAACCAGTTTTCTTTGATTTTGAGTTCTTTCTGTGTAGATCTATTTGTTTTCTCTGTCCAAGATATACGGAGGACTCTTATGTAACACTTATATTCGAAAGCACACAGGATACACATGGCAATACAAAGTATAGCACAAAGCACACATCATTTACAGCATAGAGCACACAGAATTCACATGCAACAAAGACCACACCAACTTCACAAGTATAGCACAGACCAGACACACATTACCAAGTGCAGCTGTCACCTCATACATTATCAAATGCAGCACATACAGATCACCAAGTGTAGCACATACCACATATGCATTATAAAGTGCAGCAGTCATCACATAGATAGCAAAACGCAGGACAGACATCACAAAATGTAGCAATCAGCACACAGACTACACAAATATATCTCCCAATTGTTATTCTTGTAACATTTGTAGTGTAACAATAAACATACCTCTGGAAGTCCCATCTCTAATCTTCTCTTCTTCTCTACCATGTGATTTGTCAGCCACTCCTTCCTCTCTTCTATTTTTTTCTTGCTGAAGGCCAGATTGATGGCAGCATCATCCTCACCTCCCCCGTAGTGGAAAAGGATTTTATGACGCTGCATATCACTGAAGTAATCTTTGGCTTCCTTGGATGTTGAAGTGCCCAAACCTGAGTAAAAATAATAACAATTGAACACATTCAAGAGAATGCATGACTAGGAGATATCCTCATACAATTGTTTACCAGCACAAGCACCACAGATTGGACCTCACATATCACTGAAAACCTGCAGAAGAAATCTAACATAGAAACCAAAAACACTACACACTAATAGACAGAACTGAAGAAAGCGACCATATAGAGAATGTATGACTACAAACATTTGCAGCATCTTGGATGGCAATTGTCTTTTATTTTGAATGAAAGACACTATGGATGATTCAAACACATAAAGCTAACCTTGTGCTTACAGGGTCATTCTCAATAAAATCTGATTGGTTAAGGAGACCGTATTGTGCAAGTCTGTTAAGATATGATTGGTTGATATCATCAACTTATGTGAGTCTACTAAGATGTGATTGGTTAATGAGATCATCTTGTGTGAATCTACTAAGATATGATTGGTTAATGAGATTATCTTGTGTGAATCTACTAAGATATGATTGGTTAAAGAGATTATCTTGTGTGAATCTACTAAGATATGATTGGTTAATGAGATTATCTTGTGTAAGTCTACTAAGATATGATTGGTTAATGAGACCATCTTGTGTGAATCTACTAAGATATGATTGGTTAGAGACCATCTTGTGTGAATCTACTAAGATATGATTGGTTAAAGAGATTATCTTGTGTGAATCTACTAAGATATGATTGGTTAACGAGACCATCTTGTGTGAATCTACTAAGATGTGATTGGTTAATGAGATCATCTTGTGTCAATCTGCTAAGACTTTCTATCTTACAGTCCAGTTAGCAAACCTTTGTAATACTTGATCTTATATGTGTGCCAGTTGTTTGTAGCTCGCTTCCATTCCTCAAACTCAGGCATACTGTAGAATGATTTCTCTATCTTGGCTTTATTAACCTGTAGTCATCAACAATAAAAAGTTACTTAATGGTGGACTAACGAGTTTAGTATGTCTGTCAAATAAATAAGCACCACATTAACCACCAGTGCAAGGGAGCATGCAGGGATCTGGTACATAGTTAACTTACAAAAATGAAGGTGGTCTGTGGTTGTATATGTTCTTACAAACTAAGCTTGCCAGGACACACCCTTGCAGTTTGTTTAGTGATATTAAACAAATCACATACAAAATTTTTGTTAATCGTTAACAGCAAAGTCTCACCAACCTTGACAATAGGTGTGATAAACTCCTCTACAAAATTGTGACGCAACAAACTGGGCCAAAAGTGATGTATGAAGTTAATGAGAAGTCCCTTGATGTGAGAGCCATCCTGATCTTGATCTGTCATGATCATGAGTTTACCATATCTCAGCTGACTGAGCTTCAGTGGGTCATCATAGTTCTCCTTGAAGTGTAGACCCAGTATCTTAATGATGTTGTTTACTTCAGCATTGTCCATGATCTGCCAGACAGAGTAAAGTCAGAGGTCAATCAGATTTTTGTACCTACAGCATTAAATCTGATAACAAAACTTGATTCTTTCAACTAGCAAGACAATGTTACAACTTGACTTTAAACTAACAAGACAATGTTACAACTTGACTCTTTAAACTAACAAGACAATGTTACAACTTGACTCTTTAAACTAACAAGACAATGTTACAACTTGACTCTTTCAACTAACAAGACTATGTTACAATTGGACTTCAATTTAACAGACTTATGTTACAACTTGGCAGTTTCGTTTAACACTGGAATGTCTCAACTAACGGACAAGTTACAACATGAATGTTTCAACTAACAGACTTTGCTCACCTGTTTGTGAGTTGCCTCTCGTACATTTAGCAGTTTACCCCGTAGAGGAAACACACCATATCGGTCTCGTCCAATGACCCCAAGGCCAGCCACTGCTAAAGATTTGGCTGAGTCTCCTTCTGTGAGGATAAGTGTGCAGGAGTGTGAATTTTTAGTCCCAGCATCATTGGCATCATCCAATTTAGGGACTCCCTTGAGTTTGGAGTGCTTTGAGGAGTGACACTTCTGATTGAGCTGTGCCTGAGCTTTGAACTTCATCCATGACAAGATGTTCTCAACAATGCCACATTTGTTCACCTGCACACAAAATTTGTCACTCTTTAATAACAGACAATGTGTTTCTACTATGTTAACGACCAAAACAAAAATAGTGACATGCATCTAAGGATCACACTATATTTGACATGTTATGTGTCTGGTACCACTAAAATAGACAAAAAGATTGGAACTTTCCAGAAGATCAAAAAGGTGTTAGACAAGGATGCGTATTATCAACAGACCTGTTCTCACTGTATTGTGAAAGCATTTTTAGGTCTATAAAAGATTTTCCTGGAATAACTGTGGGAGGACATATCATAAATAACCTGAGATACGCTGATGATACTGTCTTAATAGCAAGAAATGAAATGGAGCTACATAAATTAGTTGATACGGTTGTGACAGAAAGTAACAACAAAGGATTCAGTTTGAATATTAAGAAGACAGTTATAATATCAAAAAAGTAGATTTTGCCAAAATGCACCATCACAGTAAATGGGACTGATCTAAGACAAGTGCAGCAATTTAAATACCTCAGAGTCCTGGTAACATCAGATGGCAGATGCCGATCAGAAATAAAGAGTAGAATAGGACAAGCAAAAACATCATTCCTGAAAATGAAACCATTATCTGCAACAAGTCCTTGTCAATCCCGATCACAATGCGAGTTATTCAGTGCTACATAGAACCAATACTGACATACGGATGCGAGTCATGGACAATGAACACACAGATCGAAAAATCGTTGAGGGCCACAGAAATGTGGTTTTATAGAAGAATGATGAGAATCCCATGGACTGCTAAAATTACTAATGTTGAGGTGTTGAATGAGATCAAGACACAGATCATCAATATAAGAAAGAGGCAGTCATCATTTTTCGGCATGTGATGAGGAGGGGAGGTTTAGAACACATCGTGACAACCAGTAAAATTGAGGGTAGACGAGACAGGGAAAGACAGAGAGAGAAAATGTTGGATGGCCTGACTTCATGGACGGTAGAGCGTCAACATCTGAGTTGATAGCAAACACCAACGATAGAGATTTGTGGAGATCCATGATCACCTACGCCAGCCGGCACAGCACCTGATGATGATGACCACTAAAATATTACAACAACTAACGTCTTCTTCTACTTGGCCTATCAACCCACTAAAGTTGGCAGACAAATGTTATAATAACCAACATCCTCTTCTACTTGGCCTGTCATCCCATCAATCCACTAAAGTAGGCAGACAAATGTTACAACCAACCTCCTCTTCTACTTGGCCTGTCTTTCCATCAACCCACTAAAGTAGACAGACAAATGTTATAATAACCAACCTCCTCTTCTACTTGGCCTGTCTTCCCATCAACCCACTAAAGTAGACAGACAAATGTTATAATAACCAACATCCTCTTCTACTTGGCCTGTCTTCCCATCAACCCACTAAAGTAGGCAGACAAATGTTATAATAACCAACATCCTCTTCTACTTGGCCTGTCTGTCTTTCCATCAACCCACTAAAGTTGACAGAGACCTGTTACAACAATCTCCTCTTCTCATTGGCCTGTCTACTATCATGCTACAAAATTAAACAGAGATGTTATATCAAAAAAACCAACCTGCTGAATAAATTTCTCAGAAACTTGACATTTAGAGCCAAAACTTTTCGCTTGCTTGGTCATGTTTTCTTTGGTCTGAGAGTCAAATGTTGGATTCTCAATGAGACAGTTGACAAACACCCATAGATGGTTCTTAACCTGAAAGACATGAACATTGTAGTCAATACAAGAACTGCTAGTCACTGTCATATATATCTGCGTATATAATTAGTGGCTATCACTGACAAATATTACATCAAAATATCATCAAACAACTGCTCAAGAGTTTATGAAGGGGTTTTAATTCACTTTACTAGCAAAACAAGTCAACAAATTCTGTTAACCATTGATCAAGTCAATGCCTGTGTGTTGATGGGGCCTGCAGGGAAAGCAAAGAATATTGGCAATATGACCTATACAGAATGTCGTAAGAGGCAACTGAGGTAGGGCCTAGGGAAGATACCCGTGTAAATAAAAAGCATAGCAGAAATCGAATGTCGGCCTACTGTAGCGCATAACTGGCACAATGTACAATCGCTCTTAGACTAAGATCACATACAAATCACGAGTTGTTAGCCAGTGGCCGATGTGGAGCGTTCGAAGAAGATCAAGCCAAGAGAAATCAACATGAAATACTTAAAAAAGCAAATAAGTGGCCAGTATCATGTTGCTCTTCATTGAGAAAGGGGTCTACATTTCAGATAGTATGTGTGATGAGAGAAACGACATGTCAAAGAAAGTTACAGCTAAGACGATAGTTACAGCAGAATGTTCAAAATAAACGAACACACACACAACAAATACTTGCCTGGAAAGGTTTAATATTGATACCACCTTTGTTCTTCTTCCTGACAACCTCAATTAGCTTGCTGACACACTGGTCTGTCACATAGTCCACATGTCGTCCCCCCTGCCAAACAGACAAGCCAATATGTCAAGTATTTACTGGAACTATTACATCAGAAATACAGTCTGTATCATGACCTCACATCAAACATACACTTTGTATAATATCCTCACATCAGACATACACTTTGTATAATGACCTCACATCAGACATACACTTTGTATAATGTTCTCACATCAGACATACACTTTGTATAATATCCTCACATCAAACATACACTTTGTATAATATCCTCACATCAGACATACACTTTGTATAATATCCTCACATCAGACATACACTTTGTATAATGACCTCACATCAGACATACACTTTGTATAATGTTCTCACATCAGACATACACTTTGTATAATATCCTCACATAAAACATACCCTTTGTATAATATCCTCACATCAAACATACACTTTGTATAATATCCTCACATCAAACATACACTTTGTATAATATCCTCACATCAGACATACACTTTGTATAATATCCTCACATCAAACATACACTTTGTATCATGTCCTCACATAAAACATACCCTTTGTATAATATCCTCACATCAAACATACACTTTGTATAATATCCTCACATCAAACATACACTTTGTATAAAACATACACTGTATGATGATGCTTGTCCATCACAGGTGATGATGACCACACAATTTTCACCCAAGGGAATGTAGTTGTGTTATGTTTGTCTGTGTGCACATAGATGACTAGTGAGCTCAATGCAGGCTTGAAATGTCCTTGTAGTGTGGGCAAGGTACACTTGCACTTGTGGGAAGTTTTACTGCCTTTTTATTTTGACGTTTTTGTTCCATCTGTGCTGTTCTACCTGCTTAGCAGGCCGAAGAACCATGTCAAAGAAGTGTGCGCCAGGCTGATCTGTCTCGAGCAACATTCTCCCAGTTGTCGACATATAGGCCTAAGGATTTCATCAAGTTCTTGAGTGTATATTTGAATACACTTTGTATCATGTCCTCACATCAGAACATAGTCTGTATCATGTACTCACATCAAACATACAGTGTCTATAGTATATCACATTCAATGGTTTGTGTTTAGCCTAACGTGGACAGTATTATGTGGTGTGAATGTTACCTTAGTGGTAGCAATGCTGTTAACAAAGCTAACTTGCTGGAATCCCTTGTCGCTCTGAGCTACTGCCACCTCCCATCTGTCATTGATAACTTCATATACAGACTTCAATGGAGCACCAGCATCATCTGTCTTGTCCGCCAAGTACAGGTCAATGTAATCTTTAAATCCTTTCACCTGTGAGAGACATCAGTCAATAGTTCACATAGAAAAACATACAGGTATTCCATGATAGCATAAGAAAAATTTCATAAACCCATCCCATATGGTATACATTGTGGTAGGATGTACAAATCTCGATATAGGGGGAGAATGCAGTAAAACTATGACAAATGGTGAAACATGTAATAACATACAAATCTCGATGTGGGGGGGATCTGGTAGGATGTACCTCAGTTTAAGTGTTCTATCAATTCCTTGATAAAATCAGCAATGATAACAAGTATAGAAGTGAAATGAGTGACCAACAATATACATCAATCAGGGACCACAACAATTTACATTAACTGAATGACCACATCAATGAACAGATATTACAGTGAATGACAAAAATGGAGTATGTTTGATGTGCTCATTTCCATTGCACATAATATGGGATGCTGAGAGGATTATTATACTACTGACAGAATTTCCCCTATGAATTCCTGGATAACAAAGAATAGAATCACTGTCTCATTTTGCATAGCATAAAAGGTAACTAAGATGGGTGGTACATCCCCATTGCAAATAAGTAAACAGTTACAGAAGCAACCTAAACTTTTCATGAAGATCCGAATGCTATAGTGATAAGCACAAAATTGAGCTGAGTGGACATTTTTTGTCTCTGCCGTATGTGCCCTTGGTTGAGAATGAGAACGGATGATGATAGAATTGACAATAACAAAAACTATACAAACTCATTTTCTTATTCATAGTAACAGTAGTTAATGAAAAAACTGTTGACTCACTGGCAAACGCTTGCCATTGAGGAACACCTTGACTCCCTTGCTACTTGCTGCCACATCATAAGCTCTCCTGGTAAACAGTGCCACCACATCATCGTTCAGTTTATCCATTTTAAACTTCTCAAGGTCAGGATAAAAAGTCACAGAGGTAAAGTCGGTCTCCTTTGAGTCTGTAATAGTTGGTGCCTTGGTTTGACTCATGTTGTTTGCCCATGTCTGTGAATAAAATTGAATATCTTACAACATACTACTAGCATTGAGTAATTACACAACATTATCAAAACAGCATATCCTTGTAAACAAACTCAGTCAGATAACCAGCATGAGTGGGGGCACTGCTACAGACAGGGACCACAGATCTCACCTTCATTTTTGTCCCTGGGCATGCAGAAGTCAGGGGTAATGAACGAGCTGACAAGAGCAATGGTATCAGAGGGAGCTGCAATGGACCGAAATGAGTCTTTTCGGACAGAAGAGTTTCAGGGTTGAGAGTCCCACTCGCTGACCAGATTGAGAGAGATGGGTGTCAATATTGGTGCAGCCCCTAAAGAACGGTATACCAAATATGCAAAGAGACTGATTAATGAGCATCGAACTGGTGTGTTAGGCCGTTGGACTTCTTGAGGTGGAGAACGGAGCACTATGATGATAGTCCTCTGACAACAGACATGACCAAAGTGACCAACTATATCAAATTTGTTTTTAGAAAGATGCAGCAGCATAGATGATGGTATATTTCTCAAATCCATACAGTGTTTAATTGCAATATGTCATTCTCAACTTACAGATCTATTACTTCTTCATTCACTTTCAGGTGCCAACATGAATATGTTCGTTTTTTAAAAAGAAGCATCAAAACAACCTGTCAAGTAATGGCACTGGTGACAGTCATCTTCAGTCTCCAAATGTGGGACATCTTTGTAAGTAATGTTCAGAAGTCATTTTGTCAGGGCAACACAGCCTCCATGTTGCTATCTTTGACTTTCTGAATAGAAGGTATCTCTGTTGCGCCTATACAGTCTGAATATTATATCTTGTTATTGTCTGTTTGAGCTGGTAATATGCATCATTTGTCTTGTGACTCAGATGTTCTCATTTCATTGTCAACTTTCTTGTTACAAATATATTTCTCTCCATGTAGTTATATGCCAGGTTTCCAAATATTTTTTAAAGCACGTTTCTTTAACTGTAGACAAAGTGTGACGCAGAGACTTATGTCAGAATACGAATACAAAGAGGAGCTTTCATTGCAGTAGGAAATTCGTGAAAATCTAAAGAAAACAAATCTAGTATCAAAATGTAAATATTTAAATATCTGGTATCCAAATATCTGCTGCCATAGCCTGTAAAGATATTCTGAACTTTGTTTTCCTATCAGCAACAATCCATACTTCTTCTGTGAACACTCCATATCGACCACTTAACCACTCCTTTGATTTGTATGTGATCAAACTCTATGCACGATTGTGCTTGTGCATGTTATGCGTCTACAAGTAGGCCAACACATCCAATTTCTGCGCGCTTTTATATCCCTAGGCCCCTACCTCAGTTGCCTCTTATGACATGACTTGTAAGTCGCAGTGATGCTGTTCTTTGCTCCTTGCGAGCCGGCAACACATGGATGACAATCCATACTGTTTTAGTTTATAAATTTGTGTGTACCGCTATATTTGTTAATTTAATTTCCTTCAGCCCATTTCCATCACTTGTTTTAATGACACTACAACTTGGCAGCAGTACTGACATCCCAATTCGACAATGTCCTCTGTTCACACTGAAAAAAATGGTTATGTTGTAGCACAGTTACAGCAAGACTATGGCACATACACATTTCAGCCTGATATCAACTATGAGTATGGAAATGTTGATACCATGTTTGTGTCTTTGATCTCTACTTGCATAGTCAGACTGAACTGATGCAGTATGTTATTAGAGTGACTACTTGGGAGGTGGAGTACGGTCTTGTTCTGTACTGGTAAGTTGAATTCTGGCATATCATTCAGTTTAAGTCCTTCAATTTGTTAGCAACAATGATTATACCTAACCACCTGACCAGTAATATTATCTTAGTAACACTGACCTGCTTGAAAGCTTTCTTATACTCCTTAGCTGATGTCTCAACTACAAACTTTTTACTGAAGATGTTACACAACTTAGCACCATAACCATTTCTGCCACCTGAAACATGGAAATACCATAGGTATATTTACATAATGGATAACAGATGATGGCAGATGTATAACAGAAATTAAAAGAGAATAGGAATGGCCAAGGATAATTTCAATAGTATGAGAAAGTTACTAACATCCAAACAAATTACAAACAGGCTAAAATTGAGAATGATCAAATACTATATATATCCTATATTAATGTATGGCTCGAAACATGGACAATGAACAAGCAGTTAGAATACAGAAGATGCATTTGAGATGTGGATATATAGAAGAATAGGCAGAGTTTCGTGGACAGAAAAACAGACAAACAAGTTTTAGGAAAACTAGGCATGAAGAAACATTAAGTACGTAACATTGTGGATATGAAAAACTCGAAAAGTTAGCCTCGACGCGACATGCTTATTTCAGTGGCAGTAATTTTGTATTAATTTTACATTTAAATTCATATAAGTTATGTTATCTAATGCAAAACATATGATAATTTCATAATAATTGTAAAAATATATATTATATATTTTTAAGATGTCTAATCTCGTTGTTTGAAGCACGCTTATTTTCTAACCGGCACATTTGAACCTACGCCATTTTGTCAAAACAGTCTAGACGTCGTTTCAACTTGCGCCAGCCAAAATCGAAATATTTTCAATTAAATGGATTCTAACAACCCAAATTACTGTCCTGATGAAGACAACAGTGAATCTTCAAATTTGTTAACATCAGAAGTTGACATATCCGAAGCGGAGATGGAAAATATAACAAAAATATCACTGGACATTGTCGCATTGAACAGGTAGGAGTTTACGTTTTCGCCATTAGACTTACCTATGTGAAACTGAAACTAACATTGTTTTTTTGTTATGGGGACTATGGTGGATTCTGTGATAATAATATGTTGTCTTGTTAAATAAATTAGCAATGTTGATGAGTTATATTGTTATAAATGCTAGAAAAAATAAGTTATTGATATTTAATATGCTTAGCAACTGGTTGCTAGGAGAAAGCTATAATTTGTTATTCAAGATACAGGCTTCTTGTTTACGCTATTGTACTTGTTAGATCTTGTTTATTTCCACGTTTTTGTGATTTTCAAGTCAGATGCAATGTTCCTACACTATGTATGTTTGTATGAATGTTAAAATTATTTACTTATTCCTATATGCTAACAATTATATTTGTTTCTATTTTTGTCAAGCCCTGTAGGACATGACCAGTCCTACGACAATCTTGACTGTGGTCCAGAAGATACATTGCCACCTTTTCGACCTGCAAGGCTCCCTGGTCTGCATCTGCCAGATGTCATAACAAGAAACGATCATCGGCAGTATCTCACCCCTCGTAAGTAATTATTAACAATAGGGGAGTGTATGGCAATTTTTCTCATGGCAATTTTTCTCATCTTACAGTATGGAAAAGATGTGATTGATAAGTGCATTATGACTGATTTTGTGATTGATAAGTGCGTTATGACTGATTTTAATGTATGTAAAACTGACAACTGTGTGTTCATGTTATTCACATTGTGTTAACTGCTTTTCCATGCATTTTGTAAAGTAGTATTGCAGGTTTTGAATCTGAATTCCCAGTCAGTGTATTTTAACTAAAATAATTTAACAAATATAATGTTTTTAAAAATCTTTTTTCTCATCTACAGTAAGCTTCTTCAAGCTGTATTTTGTACAAATTGTTGCAGCAAATGTGCAATTTTACCAACCAACAAGCAGCTGCAACAGGGCACACAAAACCATCATATGGTACATGGGCAGACCTACATGAAGAGGAACTTTTAAAATTTGTTGGTCTGCTCATGTACATGAGTCTAGTACAGGCTCCAAATGCAGAGTTATATTGGTCTAGTAAGCAACTCTTTCATGGTTTGTGGGCTAGGGCTTTTATGCCTATAAACCGATATAAAATAATTCAAGCATTCTTGAAAATCTCCAATCCTGAAACTGAGCGAGCTGACGACAAACTAAAAAAGTTAGGTTCGTGCATGATTTTCTTAGGATGAAATGTATGAAGTTTTGGCAGCCGTATGAGTGTATTAGTGTAGATGAGAGAATGGTTAAGAATAAGGGAAGATATGGGTTTAGACAGTATATCAAGGATAAGCCAACTAAGTGGGGGATGAAATTATGGGTGGTTGCAGATTCAATAACGGGATATACATATAATTTGATGTTTATACAGGAAAGACGCAGCTCGCTCAACTCAAGGATTGGGATACGATGTTGTTTATAAATTATGTAGATCTATTTTCCAGCAAGGGTATCGAATTTTTATGGATAATTTTTATACTTCTTTTCATTTATTTGTAGATTTATTAAAGGTGAAGACTTTAGCATGTGGGACTATTTTGGCAAATAGAAAGGGATTTCCTCAAGAACTAAAAGATACTAAATTATTTAATAGAAATGCTAATAGGGGAAAATGAGATGGGTTAGGAAAGGTAATGTGGGATTTGTTCAATGGAAAGATAATAAAATAGTTAACTTAATTAGCACTATGCATAAGTCTGTAAGTAGTAATACATTTTGTACCCGCAGGACAAAGTCGGATGGCCAGTTTCGAATATCTTGGTCGTCAGCCTATAGTTATTAAAGATTATAATAAATACATGGGGGGGAGTTGATAGGTCAGATCAAATGATTGGGAAATATAATGTTCTTCGTAAAACATCAAAATATTGGAAAACTCTCTTTTATCACTTTATTGACATTGCTAGGGTTAATTCTTTTATACTATTTCAGGAATACCACCGCCAACATCAGGATATTCCGGAACTGGTCAGACCGAAGAGATATAGTCAGTTAGATTTTACTATAGAGTTAATTAAAGAGCTAGCTAACTTTGATAAAGACATTCAAGTTCCCTTGCTGGATAATAGAAGTAAAAAATGTTCTCAAATAGTACCTGGTCTTAGAAAAACTCAAAAATTGTGTTAGATGCTATAGGATTAGAAAAGTTGAAAAGAAATCAAAAGTTTTTTTGTCAGATTTGTAAAAAAAGTTTCTGTTTTAATCAGATAAATTGCCTGGTTGATGAACATTCTGTGCCTGGGTCAGATGAACGTTCTGTGCCTGGGTTACCTTGAGACATGTTTGCAAGATGCCAGATAACTTTTTTCCTGTCTATTTTGTATATCACATATCATTGTTTACTCATATTTTTGTTCAATAATATCTTTTACTTGCTATGGTTAGAAATTATATACCTATTTAATGTTTATGTATCATACTATAAGTGTTAGTTCTTTATGGGCTGCTTACTAGACCAATTCGGCTCATTTTCTCTGTATGTCATATTTATTGATTTTTTTCTTTAAAATATGAAAATATGCATGTCTTATAAATTTTATGATTACTGCCTTTCATATTGTCCAAACATGTTCAATTTCAGATATGTCCTGGATAAATGAATATTCTAAAAGACTAATAAAAGATTTCATTATATTTCTCATACTTTTTTTTTTTCTTCTTTGTGATTGTAAAATTATTTGTCATTTGTAGAAAAATCTATTTTTAGACTTTTTATAAGTAGGTCACGGATATCATAAATTACATCACACATATTTTAAAACCACATATCCAGATAGCCCATCCAATTAGCTTTCCAACCATATATAACATGCCTATTTTCAATGCAAAGAATTTGTATGTTTGCTAAATATAGAGCAGGACATCAAAATATTTAAAAAACTTAAAAACCTGCCAATGGTTAAGAGAAATAAAATTCAGACAAGTAAAGTATTTTGGGCACATAAAAGACATGACACCATGATAAAACATTTACTAGAGGAAAGTTATGGGGAAGAGCAAGAGGAAGAGCGAGAGATAAGTGGGAGGAAACTTTAAAAATGGAAAGGTTATAGTCACATGGGCGACACTGTCTCATTTACTAGTTAAGCTTCATATTATAATGCATACTGACAAATGACTGAATAATATCAATCTCAAACAATGAATCAGGTTATGACATTGTCTTAACACGGCTTCAGGCTTTCAATATGTAGCAATGTATGTCAGGCGGGTGCAAGATGTTCTGTAGAATCAAGATTCTGGTATGCATGTGAATTCAAACAATGAAATCAAATTAAGTAGTAAGGGCAACAACATGGCAGCATTAAACAGCAAAGAATCACCCGAGTGGTTACGGGGCCCAAATGTGGGTGTAAAGAATATAACCACTGTTACCTGCCATGCATGTCGTAAGAGGAGACTAAGGAGGTTTGGCTGAAATCGAATGTATGTGTCCTAAATGTGTAGAAGTCTACGCGTTAGGGGTCTACCAAACCAATGTGCAATGTATACATGTTCTTGGCAAAGATCAAACATATCACAAAGAGTGATTAAAATTGGCCGTAAAGAACAAACGCAAAGAAAAAGAAGAACAGCAAAGAATAATAATTCTTCAGCTGTGATTAGTTTCCTATGCTCAGAAATCAAATCAGTGAGTTGAGTTGCCTCTGTGAATCTAGTCGGTTTTCATAGGTAACACTTTCTGAGATAACACTACACAATGTAGACTTGAATATCCTTGTGGAGAATATGAACTATTATAGATATTACATCTTGGTTTAATGAGTATCACAGGACAGCTAACATGCACTCACCTGTAACTTTCTTCTCGCTGTCATCATAGTTACTGGATGTCAATAAATGACCAAAGATCATGGTTGGTACAAACATTTTTTCTGTTTTGTGTTCAACAACAGGGATTCCCTTGCCATTGTTCCACACTTTAATTTTGTTATTCTCCCTGCAAACAACAAATAAAATGCATGACTGCATGTCTTTAAACATATTACACTCGCCTGCGCGCCAGCGTTTCGTAGTGCGTTGGACTACGGGTGACAAGTCCTCTGTGAGAGCGGGTTCAACTCTGCGGACTGACAGAAAAGCTACAGGTTCCCCAGATTTATGGTGTCCGTGGCACGAACCAAGAGCTTTCAGCTCAAATGCTTCTGGATCAGAAAAAAAAATACATATTACACATCTACAGAAACTGATGTGGTAAACATGTCCACCATAGACTAGAGATTGATGAAATGCACAACCTAAACAATGGTCTAAAGGCGAAGGATTGACTTCATTGCCCTCGGGTTTCGCCATTTGTTCCTGTCAGCAGAAATTGCAAGGCCCTCTACCAAGAGTGTTGCACAAAGCACAAACTCTGTACCTCCAGCAACAATCTTAGGCCTATTGTAGAACTTTGCAGTGTTGGTTTGTCCGGAGCTAAATCGATGATATTTTTGGGTGTGCAATTTGACCACAGCCTGTGTTTCAGAGAACATGTTGAGTATGTCATTGTCAAAACAAGTAAAGGTTTAGCGGCAATGAGAGTTATGGCAGCTGCTAATATAGCGCAATGGCTGCTTGTCATCCTGTATCAGACGCTGGTTCTCTCCACCAGTGAATATGCAATGGCCGTCCTCACTGTTAGTATAACGCAAATTGAAAGACTGGAAAGAATACAGAATGAGGCTATGCGTATCATTCTCGGTTGCACCCTGCTTGGCGATGAGGTTTATCCTGGATTTTCCGACCATGGAGTATAGACTCAAGATAGCTAGAGCATGTGCTTACCTCAAAATAAGTGCTAAAAAGGATCAACCATTGCATGAGCTGTTCAGCACCAGTGGAGGAAATCGATTAAAGCAGGGCAAGTCGTGGGTCGGCTGTGCTGCAGACACTGTTCAGCTGGTATGCGGGCTCACAAATATCGATTATGGGGAAGAATGAATACCGATGCGTTCAATATACGGGAACACTTTTTCCACCATCATTAACTTTGATAAAAGTTGCAAAGAGAGGAATCCCGTGGTGCTGGATGCAGACGTTAAGGATATCATTGATGAAAACTGCAACAAAGGTGCCGTTGTGATTTACACGGATGGATCGGTAATTCGCCATGAAAAGTCTGCATGGGCCTTCTCTGCAAGCTCATGTGGCAGAATGGTCCATGAGGCCAGTGGTGCATTTCGTATGACAACAAGCAGCATGACGATGGTACTGGCGGTGACTAATGTTTTACGTTGGCTGGAGTCACAAAACTACACTCATGCGTGCATTCTGAGTTGATTCATTGAGTATGATCCACAAGGTAGAGGCTGGTTCGGTGCACAGACAATGGACTGAATCACTACAAGCGTCAACAATTTGCTGAATCACACTTATCTTCGTTCCGGGGCACATGGGTGTCGTTGCAATGAGAGAGCAGACAGGTTGGCTGGCTCTGCCACCATATCAGAGGGCCAGCCAATGGATAGAGCTGATATTTTGAACGCCCTCATAGAGTATGGCCACAAAGAAGATTTTCATTTAAACCAATCCACGTCAACTACTCGATTGCAGGAGCTGGGTTTGAAGATTGGAGTAGCAAGAAAAGAACAGCATAACAGGTATATGAGTAGGCTCATCAATCAAAATTGAACTGGTACGGTCAGTTGCTGGACGCTGTTGGAGATATTGCAAAGGAGATCAGAGCACCTATGGACATGTCCGGAGTGCAATGAAGATATTCCAAACTGAAACTGAATCTTAACGATTTCATGAAATAATTGCACATGTGACTGTCCAGATTTGAACCCACAACCCCTTTTGTCTTAGGACACACGTAGTGGCTACACTTTCATCATAGCGGGTAACCTTGATCAAGTAAACTCTTGTACTGACTACACTTTGATCATACAAGGTCACATCTTCTTCGAACGCTCCATATCGACAACTTGTTAACCACTCATGATTTGTATGTCATCTGAGCCTAAGGGCAATTGTACACTGTGCCAGTTGTGCACCGACAAGTAGGCCAGCACATCCAATTTCTGCAAATTTTATTTACTAGGGTAGCTTCTCTAGGTTCTACATCAGTCGCCTCTTACGACATGCCTTATAGGTCGCAGTGGTACTATTCTTTGCTTCCCTTGCTGGTCCCGGCACCACACGGGCGGAAGGTTACATCAAATCATAAGGTTCCGTTCATTTTTTTATAACTTTCTTTTCAAGCAGTTATGTCTCAGAATGTGACACCGGTACAATACTTTTAAAAATCATATTTTCTTTTCAGGATCTTAGTCAGTGGGGAAATTCATTAATCAAAACATAATCAACAGACGGCTTGACTTCCTTCCGCTTGAAATTTGTCTATATATTCAATGTTGTCTCTTGTATGAACTTCCCTGTCTTTTGTAGCTCACACAGAGGTCTGTGTAGTTTTCTGTAGAGTGTTGTTTCGTTAGGCCAGTGAGTTTGTCTCAGTGTATCATATTCGGGGCAGTCTTGAAGTATGTGCTCTGCAGTCTGGTGTACCTGTCCACATGTACACATGGCTGAATTGTCAATCTTGAATTTTGTATACATGTGGCTGCGAAGCCGATTGTGTCCTATTCTAAGGCGCAGAATAACAACTTGTTCCAATCTGCTCATATTATAGTAATCGTCTTGTGTTGGTATTTGTGGCTTTCTCATTGATTTAATCATCCTTTTATTTTGGTGGTAGGTAACTGGCACATCCGGTTGCTCTCCTGCAGCACCTTCCTTGGCCAATCGGTCTACTGTTTCATTTCCTGGTATTCCACAGTGAGAGGGTATCCACTGCAAGACAACCCTGCGCTGATTGGACAATTTAGACAGTAGGGTCTGTAGACCTGGCTTGACTGAATCAAGTCATTTTTGCACTGAACACTTGAGATTATTGCTTGATTTGAATCGATTGCCATGCAGGCATTTTTCGTCTTTGAAGAGACGAAATTAGAAGCTGCCAGCAGACTGTGTGTTGAAGAATTATACAGCTTCTAAACCAAAATTGATTGTGTCACCCGCTGTGTGCTGCCAGACGTGCAAAAACAACATGAGAAATATCTATTTTGAATAATAGAGATAAACCAATTTTAGTTTTAGGATAAATGCAAGATGCAAACTAAAAAATGTAAGATCAATGACAAGCGATAACTCACGGATCAATATCTATCTTGATACAGTCCATCTTAGGATCTCTCTGTTTGTTGTCGGCAGCATTCACTACAGACAGAAATCATTGAAAGAAGCACAAATAGACGAAGTGTTACAGTCAGTATACAAAATATATAATTAACATTGGCAATAAACAATATCAGAATCAAATATTTGTTCATACCCTCTCGCGCGCGCAATCACCGCTTAGACTGATGTACCAGATTTCTACATAAATTCTGCTGTTGTTTTTAGGGACTCCGTCCCTCTGTACAGCTTCTCATTTAGCTCAGTATTTTCCGGCCAGGTTTCGTTTCTCAGGCCTGCTAGCAGCAGGCAGTCTTGAAGTAGGTGCTCTGCCGTCATGTCCGCCTTCTCAAAGTGGCACATGCTAGTTGTGCCAATTTAAAATTTGTTGTTAAGGTTGGACTGGAGGCTGTTATGGCCGGTACGGAGGCGGAATATGACAACTTGTTTGCTACGGGACAGTCCATAGTACCCATCTTTGGTGCTCTGTTGAGGGCGGTCTTGCGGCCACCTCTCTCTATATAGCCATCTGATGGTTGTTTTAGCAAATATTTGTTTAAACTAATGTTATCAGTTTGTGAAACTAGTTATTACACACAAGTTTATACAAATGCAAGGTTTGTGAAATCAAACAATGACATATATCATTCTCTTTACATTTACATCAATACGGTCAACTAATGTTACAATTGTATATTACTTGTAGACATATGTATATAATTCACAGAAGAATGTCCATCTTGCTACCAACTTTGATGTGTTCTTTATTCACTACAGACAATGTTTGACTACAGACCAAACATTCAATATACACTTTTTATCTCTATTTGGCCTATCAATAATTTGTTCAGCTTTTACTTACTACAACCACATGTTGTTCTTGTCTGCATTCATTCTAGAATAATAATTAACAAGTCAGACATCTTCATGATCAAGTTGTCATGTGACATCAGAAGTCTGTCTTGCTTGCATATTTTACAAAGACTTACAAACTATTCACCTACCAACAATTTCATCAAAGATTTTGTAGAGACCTGGCACATACGTTAGATCCTTTTGTACCATCATATTTTTCTCTATGTCCATAATCCACATTGTCTGTAAAAAAAAGAAATCAATTTATGCTACATCGTTTTTAATTACCTTTCTTACACATTTAAATAGAAAGTTTCATCGCCA
Source organism: Arion vulgaris (assembly GCA_020796225.1). Lineage (NCBI taxonomy): Eukaryota > Metazoa > Mollusca > Gastropoda > Stylommatophora > Arionidae > Arion > Arion vulgaris. The sequence goes on from CM036774.1 coordinate 1,885,795, forward strand.
TCAAATGCCCTGCTACTGGCATAGGCAGATCACAACTTTCTCTCTCTGGTGCAATTTATCAATTCTGATATCTTGTTGAACCACAATGTCAAACGATCCAGCATTTTTTCTTTCTGCATTCCTCAACCTTTGCCCTGTATTTTACTTGTTACCAGAAGTTCCAAATCTGCCTTCGCATTACATGTCCACAGAACATTGATTGACTAGCGCTTATTTGCTTGATACGGTTTTGCTGTGTGCAAGTCTCTTAACTTTCTGCTAATCATAAACAGATGACAGAAGCAAATCTTAGAGACTAATGTGATAAATGTGAAACTATGCAATAACATTTGATACATAACTGCTAGAATTATTATACAGTTCCACATCTAGAGCTACTTTTAAAGATTGTTTACAACTGTCAAAATATCCTGTCACAGTTGTTTTATCTAAGGTCATTATTTTTGTCCCACTTCAATATATTTTTTTCTCCTTTCTCTTGCACTTCCATTATTAATTTCCTCTTCGAACGCCCCATATCGACGACTTGTTAACCACTCTGTACGATTTATATGTGATCTGAGCCTAAGAGTGATTGTATGTTGTGCCAGTTATGTGCCTACATGTAGGCCAGCACATCCGATTTCTGCTATGCTTTTTATTTACTAGGATAGCTTCCTAGGTCCTACATCAGTCGCTCTTCGACATACCTTGTAGGTTGCAGTGGTACTATTTTTGCTTCCTTGCGGGCTCCAGCACCAAACGGACGCATTATTAATTTCAAAATCCCTTTCTAAATTTCTAAAACACTGTATCGTTACTGTCCATGTTTTTCGCGATCCATGGGAATTTCAACTTTCTTCTGTAAAACCATATCTCTGTGACCTCCAGCAATCATTGATTGTTTGTTCATTGTCCATGATTCGCTGCCATCGAGAAGTACTGGTTCAATATAGCATTGGAGTATTCTTTCTTGCAGTGTCATTACTAGTGAATTCATGGACAAAATGTTTTGAATTTTTCCTGATGCAGATTCAACAGACAAATATTGTAGTGTACTTGACTCAGACATATATTATTAATCTAATGACATCCTACCACACACCCAAAATATGAAGCTATAAAAATGTTCATGACAGATATCAGCGATTAATAAATAACGAAGTTGACACAAGTGCTGAAATGTCTACAATTAGTACCTGTGTTACTGTTTCCACAGAACCAATGTATGTGTCAGGACGTAGAAGTATATGTTCTAGCTGTGTTTTCTTCTGGTAAATTCTTTCTACAGAAAGTCGCTTGTTGCTTGCATCTTTCACACTATCACCAGTTTCAGTGGACATTGCCTCCTCCTCCTCAACATTATCTACTGCTACTTTAGCTGACTTGGACTTTGTAGCCAAAGCTGATTCTGTTTTAGCCTGCATGTTGTCAAACAATGTCTGAAGAGATCAACAAGAACAACATAAGTTAATCTAACTAAGCAACAATATTATCTCAAATGTAGTGGAAATGTGTACTGACACATATACTGTCGTTACTACCTGAACTTTGAATTATGTAAAGATATCACCGTCAAAATTGGAACAATGGACTCATATGACCCAACAAAAACTTTAGAAGATGTGCATTCTGATTGCTAAAAGGCCTCAGAAGATGTGCAGTCTGACTTCTCAAATTATGATGAAATACTTGAAATACCATTCGAATTGGTAGGTAAAATATGTTCTGGCATTTTTTCTAGCAGTAAAAAATTATTTATAGCATTTTTTCTCTAAAATCTAGCATTTAAAGCTGATTTACATTTGGCAAAACTGTACTTAACAGATATATTATTATATATTATCTCCATCGCTTTCTTATAAGTTACTCAACTGTACATTTAATAAATGATTTATATACTTCTTATAATTACAGATGCTTTAGATACCGATAGATGATGTCAATAGTTAGTTACCAATCCCATCATATACTATTTTACTATAGTCTAAGTCTTTATAGTCGTAGATAACAGAGAAGATGATGTCAATAGTTAGTTACCAATCCCATCATATACTATTTTACTATAGTCTAAGTCTTTATAGTCGTAGATAACAGAGAAGATGAAAAGACAATGTTGAATGTTTATGAACCATAATGATTTGCTCACCGCAGACAAAAGCCTGTTCTAGAAATATCTTCTTACCCTGAAGCTGTGAGGCAAATCAGGACTGAAGAAGAGAATGAAAGATACTGCACATAGAAAGGCTCGCTCCAGGTGTCTCCTTTTTCGACCTGACGCTGAGTAAGGCAAAACACTACAACAGAATAGTCTGAATAGATAAAGATAGTAAGTAGTAAAAGACTAAAACTAAAAGTAGTCAAGTCAGAGTGACTCGGGACTGTCACTCAGATAATTTAAATAATGAACTTATTAATTTCAGATGTTAACATTATACATACATTAAATTTGAGATTTCCAAATATACATGACGGTGTTACCGAACTAACCTTCAACGGTCCATGATACATGTTGCCAGTAAAAAGAAACAAACAAAACTGAAGTTCAGAAAATGGTTTTACTCAAGTCAATTCCAAATGTTGCCGTCTGTTGTGTTTCAAAAGCAGCGCCTTGCCTCAGCCAATCAACAGAACCATTGATAAACACGTGACATTCTATCTCGACACCAAATAAAATTCGTTATAATCAAGAATAAATAACCATCTCATGCTGGTTTCTTACCTTCCATTTTAGTTCAGAATTACCGCTTGCCATTTTGCGAACAGTATTGACTAAATATATATATTTTGCTGCCCTGCCCAAAAGTGGTTTAATCATACACTACACAGCGCAAATATGACTGCACAACAGCAAATGGTTCACTGAACTGTACTATTAAATAAAATAGTGAATGTAACAACCAACGAAGTAGAACTACTCGGGATTTTCCAGTAGAAATAAAACAAATATCTCAGTATTTCATCTTTATTACAAGTCTAAGAAATATGCAATGCATATAATTTACAAACAGAATAGTCATTATCCACAAAATTATTTTAAGGGAACGGACATGTCAATAACTTTTGGCTAATAAATTACACATTTCTTTCTCTACATGATAGGCGCCATTACAGTTTAGGATTATTACAAATCATATTCTATTGGTTAACATTGTGTCTAACAGCCAATCAAAAATGAGATATCAAAAAAGTGTTGTTTTTTACTTCAATGTTTAGAGAACTAACCAAACTATAACTGGATGTAAAACCAGTCATGCAATTCATAAAAGAACTACAGATTAAATGGTTTGGACACCTGACAAGAATGCCCTGGTATCGATCGTCTACCACAGACAGCCACACAGAAAAAGTATAACGAGTTCAAGGCAAGAGGAAGACCACGCAAAAGATGGAGTGACGGCATCACGAATAGAATTAATAATAATTCCTCTCGTACTGTTATACGTTACATAGGGCCTGCAAGTAATTTCTTCATACCGCTCTATCCTGGGCAACTCGCTCAATCTCCTCCATGGAACTGAGACCGATATTTCCTGCCTCTCTCAGCAAAGTTCGTTTCAGGGTCTCCTTAGGTCGACCTCTCTTTCTTGAACCCTTTGCATCCCACTTCAATTCCTGCTTTGATACGAATAGAATTACGAAAATGAATATCAGCTTACAAAGTGCCTTACGACAAACACACACAAGATCACTATGCCTCCGCCCCCAACACTTCTATAAAGAAGTAAATGGTGGAAGAGAAGAACTATCCGTTACTAAGAAAATATGGAACCAGCAAACATCTCATCGAGGTCTGCAAGAGCTAATACATGTCAAGTAAAAGTTACATTTTTTTCGTCCGCTTTCAACTCAAACGAAGTTTCATCTCTGAAACTGATTTTTGCGTGAAAATCTGTTTTTCCAATTTCTTACAATGGCAGCAGCGTGCACATTGTAAATTACTTTACACTGGCAGCCGTGTGCTCAATGTACTCGTAATTAGTATTCCCTCGCCATACAGGCAGATTTTCTCCGACTTCAGAGGTACTCAAGTTATCGTCCTGAGTAAGACCAGGGGACTCGAACAAATGCCGGACAGTAGGTTCGAACCCGAGCTATGAGGCGTCTCACAGCTAGCAGGCAGAGCTACTATCAACTACTCCAGGCAGTCCCCCGTAAAAGTTACATAAGAACAAAAGCCGGAACATCACAAAAATTCATAGTAAATTCAGGAGTTAGACAGGGATGTGTGCTCTTCCCACTGCTGTTTATAACATACATGGACAATATAAGTAGAGAAGCAGGAATAGAGGTAGAAAATAGTATTTCATAACTTTTATTTGCAGATAACCAAGTACTGATTGCAGAAAACGAAGAATCTCTCCAGAACCATTTGAGCTTAGTTAACATCAAGGGTGAGGAGTACAACATGAAAATAAAGACAGAGACAATGGCGATAAATAGACAACCAGAAAACCTTACAATAAAACTCAAGAAACGTAGAAATAAAAAAAATCATTTAGACCTAATACTTAAGAGAAATTTTCACCGCAGACAGAAGTATCGATAGCGAAATCAGCAATCGATATACAAAAGTTAACCAGGTACTGGGGCAGTTGTACCAGGCACTGTTGTCACTTTTTTTTTCGATCCAGAAGCACTTGAGCTGAAAGCTCTTCGGCTCGGTGTCATGGGCATCGGTTCGGTGCCACGAACACCGTAAATCTGGGGAACCTGTGGCTTTTCTGCCAGTCCGCGGAGTTGAACCCGCACTCACAGAGGACTTGTCACCCGTAGTCCAACGCACTACGAACACGCTGGGCAGGCGGGCACTGTTGTCACATAAAGAAATACCTCTAAAAACTAAAGTAAGTCTTATAAGAACGATTTTCTGGCCAACATTATGTTACCAGTGTCAAACAAGGCCAATAACAGCAGCTAATGAGCGGAAAATCATAACGACGGAGATGATGTGTCTTAGAAAAGATGCAGGTGTGACAATAAAAGACAAAATAAGAAATGAAGAAATCAGAAGAAGACTGAATGTGAAACAAGTCATGCAATTCATAAAAGAACAGATTAAATGATTTTGACACCTGAAAAGATTGCCCTGGTATCGTCTACCACAGAGAGCTACACAGAAAAAGTATAACGAGTACATAGCAAGAGGACGAATACGCAAAAATGGAGCGACGCCATCAAGAACAGCGTTACGAAAATAAATATCAGCTTACAAAGTGCCAATAGATAACAAGCACACACACGATCACTGCGTTCTCGTCCCCCAACACTTCTATAAAGAAGTAAATGGTGGAAGAGGTGAAGAAGAACTGTTACTTTTGCAGTAAATACTCCGCTACTTGGGGATTATGGTAACAGACAGTTATGACAACCTCCTTATGACCAATCAGATCTGATACCATCCTACAGTATAACTCTAGAAGTGATACTTTAAAGTAGGGTTTTTCTGTTACAGTTACCTGTCTGGACAAATTTGTGTTCTGTTGGACAATATTCATACGCTTTGGTCGAAATTTGGATGTGCCTGTCCTACAAATTGTGGACTGCAGAGGCTTAACAGGGGCGAAGTGCCAGCCAAACAAAAATTGCATCCCTCAGATACTCATGATCCGTTCACCAGACAATCTCATGATCCAAAGAAGACAAAGCGCCCGAGTGGTTACCGATGCCCAAATTTGGGGTGTAAAGAATAGAAGCACTGTTACCTGCCACGCATGTCGTTAGAAGCGACTAAGGAGGTTTCGCTGAAATCGGAAGCACGTGTCCTAAACTTGTAGGAGTCTATGCGTTTAGGGCCTACCAAACCAATGTGCAACATATACACGTTCTTGTCAAAGATCCAACATATCACAAAGAGTGATTAAAATTGCTCGTAAAGAACGAACGCAAAGAAGAAGAATACAAACTCATCCAGTAGATAAGACATACAACCAGCTTGCTATTTAAGTGATCAGAATTCGTGAGGTTTGTGGTCTTCAATGATTCAGTGAAATAGGACGAGGAATAGAAACTTATTTTCCTGTCAGTGTTACTTAGCAGTCATCCTAAGAAAAGGCGTGGGAAAATGCTTTTGAGAATGGACACCTATCAGTAGCCGCCTGATTAAGATCAGATTAAAAGTTAGGCATACCAACATCACAAGAAGGGAGGCCGAGAAATACATGGAGACGAGATTTGGAGGCGGAGATCAACAATATAAAAAGAGCTGGAGGGAGCTGCAGGAGATAGCTAGAGATAGGAAGACTTGGCATGAGTTGGTTGAGGGTCTATGCCCCAATCCGGGGTAAAAAGGCAAGGAGAGATATACCAACATCACAATTCTACAATGCTACACACTAATGATAGTGAAGATGCAGAGAAAGATTTGTTCTATGGAAATCTGCAGGTAGAGTTAGACAACTTACCATGTTATGGGAGACCTCGGTGCAAGAGTCGGAAAAGCAAGACCGACAGAACTATGGGAAAACATGGATGTGATGTGATAAATGACAATGGAAAACGTTTAGTGAACTTTTACAGCATGAATAATCTCGTTGTAGGGTGTACTTTATTTCAATATCTAGACATCCACAAATTAGCAGGGCACTCGCGTAACGGTAGAGATAAAAATCAAATAGATCGATCACCTGATGATTAATAAATACCAGCGATGCTCACTGTTAGATGTTGCGGTCAAGAGAGGGGCAGATGTTGACAGCGACCACCACATAGTCAATGTTTATATCAAACTTAAACTAAGAAAAACGGGGAAACAGAAAAATATTCACAGAAAAAAAATCAGTGTAGATAGACTAAAAGACACTGAAGTGAAGGATAATTTTATCAATCAATAGAGTGGAGTCAAAGGCGCAAGGAAACAACGGCGCGCCAGATTAGTGAGCTGGTACTAATCCCCTGCCCTCATCTCCACGTGGTGACCCTGGTAACAGACGATAGTTCCGGTCTGGCTAAGAGGGCAGGTGCCGTGGGAGAGCTACTCTGGAGCAAGTAGAGATGCAAAGGTAGTCACGCTAGATGGGATCCGCTCGCAACACAGACGAGCGAACTCCCAGAATGACTATTAATGCTCGTCTCTCCCGGCTGATAGGACAAGCTGAAGGATAAACGGGAAACCGCGCGGGGCGAAACTCGAAGCCCGAGCATACTCTCTCTTGAGACCTCTCTCTTGAACCGATGAGTATGCTGGGAGTCGAGTTGAGCTGCACGAGGGCCCACATAGGGTAAAACGGGCCCCTAACTCAGGGATGGAGGCACGATTTAAAGCAGTCCAAGAAATGCTGATCTACGGGGGGCAAAATTCGGAGCCCGAGCATGCTCTCTCTTGAGCCCTTTCTCTTGAGCCGATGAGTATGCTGGGAGTCGGGTTGAACTGCACATGGGCCAACATATGCCGATCGAAAAGACATCGACCAGCGGGGGGCAAAATTTGAAGCCCGAGCATGCTCTCTCTTGAGCCCTTTCTCTTGAATCGATGAGTATGCTGGGAGTCGGGTTGAACTGCACGTGGGCCAACATATGCCGATCGAAGAGACATCGACCAGCGGGGGGCAAAATTTGAAGCCCGCGCATGCTCTCTCTTGAGCCGATGAGTATGCTGGGTGTCGAGTTGAGCTGCACGTGGGTCCACATAGGTCAAACTCTGGCCCCATCACAGTGATGGGGGCATGACTCGAATCCATTTGAAGAGACGTTGACCGCGCGGGGCGTAATTCGGAGTCCCGCATGCCCCTCTTGGGCCCTCTCTTGAGCCGATAAGTATGCTGGAAGTCGAGTTGAGCAGCACGTGGGTCCACATGAGGCGAAACTCTGGGGATGGGGACACGTTTTTTGCCGCACCCGGAGTCGGACAACACAGGTAAATGTGAGCACAGCGAAAGCAGATGGTGACCAGGCACCAGCGCAGATCTAGCATGCACGCTGGCGATACCATAGTGGGCCCGACCGAAGGGCAGGCGAGCATGGTACAGAAAATGAGCACGGCGAGAACTGTTGGTGGCCAGGCACCAGGGCAGAGCTAGCACGCACGCTGGCGATACCATAGTAGGCGCCACCGAGGGGCAGGCGAGCTTGGCACGTCAAGGCACGGCATGCAAGGAAGGCACGACATGCAATGAAGGCATGGCAGGCACGGCAGGCGAGAGGGTGTGCGGACCACCCGAATGTGCAGGGAAAACTGGAAAGCACAGCAGAGTCGAAACTAGTGCGCGTTTCCGCTCGCAGGGAACTACTGCTGCCTTGTAGTTTGATTGGGGACAATCAAAGGCTAGCGGAGCAAAATGTACACAAAACTGGACGGGCGGCAAACCAAGGTGTCCACAAAACGACCGGTTTCGCTGGGCAGATGGCGCTCATAAGCCCGAGAGGGCAGGCTGTCTAAGGGTCGCTGCTCTAAAAGAAAATAGCAGCCTGCTGCCCTGTGGGTTTTGGCTGAGGACAACAAAAGGCTAATGGAGAGCGAACCCAGTAAACGATGGTTAAAAGCGAACACATCACCGAAGGATAAGCACTTGAGCTCCAATAGGTACTGAAGGCTGTGCACGTACAACCGTTCTTGATGTTTGGCTGCTTATATATCACAATATAATGATAAAAGCGGCCTAAGAACGATCGCGAGAGAGAGAATCAATCTAGTGCCATGCCTGCCGGCGATCATGTCTCTCCACAACTCTCTCTGCTTGGTGCATATAATCAGTTCTGACGTCGATCTTGTGTCGAACCATGATGTCAAGCCATCCAGCATCTTCTTCCTCTGTCTTCCGCGATCTCTCCTTCCCTGAATTTTACCTGTTGTTACCAAATGCTCTAAACCTTCTCTTAGCATTATATCCCCGAAGAACCTTGATTGTCGGATTCTTATTCTTTTGATAAGGTTTCTCTGTGTGCAGGATTACTGTAATTTTTATTGTAAAAGTTATTCGTTACATTTTTGTATTCAGAACTTAGACATACTCTACAATTTTGTTGTTTAAATTAATATTTGTGTGTGTTTTCTTACTGTTTCATAATCGATATAGTCTTTATCCACTTGACTTTGTACTTACGATTTGTATTTCGTTTTCTTCTCTGTTATGGCTACTTTTATCTTAGTGTTCCACTACTTTTTTGGGTTTTGTTTCCTTGCTTTCACAATTTCAAAGTTTGCTCTAGTCACTTCAATTATAGTTAGTTTTCCTGGTTCATCTTGAGTTCTTCTGAATAGAAAACATAACCACCTGCAGAAGAGCATAGAAAACACAACACACAGAACAGCATAGAAAACAGAACATTTTACAGAACAGCATAGAAAACAGAACATTTTACAGAACAGCATAGAAAACAGAACATTTTACAGAACAGCATAGAAAACAGAACATTTTACAGAACAGCATAGAAGACATAACCACATACATAAGAGCACAGAAAACAAAACCACATATATAAAACAGAACGACATACAGAACAGCATAGAAAATAGTACCACATACAGAAAAGCACAGAAAGCATAATTACACACATAACAACACAGAAAACAGAACCACATAGAAAACAGAACCACACACAGAACTGCATAGAAAACAGAACCACATACCGTCAGAGTGATTACCGGGGCCCGTATTTGGGGTGTAAAGAATAGAACCACTGTTACCTGCCACGTATGTCGTAAGAGGCGACTAAGGAGGATAGGTTGAAATCGGATGCACATGTCCTAAACGCGTAGAAGTCTATGCGTTTAGGGCCTACCAAACCAATGTGCAATGTATACAGGTTCTTGGCAAAGATCAAACATATCACAAAAAGTGATTAAATTGGTCGTAAAAAACGAACGCAAAGAAGAAGAACCACATACGGGGTCAAAGGCGCATGGGGACAACACCGCGCCAGAATTAGTGAGCTGGCACTAATCTAGACCCTGCCTTCACCTCCTCGTGGTGACCCTGAAACAGACGGTGGTTCTGGTCTGGCTAAGAGGGCAGGTGTCGTGGGAGAGCTACTTTAGTGCAAGTAGAGATGCAAAGGTAATCACGCTAGATGGGATCCGCTCGCATCACAGATGAACAAACTCCCAGAGTGAATATTAATGTTCGTCTCTCCCGGCCGATGGGACAAGCTGAAGGATAAACATACATGATGAGAGGTGCATCCATCGAGGAGACGTGGACCCGCGTGGGCAGAAACTCGGAGCCCTTTCTCTTGAGCCCGAATATGCTGGGAGTCGAGCTGAGCTGCAGGTGGGTCCACATGGGGCGAAATTCGGGCCCCATCAGGGCACGATTTTGAGCCCCTGAGTCGGACAACCTAGGCAAACGTGAGCAAGGCGAAAACTGACGGTGACTATAAGGCAGGTACCGGGGCAGAGCGGGCACGCACGCGGACGATACACGAGTGGGCCCACATTGGGCGAAACCGGGACCCCCATTACAGGGGTGGAGGCCCGGGTTAAGCCCGATGCGGGGACAGCCCAGGAAAATGTAAGCATAGTGGGAATTGACGGAAATGGTGAGGTGGGAACCAGGGCAGAGCGAGCACGCATGCGGACGATGCACGAGTGAGCCCACATGGGGCGAAACCCGTGCCCCCATCACAGGGGCGAGGGCCCAGGTTAAGCCCCAGCCTAGGCAAATGTGAGCACGGTGGTAATTGACGGAAATGGTAAGGCAGACACCAGGGCGGAGCGTGCACGCATGCGGGCAATGCAAGGGTGGGCCCACAGGCGGACAGAAAAGCATGGCATGGCAGGCACGCTGGGCACGGCAGGCAAGAGGATGTGCGGACCATCCGAATGTGCAGAGAAAACTGGAAAGCCCAGCAGAGGCGAAGCAAGTGCGCGTTTCCGCTCGCAGGGAACTACTACTGCCTTGAAGTTTGATCAAAGAGCAGCGGAGCAATCCGTACACAAAACTGGACGGGCGGCAAATCAAGGTGTCCACAAAACGACCGGTTCGCTGTGCAGATAGCACTCATAAGCCCGGGAGGGCAGGCCGTCTAAGGGTCGCTGCCCTAAAAGAAAATAGCAGCCTGCTGCATTGCAGGTTTGGCTGGGGACAACAAAGGGCTAATGGAGATTGAACCCAGTAAACGCTGGTTGAAATCGAACACACCACCGAAGGATAAGCACTTGAGCTCCAATTGGTACTGAAGGCTGTGCACGTACTACCGTTCTTGATGTTTAGCTGTTTGTATATCACATTAGAATGATAAAAACGACATAAGAACGATCGCGAAAGAGAACCACACACAGAACATCATAGAAAACAGAACCACACACAGGAAAAAAAAAACAGAACCACATACAGAACATCATAGAGAATAGAACATTCTAGAAAAGAGAACAGTATAGAGAAGAGAACATCATAGCAAAGAGAACATCATAGAGAAGAGCATAGAAAAGAGAACATCCTAAAAAAGAGAACATCATAGAAAATAGAACAGTATAGAGAAGAGAACATCATAGCAAAGAGAACATCATAAACAAGAGAACATCATAGAAAAGAGAACATCCTAGAAAAGAGAACAGTATAGAGAAGAGTATAGAAAAGAGAACAGCATAGGAAAGAGAACATCATAGAGAAGAGCATAGAAAAGAGAACATCATAGAAAAGAGAACATCATAGAGAAGAGCATAGAAAAGAGAACAGTATAGAAAAGAGAACATCCTAGAAAAGAGAACATCATAGAAAAGATAACAGTATAGAGAAGAGAACAGTATGGAGAAGAGAACAGTATAGAAAAGATAACAGTATAGAGAAGAGAACATCATAGAAAATAGTATAGAAAAGAGAACAGTATAGAGAAGAGAACAGTATAGAGAAGAGAACAGTATAGAGAAGAGAACAGTATAGAGAAGAGAACAGTATAGAGAAGAGAACAGTATAGAAAAGAGAACAGTATAGAGAAGAGTATAGAGAAGAGAACAGTATAGAGAAGAGAACAGTATAGAAAAGAGAACAGTATAGAGAAGAGTATAGAGAAGAGAACAGTATAGAAAAGAGAACAGTATAGAAAAGAGAACAGTATAGAAAAGAGAACAGTATAGAAAAGAGAACAGTATAGAAAAGAGAACAGTATAGAGAAGAGAACAGTATAGAAAAGAGAACAGTATAGAAAAGAGAACAGTATAGAAAAGAGAACAGTATAGAAAAGAGAACAGTATAGAAAAGAGAACAGTATAGAGAAGAGAACAGTATAGAAAAGAGAACAGTATAGAAAAGAGAACAGTATAGAGAAGAGAACAGTATAGAAAAGAGAACAGTATAGAAAAGAGAACAGTATAGAAAAGAGAACAGTATAGAGAAGAGAACAGTATAGAAAAGAGAACAGTATAGAAAAGAGAACCACACATAAAAGAGAACCAGATTCACTCAATGACGTCTTGATATGTTGTCAAATCAGAGCTCTAAGAAAGAACGAACACAAGTAGCAACAATTTGTTGATTTGACAAACTTTCTTTTGCCTTCTTACTGTTTACTATTATATATATATAAATATAATTATATACACTCATATACATACACACATATACATTTATACATACACACACACACACACACATGTATACATACAATATTAGCACAGAGGTCATATAGAAAGGTAATTTAATAGAATTGAGTGCACTTGAGTCAAACAATCTTTCACAAGTTCATATAAGTGAAACTTCACATATAACAAGTTCATATAAGTGAAGCTTCACATACGGCACATTCATATAAGTAAAACTTCACATATAACAAGTTCATATAAGTGAAACTTCACATACGGCACATTCATATAAGTAAAACTTCACATATAACAAGTTCATATAAGTGAAGCTTCACATACAGCAAGTTCATATAAGTGAAATTTCACATATAACAAGTTGTCTGTATAAAACAGTTCATATTTCTAGCTGTCTGTATAAAACTGTTCATATTTCTAGCTGTCTGTATAAAACAGTTCATATTTCTAGCTTCTTCTTCTCTTTCAACATTTACTTCTTTATAGAAGTGTTGGGGGTGAAACGTAGTGATCTTGTGTGTGCTTGTTTTAAGGCACTTTGTAAGCTGATATTCAAGTTCGTAAGGCTGTTCTTGATGCCGTCGCTCCATCTTTTGTGTGGTCTTCCTCTTGCCTTGTACTCATTATACTTTTTCTGTGTGGCTCTCTGTGGTAGGCGATACCAGGGCATTCTGGTCAGGTGTCCAAACCATTTAATCTGTTGTTCTTTTATGAATTGCATAACTGGTTTCATATTCAGTCTCCTTCTGATTTCTTCATTTCTAATTTTGTCTCTTATTGTCACACCTGCAGCTCTTCTAAGACACCTCATCTCTGTCGTTACGATTTTCCGCTCATTAGCTGTTGTTATTGGCCATGTTTGACACTGGTAACATAGTGTTGGCCAGAAAATCATTCTTATATCTCTAGTTGTCTGTATAAAACAGTTCATATCTCTAGTTGTCTGTATAAAAGAGTTCATATCTCTAGCTGTCTGTATAAAACAGTTCATATCTCTAGCTGTCTGTATAAAACAGTTCATATGTTGAGTATTATGTACATATATATATATAACATGTTTATGTCTGTGGTAAGTGTGTATTCCATAACATGAAGTGTCCCCAATGAAGTGATGGTTACATCAGCCTAGTACTTGATACAGTTCTGTAACTTGGGATACGACATGTCTGGGCAGAAGCCAACACAATTATTCTCATACTGGTAATCTTTGCATACCTGCAAATCAACAAAATAAAGATGGTGTTTCAGATCACAAATTGCTGTTTATTGATGTGGCTGAAACAGTGATGGCCGCTTGATGATGATAGTATTCTACACTTTGTGTGTGGGTGTCGCCTGTGTTGTGCCAGTGCCTGAAAGGGAAGCAAAGAATAGCGCCACTGTGACCTACAAGGTATGTCGTAAGAGGCGACTGATGTAGGACCTAGGAAGCTACCCTAGTAAATAAAAAGCATTGCAAAAAACAAATGTGCTGGTCTACCTGTAGGCGCATAACTGGCACAACATACAATCGCTCTTAGACCCAGATCACATACAAATCGCACTGAGTGGTTAACAAGTGGTAGATATGGAACGTTTGAAGAAGAAGTGTGTGGGTGTGTGATCAAGTATAATGTTTCAATACAGTTTAGTTTCAATGACATTCGTGAGATTTATTGACATCAGGGAGAAAGATTATAATAAACATTGTGACATGTCATGACACTGAGATAGCTGACCACATATGGCTGACACTGAGATAGCTGACAACATATAACTGACACTGAGATAGCTGACCACATGATTGACACAGAGATAGCGGACCACATATGACCGACACTGAGATAGCTGACCACATATGACTGACACTGAGATAGCTGACCACATGTGACTGACACTGAGATAGTTGACCACATATGACACTGAGATAGCTGACCACATATGACTTACAAAACACTGCTCATCACTTCCACCATTGCATCCAATAGCACAAGAGTTATGGCAGCATTCCTGTTCTCCTGGACCAAAGCATCTTCCATAACATTGTTCATGACAGGTAATGTGAGGGGCTGGAGAGGAAGAGTCTAAGAGATAACTTCAAGTTCAATCTAGATAATATTAGAATAGTACGGTACAGAAGGAAAGCCGCTGTAGCGTAGTTGTTAGTGAACTCGCTTCACAAGGCTGGTGGTCTGGGTTCAACTCCCGCAATGTGTGTGGAATTTTTCCCGACCGCGACGGCTCTCAGGTCGACCCAGCCTCAACTGGGTACCAGACATGCTCTAGGAAAGTAAAGGCGGCCGGCGTGATGCTGACCACATCACCCATCGGGTGTCGACGGTCAATGAAAAATACTGGCCTAACACTGTATTGCCCTATATACCACGAGGTATGAAAGGGTTTCTTTCCTTTTTTTTTTTACTTACGGTACAGAAGGTTTAACATAATAGTACAGTACAGAAGGTGTAGCATAATGGTACAGTACAGAAGGTTTAGCATAATGTACTTCAATAACGAGAAAAAATATTTAACAAAAGGCACATGATATCAGTGAGACTGGTCATCAATGAAAAGGTAGCTGTTGTGTGTATCTAAGAAACTCACCGTAACTGCCATCTCAGACTCTCTGTTACGGGATACCAGAATTAAAGATAGCATAGAGGAGGACAAAAGGAAGAAGTACTCACATTTGTTTACAGCTGCACCCCCTGCAAAGCAAATAGAAGTACCCACAAATGGGGAAGCAACGATTATTGGAACATATATCTGTCTTCTCTTTCTTGTACCTTTGCAACCCCGGATGAGGCATAGACCCTCAACTAACTCATGCCAAGCATTTTTATCTTTAGCAGTTCCTTTCAGTTCTTCTGTACATCATTAATATTTGTCTCCATATCTCTTCATGTATTTTTTAGCTTTCCTCTTTTTTGCTTAACCTGTCCTGGTTACAGGAAAGAGTCCTTCTTGTTATATTCCCCTCTTATTTTCTCAAGGTGTGTACTATCCAGTGGCAGCACATTTTCTTTGTCTTTTAATTCACTGTAATCTGTCTCATTATCTTCATAAACTCCTTGCTCTCCAAATATTTATTGTTTTAGTTGTTCTCCATGTTTCTGACACATGCAGCAGAACTGTTTTAACATTGGAATTCAATATTCTAACTTTAGTTCTAGATTTGATTTCTTTAGATTTCCACACATTTTATAATGCGATGCAAGCTCCTATTGTTTTCTGTATGCTTTTATCTTCATCTATTCCTCCCTCTTTGTCTGTATTTCTTATCAAGTATGTGTTTTATTCTATCTCTTGAAGTGGTGTTGCTTCCAGAGTGATTCGGTTTTCGTTTGTTTGGTCAATTCTCATAATCTTTGTCTTTCCCTTATGAATGTTTAGCCCTAGTTGCCCAAATCTCCAATCAAGTGTGTTTAGTTTATCTTGCATCTGGCTATGTGCATGAGACAGGAGGGCTATATAATCAGCAAAGTCTAGAACATCTGTTGCTTGGTGAGAGCCCATTTCTGGTGGTAGTTACTTTTACCGTTACAATGCAGTCTATAGTCGGTAAGAACAACGAAGGTGATAGAAGGTATCCCTGTCGCACACCTGTCCTTATTCCAAAAGTGTCAGTTTTTCCTCATGAAGAACTCTACATTTCACATTACAATAATGCCCTTATTCAAACTGGCTGAAGTATGGACAGAGCTGTTATCATTAATATGGTAAGCTCTATGGAGAAATATCTTGTAAGCCCTATGTAACATATAGCAGTACAAATCAAACCAACTCATTGTGCAAGTCACCCTTTCATCCATCAAACACATCTACGCACACACAGACAAACATAACACAACAACATTCTCTTGGATGAAAATTGTAGTCATCATCACCCGTGATGGACGAGCATCACAGCAGCAGTACAAGAGGAATACAATAATAATGCCTACATTCTCTGAAAAAAGTAACGATGAAGAAGTTTGTCGCATTATATCTATGCAGACTCATTCTTACCATTTTGGTTAGGGTTGCAACTGATCACCTGGCCGATCATTCGTTGAGCTTGCACTTCTTCTTCTTCAATGCTCCATACCGACCACTTGTTAACCAGTCTGTGATTTGTATGTGATCCGAGCTTAAGAGTGATTGTACATTGTGCAGTTATGCGCCTACAAGTAGGCCAGCACATCCGATTTCTGCGACATTTTTATTTACTAGGGTAGCTTTCCTAGGGCCTCATACCTCAGTCGCCTCTTACGATATGCCTTGTAGGTCACAGTGCTTCTATTCTTTGCTTCCCTTGAGGGCTCTAGCAACACACAGGCGGAGCTTGAACCATTTATGACATGCTGTGGCTTGATTCTCATTTCTATGATAACTATATTTCTATTATAACATATTTCTGTAATGACTAATGCTGATATCATGACAATTTCTCACCTTGGTGACACAGTGAAAATTCATCAGCCCAGCTTCCATCTTCTGGACATTTTGTTGTATCATCATTCTCTGAAACTTCAATTGATCAAATTTATATAACCAACATGTGAACCTCATATTTATTATATGACAAACATCGATATAGGGCAAGAAGGGGAAAATTTACGTGTTTCGCCATTATAACAAACATGTAAATCTCATATTTATATTCAAACAATCAAGTGCCATGCCAGCTGGCGTATGCGATCATGTCTTTCCACAACTCTCTCCCTTTGGTGCAGATAATCAGTTCTGATGTCGATCTTTTGTCGAATCATGATATCAGACCATCCAACATCATCAACCTCTGTCTTCCATGATCTCTCCTTCCCTGAATTTTACTTGTTGTCACCAAATGTTCTAAACCAGTGTTTCCCAACCTTTGTGTGCCATGCCCCACAAAGCTTTTCAAAAATTTGTATGCCCCCTTTTTAATTATTTTAAAAAATTCAATAATGTGATTGTGAAGCAACATTCATTTTGTCAACAGACATCCAAAAGCCGATATATCGGTTTTGCAACATCGTGAACATTAGTTAAACTCTGAATGAGTCCATTGCCCCCTTAACGATGAAAATTCTTCCTGTGGGAAACAGGGTTATAAACCTTCTCTTTGCATTATATGCCCGAAGAACCTTGATTGTCTGATTCTTATTCTTTTGATAAGGTTTCTTTGTGTGCAGGCCTGTTTTAAAATCTTATTATTTGTTTTCTCCGCTGTGCATGGAATTTTCAGCATTCTTCTGTAAAACCACATCTCTGTGGCTTCCAATGATCTTATTGAGTGTTTATTCCTTGTCCATGATTCGCTGCCATACATAAGTATTGATTAAATATTTATCTAGTGAGAAACTGCGGAGTCCTTTAGTCTCAAGTGTGTATTTACTGCAGGTCTATAACTCATTCCCTGTCTCATGTAACATATTGTCTATCTCAAGTGATGATTGTATTTACTACAGGTCTAGAACTCATTCCCAGAAAAACCATGTTGTAGACAACAGTTGTTATGTAAACATCCACAGACATTTGACTACATAAAGTCACTTTAACTATTACAATAATTTATCCCTGACATGGTCTTCTTCTTCTTCTTCTTCTTGCGTTCGCCTGCTATGAATTCAGATGTAGTCAGGGCGCTTCTGAATGATTTTTGCGTTAAGACCTGCTTTTCTTATTATTAGTGTCCTCGCCATAAAGATGTGCCTTCTCTGACTTCAGAGGTACTGACATAATCTGACGAAGAGATAATTTAATTTAAAAAAACAAGATTTAGCCGACTAGAGAGAGAAACAGACAATAAAAAAACCTGTGTCATCAAAAGCATGATCCAAGAAATGCACAGAGTTCAAACGTCCCCTGACAATTGGATCCCAGTTGATCTTGTGAACAAATCTCAGCGATGGGTTCCGTGTGAACAAGACTTTTCCAAAGGAAATTTCTGTCATTAAAAAATGAGGTTTTTTTTATATTACATGAACACAACTAGCATTAACTGATAAAATGTCATCTTGTGACATGTTTTATATTACATGACCATAACTAGCATTAACTGATCAAATGTCATTTTGTGACATGTTTTATATTACATGAACATAACTAGCATTAACTGATCAAATGTCATCTTGTGACATGTTTTATGTTACATGAGCACAACTAGCATTAACTGATCAAATGTCATCTTGTGACATGTTTTATGTTACATGAGCATAACTAGCATTAACTGATCAAATGTCATCTTGTGACATGTTTTATGTTACATGAACACAACTAGCATTAACTGATCAAATGTCATATTGTGACATGTTTTATATTACATGAACATAACTAGCATTAACTGATCAAATGTCATCTTGTATATTACATGAACATAACTAGCATTAACTGATCAAATGTCATCTTGTGACATGTTTTATATTACATGACCATAACTAGCATTAACTGATCAAATATCATCTTGTATATTACATGAACATAACTAGCATTAACTGATCAAATGTCATCTTGTGACATGTTTTATATTACATGAACATAACTAGCATTAACTAATCAAATGTCATCTTGTATATTACATGAACATAATATTAACTGTGGCCTCCAGAGATTTTGCTTTCTTTTTTAAAATACTAGCTTCCATATGTAGCACTGAATAATTCTCTTTCTAACATCAATAGACAATGTCATGATACATACAATGTTTGGATATCTCAACATTTTCACTAGAAATGTCATCATATATGGAAGATAATTAGTCTCAAACTATGCTCATGCAGTTCTCAAAGTTCAAACTTCCTTCACAAGAACACATTGCCTACTCAGACTATGCTCATGTTATTCTCAAACTGACTCTGGTACCAAACTTCAAGCTTTCCTCACAAGAACACATTACCTGCTCAGACTATACTCATACCGTTCTCAAACTTCAAACTTCCTTCACAAGAACACATTGCCTGCTCAGATTATGCTCATACAGTTCCCAAACTTCAAACTTCCTTCACAAGAACACATTGCCTGCTCAGATTATGCTCATACAGTTCCCAAACTTCAAACTTCCTTCACAAGAACACATTGCCTGCTCAGACTATGCTCATACAGTTCCCAAACTTCAAACTTCCTTCACAAGAACACATTTCCTGCTGTTTCAAGTCCCTTAGCATTTCTTACAAAGTCAAGACTCACCTTTCGGGCGTGGCATGTGCAACTGTTTGAGCCCAGAGTTATCCTCGTCAAGTCTTGAAGTCAGTACAACAACCAGGCTGTAGTCATCTCCTGAATGTAGAAGTGAATGCATCAACAGTAAGTAGAAAGGATTGCATCAACAATACCCATTATATATCAATACACACATACTAATATCAAATGCCCCAAAAATAGTATACTCATTTGCTAAAATGTATTGATATAAATTACAATATCAAATGTATTCTTCTTCTTCTTCAAATGCTCCATATTGACCACTTGTTAACCACTCTGTGTGATTTGTATGTGATCTGAGCCTAAGAGCGATTGTACATTGTGCCAGTTATGCACCTACAAGTATGTCAGCACATCCGATTTCTGTTTATTTACTAGGGTAGCTTCCATAGGCCCCTACCTCAGTCGCCCCTTACGACATGCCTTGTAGGTCGCAGTGTTCCTATTCTTTGCTCCCCTTCAGAGCCCCAGAAACACACAGGCAAAATGTGTGGATATGAGATACAAGATAAACTACAAGATGAAAGCTAATGAACTTTTAGGCAAAATTGTCAGTGTGTTGTAGCTGCGATGTCATGATATATATCTTCTTCTGCTTCACCCTAGGGAAGCATAGTTCATAATCAAGGCCTTCCAAGTCTGCATCTTCTTATTCTTTGCGTTCCTTCTTTACAACCAATTTTAATCACTCTTTGTGATATGTTTGATCTTTGCCAAGAACGTGTATATGTTGCACGTTGGTTTGGTAGGCCCCTAAACGCATAGACTTCTCACGTTTAGGACATGTGCATCCGATTTCAGCGAAAAGTCCTTAGTCGCCTCTTACGACATGCGTGGAAGGTAACAGTGGTTCTATTCTTTACACCCCAAATTTGGGCCCGGTAACCACTTGGGCGACCAAGACTGCATATCCAAGGTCATCCTTTCCAGATCTCTCCCCATTTTCTTGCATTCCATCTCCATCTCCCGTCTCCAGGTGTTCCTGGGTCTTCCCCTACCTCTATGCCCTGGGGGTTCCATCGGAGAGCCTGTCTTGTGATGCTGTTCATGATGTATATGATGTATTTATTTGTGTTTATTTGTTTAGACTGATGGCAAATCTGGAGAGGGAAATAAAAAAGTAGAAAGTGAACAAAACAGAAATGGATTAGATCAGAAAAAACAGTGAACAAAGGCTGTTAAACTGACCCATAATTCTGTATGTGCTATTTGCTCTTATCACTTCCAGGCTGTCCATTGGAATATTTTCTACTTCTGTGATTAGTCCCAGCAGTACGTATCCACTAACGTAGCGAATAGTCTGGATGATAAACATACAATAATATTTCATATTAAATTCATATCATATATCTACCCAGTGTTACAAAATAAACAGTACAATCTTCTTCTTCTTCAAATGCTCCATATCGACCACTTGTGAACCACTCTGTGTGATTTGTATGGGATCTGAGCCTAAGAGCGATTGTACATTGTGCCAGTTATGCGCCTACAAGTAGGCCAGCACATCCAATTTCTGCTCTGCTTTTTATTTACTAGGGTAGCATCCCTACGGACTACATCAGTCGCCTCTTACAACATGCATTGTAGATTGCAGTGGTACTATTCTTTGCTTCCCTTGTGGGCCCCAACACCACTTAGGCATCAGTACAATCAATAACTTAATTAGAACAGTCAACCCTGGCTAGTTAACACAAACAGCGTATTCTTGTTTATAGAAAAATACATGGTCAATCGTCAATGTCAGTCGCTGGACGCTGTTGAAGATATTGTGAAAGAGATCGGAACACCTATGGATATGTCCGGAGTGCAAATGAAGATAATCCAAACTGAAAATAATGGTATCTCTCTCTTATGCTTTTTTAACCCGATTGAGGCATAGGCCCTCAACCAACTCAAGCCAAGTCTTCCTATCTTTAGCTATCTCCTGTAGCTCCCTCCAGCTTTTCTGTATATCGTTCATTTCTGCCTCCAAATCTCTTTCCGGGTGTTTATAGACTTCCCTCTCTTTCGCTTTCCCTGTGGGTTCCTGGAAAGAGCCCTTGACAATGGTATACATAAACAATCAGACAATAACAGAAGAAATAATCAAAGTATTATTGACAACTTTACAAATGTTCTTAATTTTTTATAAATGTTGGATATACATAAAAATGTTGAGCATAGAATGTTAAATAAAGAAAACAAAACCAGGACTTGTCAAAGTGGTAAAATATAATATCATCACTGACCTTAAGAAATGTGAGGTCATAGTTAATATTCTGGTCAACAATGTGGGTGATCTCCAAGTTGCCATGGATGTAAGTACAGCCTGTGTACCTCTTCCTCAATTGTTGGTAGTGAAACTCCAACGTGCCTGAATAACCAAAGCCCACAGTTGTTCCGTAGCACTCTAAGGAAGATGTGATGAAGGGTGAGACAAAAAGAGATGTGTCCCGTAGCATTCTAAGGGAGATGTGATAAAGGAGTGAGTCAAAGAAGAGTTGTGTCCCGTAGCATTCTAAGGGAGATGTGATAACGGCGTGAATGAAAGAAGAGGTGTCCCGTAGCATTCTAAGGGAGATGTGATAAAGGAGTGAGTCAAAGAAGAGTTGTGTCCCATAGCATTCTAAGGGAGATGTGATAAAGGGGTGTGTGAAAGAAGAGATGTGTCCCGTAGCATTCTAAGGGAGATGTGATAATGGCGTGAGTGAAAGAAGAGTTGTGTCCCATAGCATTCTAAGAGAGATGTGATAAAGGAGTGAGTCAAAGAGGAGTTGTGTCAGAGGATGTTCATAGCAAGTGATAGAAAGAAAAGAAGTCAAGGATGTTGATGGAATGATACGCCTGTGTGGTACCAGGGCCCGCAAGGAAGCAAAGAATAGTACCACTGTGACCTACAATGCATGTCGTAAGAGGCGACTGATGTAGGCCCTAGGATGCTACCCTAGTAAATAAAAAGCAGCGCAGAAATCTATGTGTGGCCTACTTGTAGGTGCATAACTGGTACAACATACAATCGCTCTTAGGCTGAGATCACATACAAATCACACAGAGTAGTGACAAGTGGTCGATATGGAGCGTTGCGAAGAAGAAGAAGATGAAATGATAGAAAGAAAAGATGTGCTAGGGTATTAATAGTTATTTATTATGTGCTGGAACTTAGTAAGGAAGTGTTCTGAAGGTTGTAGGTTTCAATCCAGACCTAGTCACATTTGAAATTTTTTTTTCAGAGATCCCTTGGATTATTGCTAGTGTGTTGCCAGGATCCACAAGGGGAGCAAAGAATAGCAACACTGCGATCTACAAGGTATGTCGTAAGAGGCGACTGAAGTAGAGGCCTAGGGAAGCTACCATAGTAAATAAAAACCGTCACATAAATCGAATGTGCTGGCCTACTTGTAGGCGCATAACTGGCACAACCTACAATCGCGCTAGGATCACATACAAATCATAAAGAGTGGTTATCAAGTGGTCGACATTGAGCATTCGTAGAAGAAGTTGGAGCTACGGAGTGCATGTTTTGTGCAACACTCTTGGCAGGTGGCGCGCCAGTTCTACAGAGACTGAGCCACATAGGGAAACACTTTGCAATGAAGTCAATCCTTTGCCTTTAGATAGGTTACGACTGAGTGGTTACCGGGCCCAAATTTGGGTTGTAAAGAATAGAACCACTGTTACATGCCATGCATGTCATAAGAGGCGACTAAGGAGGTTTGGCTGAAATCAGATGCACATGTCCGCTAAGGAATGCTAACCTGAAACAAATGCTTGCAGAAAACGGATGCACCAGGCCATAAGGCGCATAACATGGTGCAACGACCCCTCACAATGAGGAATGGGATAACGGATTCTACGGTCGCCAATTTGCCTCAAAGATTTAGCCATTCAGTGGGAATGTCAAACCTACCCTCACGAGGGTGACAAAACTTACTGCAGGAAGAAGTTGGCAAAAAGCGGGAAACAGAAATCATAAGAATTATATCCTACAGAGCTGCCCCCAGTGTGCAGACTTGGGAAGAAAGAGGTGACCCACTTATACTAGCATCCAAGACAAACTGTATGGCGTGACTGATAATCTGAGGCAGACGGCTGCCTTTGTTAGAGAATCTGAAATCCCAATCTAGTGAGAATGCAGAAGAAGAAGAGGACAGGTTAAGGAAGGTATGGTTGCTTTTATAATTAAGATGGTGACTTCATGGGTCACAGTGGATCTCAGTGGTTATGACGGTGTACGGACATGGTACGGTCCAGTAAGGAAGCTATGATTGTTATAAAGATAGTGACTACAAGGTCACAATTAAAAAAGAACTCATGGAAAAGAGCTGGTAATGAATAATAAGGTGAATGCAAAGACATGGAAAAACACGTATAGAATAGCCCAGACAGAAGAGTTAGAGAATGGAACATCACTGGATCAGTGTATTAAGTGTATGTTTGTTGAGAATGTGTACTTCTGATAAAACAGACATAATTGTTTTGATTATTATTTAAACAAAGCTCATAGTATCGTCCGTCAGCTTTGACTTGACAAAAAATACACAGTAAAATGTTACCCTAAATAATGTAGGCTATATTGTAGAATCAATTAGCAATGACAAAACATTGGCTATTTTGAGAACAATTAAGAAACAAACGTAAACTTATGAAATAACACTGACTAGCAAGAGGAGATCAATTAATTATATATATATATATATATGTCATCTCAACGACTGTATCTTACCCCTTTCCTCTTGTTCTTCAACTCTCAGATCTACACAGAAAACACCAGATAAAATGGCAACAGAAGCCAGAAATAAAGCACACAAGAGAGCCATCTTTGTGTATTCAGTGGAAGTAAATGAAAGTGAAGCTAGTTCCAGATGCCAGACTAGCGCGCGATAAGGAAGCAGGCACAGCAGCAGTCTTAAAATAGAATGTGTTGCACATCAGGTAAACTGAAGACGGCACCGGTCATAAGGGGCAGTCATCGTTGAACTTTGGTAACTCGTTCTTTTATACTTTGTGGTATCTATTAATTGAAGTAACTTTGGTAGTCAAATGGACCGAATCGTCTTCTTCTTTTCAATCGCTTGAACTATTGTATATAACTGTAATGTTGTCTCTTGTAGTCTTTTCTAGCTCACAAAGAGGTCCGTGTGGTTGTTCTTTCCATTGTTCCTTTACTAGCTCAGTGAGTTTGCCTTTGCATGTCTTATTCGGAGAAATATTGCAGAAGCATGTGCTCTGCATATTCTGCTATCAGGGATGTCGATCCACATGTATACATAGCAGAATTGCCGATGTTGAATTTTGTACATATGGGGTTGCTGAGTTGGTTTGGTTTCTGCTCTGAGATGCAGACGGTTAACTTATTCAAATCTACCCATATTTTGGTAATCCTTTATTTCCGATTGATGTAATCGTTCTTTCTTCTGATGACATGTAACCGGTACATCCGGTTGTTCATCTGCAGTATGTTTCTTAGCTATAGTCGGTTTGTTGTCTCATTTCTTAGTATTCCACAGTGAGACAACATTCATTGCATATCAATCTTGCGCTAACTGCACGGTATATCAATCTTGCGCTAACTGCACGGTATAGCAATCTTGCGCTAGCTGCACGGTATAGCAATCTTGCGCCAGCTGCACGGTATAACAATGTTAGACTCGCTGCACAGTATAGCTCTTCTTCTTCTTCTTTGCGTTCGTTCTTTACGAGCAATTTTAATCACTCTTTGTGATATGTTTGATCTTTGCCAAGAACGTGTATACGTTGCACATTGGTTTGTAGGCCCCTAAACGCATAGACTTCTACACGTTTAGGACACATGCATCCGATTTCAGCCAAACCTCCTTATAAGTTATATGTCTTTAAAACAACAGATACTACAGCTATTAGAACGACCTACTCTATAAAGGTCCTTATAAAGTAGGGCATGCTATTAGCCAGGTGCAAGAACTATTAAATTAAAAAAAAATTGGAAGAAGAAACTGTCTCAGATCATTGGAAAAATTGAATAATCGTTAAAATTCCCAAAAGGGTGATCTCAAAGATTGCAACAACTGGAGATGGATCACCCTATTATCAGTAATAACCAAGACTTTCTGCAAAATGATTCTTAATAGAATCAAAGGAGCAATGGACACAACCCTGAGAGAAGAACCATCTGGTTTTATACCTGGGAGAAGCTGCTTAGACCAAATAATTACCCTACGACTAATTTTGGAGGAACTTATTGAGAAGCAACAACCACTTATACTAAATTTCGTCGATTTTAGAAAATGGTCTTTGATAGTCTACACAGAATCTCCATGTGGAATATTTTGCGAAGGCTATGGAATATCAGACAAAATAATGTGGTCAAAGGCGCAAGAAAACAACGGTGCGCCAGGATTAGCGAGCTGGCGCTAATCTCTTGCCCTCACCTTCACGTGGTGACCCTGGTAACAGACGGTAGTTCCGGTCTGGCTAAGAGGGCAGGTGCCGTGGGAGAGCTACTCTGGGGCAAGTAGAAGTGCAAAGGTAGTCACGCTAGATGGGATTCTCCCAGATGGGTAACTCCCAGAGTGACTATTAATGCTCGTCTCTCCCGGCCGATGGGAAAAATTGGAAGGATAAACGTGGAACCGCGTGGGGCGAAATTCGGAGTCCGCGCATGCTCTCTCTTGAGTCCCTTCTCTTGAGTCGATGAGTATGTTGAGAGTCGAATTGAACTGCACGTGGGTCCACATAGCGCGGAACTAGGGCCCCTATCACAGGGATGGGGGCACGATTATAAGCCTAGAATCGTACAATCCTCAGGCAAACGCGAGCACAGCGAAAACTGATGGTGATCAGGCACCATCGCAAAACGAGCTGGCGATGTCGGTGCAAGAGTGGGCCTGCCAATGGACAGGCAAGCATGACACGGCATGTATGGTAGACACGGAAGGCACGGAAAATGTGAGCACGGCGAAAACTAATAGTGACCAGGCACCAGGGCAGAGCTAGCACGCACGCTGACGATGCCAGAGAGGGCCCCACCGAGGTGCAGGCAACCATGGCACGGCAGGCACAGAAGGCGCGGCAGGCACGAGGGTCCCAATGCGTCCCACCCGAATGTGCAAAACAACTGGAAAGCCCAGCAGAGGTAAAGCCAGTACGCGTTTCCGCTCGCAGGGAACTACTGCTGCCTTGTAGTTTGATTGGGGACTATCAAAGGCTAGCGGAACAAACTGTACACAAAACTGGACGGGCGGCAAACCAAGGTGTCCACAAAATGACCGGTTTCGCTGGGCAGATGGTGCTCATAAGCCCGAGAGGGCAGGTTGTCTAAGGGTTGCTGCCCTAAAAGAAAATGGCAGCCTGCTGCCTTGTAGGTTTTGGCTGGGGATAGCAAAAGGCTAAAGGAAAGCGAACCCAGTAAACGCTGGTTGAAATCTAACACACCACCGAAGGATAAGCACCTGAGCTCCAATAGGTACTGAAGGCTGTGCACGTACATCCGTTCTTGATGTTTGGCTGCTTATAGAATGATAAAAGCGGTATAAGAACGATCGCGCGAGAGAGAGAGACAAAATAATAGACATTATCAAGAGCCTCTATCATGGTTCACAATGTGCAGTCCACACTGATGATGGACACAGCGACTTGATTATGGTTGAAATCGGAGTAAAGCAAGGCGGTATACTATCTCCGCTATTGTTTGGAGTGGCCACTGACTAGGTGATGCGAAAATGTTGCAGGGGCGAAACTGGCATCGATTGGGTAGAAAATAGTCAACTAGATTTTGATTTTGCAGATGATATTGCCTTGTTAAGTAGAAACAACCAAGATAGGCAAAGAAAAACAGACTTGTTATCTATAGCATCAAAAGTTGGACTGCAGATAAGCTATGAAAAAACAAATATAATGAAGACACCTATGGCAAGTAATGCAGATATCACACTGGAATCTAAAATGATAAAAATAACAGAGCAGTTCACTTATTTGGGTAGCAATTTTGATTGCACAGGAAATGTTAAAAAAGAAATTATGATACGAATTGGCAAAGCAACATCAGCTTTTAAAAGTCTAAATAAAATATGGAACTGCAAGTTATATAGTATTAAAACTAAATTACGAATTTTCAATTCAAATGTTGTATCAATCCTAACATATGCTAGCGAGAGTTGGAAAATGACTAAAGATATAGAAAGCAAGTTGAATGCATTTGAAAATAGATGTCTGCGAAAAATAATGAATATAAAATGGAACGAATTCAGGAGAAGTGATGAAATCAGAGACATGTCTGGTCAACCACCAGTAACAACTGTTATAAGGAGAAGATGGAAATATGCTGGACATTACTTGAGAAGAAATCATCAAAGCAGGCATTGAAATGGAATGCAAAGGTTTCAAGAAAGAGAGGACGACCTAAGGGGACCCTGAAACGAACTTTGCTGAGAGAGGCAAGAAATATCGGTCTCAGTTCCATGGAGAAGATTGAACGAGTTGCCCAGGATAAAGCGCTATGGAGAAATTGATTGCAGGTCCTATATAACGTATAACGGTACGAGAGGAATTATTATTATTAAATGTCGAATATTTTTTGGGGTCAAATTAAACAGTTTTATATCTATTTCTCAGTTTCATGAGAGTTATGTTTTCTTGTCATCTGCCATGAGCGAAGAAAGTTCAAGCGAAAACTTAGACCATTCTTAAGAATCTTAGTAAGAATGTCACACTGTTTATTAAGTTTATAGTCAAACTTGTTGTTCAAGGATATATTTATAAATGTGATAACGGTCAATAATACAGTACCAGTAAATAATATCAACGTTTGGTTACTATTATTAGGATACGTAGACTGGTTATTGTGCCGATTTGTTTCAAATGAAACTACTGAAAAGTCTGATGAGACAACTACGGGCAAAATGGGACCCAATATATGCAATGCCACAGACAAGATTAACAATCATCATAATAGGCACATTACTCAGCACAGGTACTTTCTTCTACCCAGCCCTTAAGCCTATATTTTGGTCCTCCGCAGAACAGAAAAAAGAGCTACAGGATTACGCCGAGAGTCAAAGAACGTATCTAAGTAAGTTAAGTAAGTATGATATTATGATAATAGTGGAATCAGGAATGTTTAACATTTAATACATTATGTTAAAATAATAGTTCATTTATTTTAGTTTCAGGCTGAAACACTATTAATCTTATTCTTAATGAATTGTCTACATTAGCGTAGAATTGATATTTCGATTATTTCACGAGGGCCGTTCAGAAAGTATGAGTTGGTGGGAGGGCTTGAGTATCCCAGTTATACAGAGTTATGTTGGAGGTAGCATTGCTGCCGGTAGGTTTAGCCATGCCGAACAGATCAAAGGATAGGGATCAGACACAGAGGGACACTACCTTCAGGCTGAAGGGTTTTGTGTTGGGTTGGCGGCCCAAAAGTCATCATAATTTTTCAATCAGATACTGAAAGGACAGTCAAGGATTTAGGTGGAAACACTGTGTAATGTGTATCACTGTATAATGAGCCCGGGCCAAACTCGCCAGTCTCTGACAGGATCCTTGGCAGTTTCCAAAATACTTCTATGGATAGGAACATGGAATGTTAAGAGGATGGTGGAGACAGTTAAAACAAACAAAACAAACAGAACAAGACAAGAAAATGAGAAGAAATCATATTAACCCTTTACGCTCTGTATTATTTTGACCTCTGGACACATTTATTTTGCGATTCAAATTTAACATTCAATGTCAATTAGTTTAAACTTTTATAACTCTAGTACTGTTTGAAACAATTTAATGTATATTATGTCATACTTTATAGAAACAGTGTTTCTCTAAAGTAGGACATAATATCATTAAGTGTTGCTAATTGGATGTGGAATACATTAATATGATAATATTTTACATCAGGTGATAGACGTTTGAGAAAATTAGATTTTTGTAGCATGACTATTTTGAAAAAAAACAAAAACTATTTTTACTCTTGGGTTTGTATTACATCGTAATATTCATAGATATTTCCAGAAGTAGCAGTTAAATGAAGATAATCAATGT
This sequence comes from Arion vulgaris, assembly GCA_020796225.1. NCBI lineage: Eukaryota > Metazoa > Mollusca > Gastropoda > Stylommatophora > Arionidae > Arion > Arion vulgaris. The sequence goes on from CM036774.1 coordinate 1,915,388, forward strand.
GCGAACATATTATATAAGTTTCATCTAATTAGGTGCATTCGTTTTTATAATATTCACTTTTTAGTGCGGACACGTCAATAAATGGAATGTGGAACACCCATTCTTTAGATGCAATTATTACATTAAACTTACAACTATCGATACTGCATTTCATAAACAATCAAATGTCATTATTACCATCAATTAAATCTTCTTCATTACCATCACAAGTTATAATTTAATCTAACAGTACTCAAGATTACACTGTAAACATCGTCGGAATCATTAACGTTTAAAAAAAAAAGTCTCAGACTTGAACACAATAATACACAGCTTTCCCTCTTTCAAATCTTTGCTAAATGGAGATAGTAATGTACCTACATATATGTACTTTCCGTTTCTGAAGATTTTTAACTTTAGTAAAGGGTTGTGAAGATACATTCGTTTCCGTGAACAGACATCCAAAAGCCGATATATCGGTTTTGCGACATCATGAACATTACTCTGAACCGATATATCGGCTCTGCAGTCCCATTGGGTTAACATTCTGGATGTCAGTGAAATGAGATGGACAAACTCTGGAATGATAGAATTAGCCACTGGATAAACAATATGCTATTCAGGAAGGAATGATGACCACCATGCAGAAGAAGTGGGAATAATTCTGGAGTTCATTTGCATCAAAGAATACTGAGATATCCCATCGCACAGTTATCAGATATATCAATGAAGAAATAACAAGGAGGAGATGGAAGTGGATGGGGCATACATTAAGAATTGCAGAAGACCAGGCACACATGTGGCTCTGAAATTGAATCCGGGAGGCAAGAGAGATCGGAGGCAACCAAGAGAGATATGGAGACAAAATGTAGACAGAGAAAGAGAAGAGGCAGGTAAGACCTGGAATGAACTAATCTGGATTGCTCAAGACAGATCTAGTTGGAGAAATTTGTTGATGTATTATGCTTCAAGGGAGATAAAGAATAATAAAGAAAGTTCAGAAAGTAATGCACCATATTTTTTTCAAAAACTCTGTATTCAAAGTGTATTAAATTTACAAACAGTATGCACGAACATGTTTTCTAAACATATTAATTTGTTCACATAATCCTCATCAACTTGAATGGCCGTATGACGGCGTGAAACAAGAAAATGCATGATTTGACTGTACCAGGTTTTGTCCTACTCACATAGCCATTTTTTCTCTGCTTGAACCTCATCATCATCAAATCTTGTCGCACAAAGTGAGTTTTGAAGTGGTAATTTCCATCCAATGTTGTTAACAATCAACGTGAAAATTGTACATTTTGAAATCTTGTTACCACTGCAATATTCTCATTCAGTGTGAAGTTTGGGACGCACCTATAAGAAGGACCTGTCTGATCCATTTTCTATACATACTTTTATGCTCTTACTTCTTTATTGGCAATTAGAATGAAATCCTTTCAACTGTGCTGAACATACAACATGGTAATATCTTGGGACCTCCAATCAAACTCAAGGCCCCACTCCACAGACTTCGTCCGTTCCATCGGCTCTATGTGATTAGGAAGGAAGAAATTTGAGATTCACTTTATTAATGTTCTTGTTATAAGTAGATATGACTGTACTATTATAATAGATATCCGCTCGTGTGATGCTGGGGCCGCAAGAAGCAAAGAATAGTACCACTGCAACCTACAATGCATGTTGCAAGAGGCAACTGATGTAGGCCCTAGGGATGCTACCTAGTAAATAAAAAGCAGCACAGAAATCGAATGTGCTGGCCTACTTGTAGGCGCATAACTAACACAACGTACAATCGCTCTTAGGCTCAGATCACATACAAATCACACAGAGTGGTTGACAAGTGGTCGATATGGAGCGTTAGAAGAAGAATAATAGATATGAAAACAGAACTCCTATCTGGAAGTAAACAATCACAGATTTATTGAAGATTTCATCATTTTTTCTATTTGCAGTTGAACTTCGTAAACAGCGAGAACAGGCAGTAAATGGGAACAAAAGACAAACAGTAATGGAGTCGCAGTCTTCGTAGTAGAAGTCCAGCTAGTTGCTGACCAGTCTTCATAGTAGAAGTCTAGTTAGTTGCTGACCACAGTCTTCATAGTAGAAGTCCAGTTAGTTGCTGACCACAGTCTTCATAGTAGAAGTCCAGTTAGTTGCTGACCACAGTCTTCATAGTAGAAGTCCATTTAGTTGCTGACCACAGTCTTCATAGTAGAAGTCCAGTTAGTTGCTGACCCCAGTCTTCATAGCAGAAGTCCAGTTAGTTGCTGACCACAGTCTTCATAGCAGAAGTGCAGTTAGTTGTGGAGGAAAATGTAGAGACATAATTGATTCTAATTAATGTCACATGTTCAATTATTTCTCTATTGACCTCCATTATAGTTGAGGTGATGATGATGGACTTATTGCTGGCATTCATTGATGTGAAATCATGTTAGTATTGGATATTGTAAATATATGTTGTTTCTCAAAGTTTTCACAAACAGAATTAAGTATCAAAGTTAATACAATAGTAACCTCTGAAGTCAGAGAAGGTACCCCTGTGTGGTGGGGAACACTGATAATAGAGAAAGCAGGCCTTCACACAAGAAAGTCATATGTGCCATACCAGGCACCATGACTACGCCTAAATTCATAGCGGGTGAACAGAAGAAGAAGAAGAATACAATAGTTTTACACAAATTAGCCTAAACAATACATGTTAACCTCTGAAGAATGTATTATCACCATCATTGGCCTCTTTGTCTCAGGAAACAACAGGATTTGTATCGCATAGTTTCTCTCTCGTTCTCTTCCTGCCATTTTGATCATTCTTATTGTGATATATAAACAGCCTTTGCCAAGAACTTTTGTTTACGTCACAATTTTCAGTACCATTTAGAGCTCTGGTGCTTGTCCTTTGGCGACATGTCCGATTTCAACCAGCATTTACTGGGTTCGCTCTCCGTTAGCCTTTGACTGTCCCCAGCAGGTTGTGTAGCTTGTTCGATGCTATATCACATCCACTGTTGTGGCTATAATGGCCTATTTTGGAGTGAGAACCCTTGCCACAGTTGCTGCAGGTGAGACTGGAGCTAATGCAGAGGATGGTCTCTCTGCGCCTCTCTTTGCCTCCATATGTGATGACTTTTCTTTTTGAGCTATCCCTTACTGTCGCTCACCATGCTTGCTTGTGGTCGGCCAACCACTCCCAATTTTCTTTGTCTAAGCTGCATAAAGTTGGATCAAGCTTGCATGTGTCAATGAAGTGTAGTAATTGGTGCTCATGCTGTCCAGTACCTGTTGCAAGTTGACCACACAAAATGTCTTTTGGGATTGTACAATCGCTCATGCAGCACTCATGTCCCAGCCATCTCAGATTTGCTGACTCGGCAAGTTATATGTGCTTGGAATGCTAGCCCTGTCCAGGACTTATATATGGAGGTGTGGTCGTGCCATCAGATGTTTTATATTCACCTGAGACATAGCATCTGGAAGGTGTTACGGTGATTGTCTTGTCTGGCTATAATGGCCTATTTTGGAGTGAGAACCCTTGCCACAGTTGCTGCAGGTGAGACTGGAGCTAATGCAGAGGATGGTCTCTCTGCGCTCTCTTTTGCCTCCATATGTGATGACTTTTCTTTTTGAGCTATCCCTTACTGTCGCTCACCATGCTTGCTTGTGGTCGGCCAACCACTCCCAATTTTCTTTGTCTAAGCTGCATAAAGTTGGATCAAGCTTGCATGTGTCAATGAAGTGTAGTAATTGGTGCTCATGCTGTCCAGTACCTGTTGCAAGTTGACCACACAAAATGTCTTTTGGGATTGTACAATCGCTCATGCAGCACTCATGTCCCAGCCATCTCAGATTTGCTGACTCGGCAAGTTATATGTGCTTGGAATGCTAGCCCTGTCCAGGACTTATATATGGAGGTGTGGTCGTGCCATCAGATGTTTTATATTCACCTGAGACATAGCATCTGGAAGGTGTTACGGTGATTGTCTTGTCTGGCATATGTGGTCCACATCGTATTACCATACAGTAGAGTGCTGACAACACAGGCCGTTTACACTTGTATCATGGTGTTTTGTGCGGGTACCCTATTCCTATTTTTTCATACATGCTTTGCTAATTTGAATATTTGATACTATTTCACAGATTTATGTAATCTAGATACCATGCATGTACATCGTTCTATTGTACATCATGCATGTACATTGTTCTATTGTACATCATGCATGTACATTGTTCTATTGTACATCATGCATGTACATTGTTCTATTGTACATCATGCATGTACATCGTTCTATTGTACATCATGCATGTACATAATTCTATTGTACATCGTGCATGTACATAATTCTATTGTACATCATGCATGTACATCGTTCTATTGTACATCATGCATGTACATCATTCTATTGTACATCATGCATGTACATCGTTCTATTGTACATCATGCATGTACATCGTTCTATTGTACATCGTTCTATTGTACATCGTTCTATTGTACATCGTTCTATTGTACATCATGCATGTACATCATTCTATTGTACATCATGCATGTACATCGTTCTATTGTACATCATGCATGTACATTGTTCTATTGTACATCATGCATGTACATCGTTCTATTGTACATCATGCATGTACATCGTTCTATTGTACATCATGCATGTACATGTACTTCTATTGTTACTTGTATATGTATGGACAAACAAAGCAAGATAATATATTGAAATATTTCACATTTGAATGTACACAATAAATGTTACAGTAACACTAGTCTTCATTTGTTACATATATTATAAGCGTTTTACTGTTTATATGTGTACATTTAACCAAACGCACATATATACATATATAGTTATGGTATATCTGTCTTTGGCATGATAATGGAGAGATGGGAGGAGGAGATGTGTACATTTAACCAAACACACATATATACATGAGAGCCGCTGTAGCGTAGTTGTTAGTGAAACTCGCTTCGCGAGGCTGGTGGTCTGGGTTCAGCTCCCGCAATGTGCGTGGAAATTTTCCCGACCGTGACGGCTCTCAGGTCGACCCAGCCTCAACTGGGTACCAGACATGCTCTGGGAAAGTAAGGCGGCCGGCGTGATGCTGACCACATCACCCATCGTGTGCCGACGGTCAATGAAAAATACAGGCCTAACACTGTATTGACCTATATACCACGAGGTATGAAAGGGTTCCTTTACTTTTTACCTTTTACATATATAGTTATGAGACCGCTGTAGCGTAGTTGTTAGTGAACTCGCTCCGCAAGGCTGGTGGTCTGGGTTCAGCTCCCGCAATGTGCGTGGAATTTTCCCGACCACGACGACTCTCAGGTCGACCCAGCCTCAACTTGGTTCCAGACATGCTCTGGGAAAGTAAAAGCGGCCGGCGTGATGCTGACCACATCACCCATTGTGTGCGAAGGTCAATGAAAAATACAGGCCTAACACTGTATTGACCTATACACCACGAGGTATGATAGGGTTACTTGACTTGACTTGATATATAGTTATGGTATATCTGCCATTGGCATGATAATGGAGAGATGGGAGGAGGAGATGTGTACATTTAACCAAACACACATATATACATATATAGTTATGGTATATCTGCCATTGGCATGATATCGGACAGATGGGAGGAGAAGAAGATGTGTACAAGATGTCATAAATGAGTATTACTGCAGCACAGACGCTGGACACCTCACGCAGAACATGGAAGCATTTATAGCTACTGCCATGTGATGACCAAATTCTGACAGCGACAAGATAAATGATGATGTATGTCTTACTACACTGTCTATGTATATTTCATACTAACTGGTTCTAGATGTTTCCTATGTGTCTAATTTTTCAATCTATATTCACTATATAAGTCTTCTTCTTTTGATGTCAAAAAAAAACAACCAGTGTACAAGTATTAAGAGCTTCTGAAAAACAAATAGACAAACACAGGATTCAAACCACTTACCTTGATTTCCTAAGACACCTATCGTCTAGCCTAGCAATACGAGCATCCTTACGAACATAACCAGCGAGCCATTAAAAAATGGCTCACCGAGGAGTGTCTTTCACAAACACTTCTTTATAACTAGACACAGAATAATCAGGTACGGTTCAATCGAACAATGTTTGCACAAACACATGCTATAAGCTTATTGTGCTTATATATATTTGAGACGAGACAATATCATACACACACACACATGTATACACATATAACAAACATGCATACATCATTCAAAGTAGCTTCAAATTTATTGTAAGATGAGAACAAAAGTTTTTTGCAAGAATCCCAGAGGAAGCAACGGAAGCATAGAATATGATCAACAAATAAACAGTGTACTCTTTTGTCGTCACACTGTTACCGGGTTGTTTCCCAGTATCGTGGTTTTCTATTTTGTCTTGTACTGTTCTGGTGGTGTGGGTGATTGTTATTTTTGCTCTTTGACAGGATTCTGCTATGTCATCTAACCATCTTTTTCGTGGTCTGCCTCTCGCCATCTTTCCTGATGTTCTATTGTTGAAGACTCTGTATACTGTGGAGTTTGGGTGAATTCTTATTAAGCTTCCTTTCTTATGCTGATGTTGGTGATTCTGTCTTTTCTGGTGTTGTTGGTAACTTTTCACAGGCACTGCATTTCACATGTAGTTATTTTTTGCGACTGCGCTCTACGCATTGTCCATGTTTGGCTCTGGTAACACAAAGTAGGTATGAAAATGATGTTGATCAACTGTTGTTTAGCTAGTATATATGTACTATCGTGATAGTGTACAAGTTAATTCATATGTGTATGGTCGCATGATCCAATTCCAAAATGAGTGTAGGATTTTGTGAGAGTAGGGTTGCAGACATAGATTCGGATCACCATCTACTGATAAGTAAAATTAAACTGAAGCTCAAGCGATACATAACAATCTCATAAACATAAATACCAATATAACGTTGGATACTTCAGAAGTCTAGAAACAGTTTATGGTTACAGTCTCCAATAAGTATGAGGTTCTGCAACAGCTTGAAAACGAGCTGAGTACAAAATAATGCTGGCAGCAAGTCGAAAATGTTAGGAATGAAACATGTTTAGCAGTATTGAGAGAAAAGGAGCGGAAACATAAAGCATAGATAACATGATAAAAAGATAACGGATAACACCCACAAGTCTCAAAATAAAAGAAGAGAATAAAACAGATTTAAATAATAGCAAAACCAGAACTGCCAGAGCCCAAGAACAATTCACAGAGACTAGCAAAGAAGTTAAGAAGCAGATAAAAAAAAAACCACTCATTAAGGAAACCCTTTGGAAATTGATAAGAGACTATGGGATCCCAAAGTGAATTATTAATCTAGTCGCCAGGGTTCACGGGGAGCAAAGAATAGTAACACTGCAACCTACAAGGCATGTCGTTAGAGGCGACTGAGGTAGGGGCCTAGAGAAGCTACCCTAGTAAATAAAAAGCATCACAGAAATCTCATGTGCTGGCCTACCTGTAGGCTCATAACTGCACAACGTACAATCACTCTTAGGCTCAGATAACATACAAATAGCGTTAGAAGAAGAAGAATTAACCCAGTAAAGGCAACATATAGAAAAGATTTGAAGGCAGAGATATGTGGACGGATCTGCAAGATATAGAGACTTGGCATAAATTGGTTGAAAGCATATGCCCCCAACCTAGTAAAAAAAAAAAGTACGAGAGAAAGAAAGATAAGACATTAAGAAAGGAACACGCAGGATTTCGTAAAGGACGACGCTATATAGTCCAAATATTAGCTTTTAGAAATATCAGAACAATACTCAGAATTGCAGAGCAAACTCTATATCAACTTTGTTGAATTTGAAAAGGCATTTGATATAATACACAACCAAAGTCTTTGGTGTATTCTAAGATGGTACAGAATTCCACTGTGTTTAATAAACATAAAAAATTACTACGGTAAATTCACATGCAGTATTGAAACTTCGGAACAGAAGTCCAAACATGCGTGCGACAAGAATGTGTAATGTCCGCCCTAATATTCAGTGCAGTTTGGAATATCTTCATTGCACTCTGGACGTGTCTTCGATCTCCTTCGCAATATCTCCAACAGCGTCCAGAGACTAACCGTACTAATTCGATTTTGATTGATGAGCCTACTCATATGTCTGTTGTGCTGTTCTTTTCTTCAATCTCAGCTTCTGCAATCTAGTAGTTGACATGGATTGGTTTAAATGAAAATCTTCTTTGTGGCCACACTCTATGAGGGCGTTCAAAATGTCAGCTCTATCCATAGGCTGACCCCCTAATATTATGGCAGAGCCAGCCAGCCTGTTTGCTCTCTCATTGCCAACAACACCCATGTGCCCCAGAACGAAGATAAGTGTAATTCTGCAAATTGTTGAATTTGTAGTGATTCAGTCCATTGCCTGTGCACCGAACCAGCCTTCACATTTTGGATCATACTCAATGAATCAGTCAGAATGCACGCATGAGTGTAGTTTTATTACTCCATCCAGAGTAGTGCCTAGTCACCGCCAGTACCTCCATTGTCATGCTGCTTGTTGTCATACTAAATGCACCACTGGCTTTCTTGATCATTCTGCCTAATATTCAATATTGTCATAGATTAGATGATGTGTAAAACAACTAAAGATAAGGCAAGAAGTATTCGACGTTGTCTCGCACATTCCCACTGGAGCACCTACATTTTGCTGATGACATTTCTATTTATACACAAAAGCAGTGGCGGATCGTCATTAGGGCCAGGCCCACCAAAATAATTTGTAACGTGTATTTATTATTTAATAAATTAAAATATAACCTAACTCAAAGCCATGATTTTCCCGAAAATTTGTGTCTGGCCCCACCAACAAAAATGATCACGAGCCGTCACTGCACAAAATATATCCTGGGAAAAAACATTCACCTTAGCCAGTATAACCAGATGGTTGGGCTGAAAAATAAATAAGAAAAAACTGCTTAGAAATGACTCGCAGCTCAAAGCATGGCCATCATTCAAATTAGAAGGTAAAATTCTTATAAATACAACTGATTTCACATTTGGAAATGTTATCAGCCACAAAGTAGGAGCTGAATCTAAAGCTAAAAGCAGAATGAGTGAGGCACGAAGTGCATTCATGACCCCTCAGACGGTCTGAAAATCAACCCAATACAGGATCAGAATCGAGATTAATGCATATCGCATCTGTCTGCTACCAACGTTAATGTGTAGATCAGAATGCCGGAGAACGACAGAACAAGTTATGTCCAAACTCTCTGCCTTCCACAAAACTTACCTGCTCAAGGTCGTATGTGTGTTCTGGCCAAGAACTATCTCTAATCAAGAACTGATTACATCGTGTCAAGAGAAAAATATGAACACCATCTAAATGAGATGCTTGAAATGAATCGTATATGTGTTACGAAAACTGCACTGAGATGGACACCGGAGAGTAAACGAAAAAGTGGATGTTACCCAAAACGACCTGGAGAAGAGCAGGAACTGAAATAAATAAATCACAGATGTATTCAAAATACAAATTACAGTCAAGAACATTGTAGGATGGCATGCATTTTTGCTGCCATAAACGAGTCACATTAACGAGACATGTCATAGATGCCTTTTTCGGACTGACTTTCGCTCCTGACACCAAGCAGTTAATCTATCAGGTTCATGCTGAATGGACGTCACTGTCTTTATCTTTCTTGTATATCAATTTGACTTCTGCAAAAGACAGATTGCGTTCTATTCGTTCATTATGATCAGGCGTAATACCTGCAATAATACACTGAATAGAACAGGCGACAGCGGGGAGCCGCAATGCAATCCGGGCAAGAAACTGCGTCGTGGATGCATACTAACCACACCGCAAAGCTACTGTCCTTTCAAAAAGTGCAACCATCCAGTTGGTCAAAGTTTGAGAAATGTTCATTTTGACACGAGCAAGTCAAATGAAACACTGTTATACGCATCATAAAGGTTAACTGCCGCTGACATTGTTTTGATGCCCTGAGAACAAGATGTCCAAACATTTCACCTTTCATACTGCTCTCCTTGATCTTTCTACCATATGAGCTTGCGAAATCGGATGCATGTGTCCTAAGCGTATAGAAGTCTATGCGTTTAGGGGCCTACCAAACCAATGTGCAACGTATACACGTTCTTGGCAAAGATCAAACATATCACAAAGAGTGATTAAAATTTATCGTAAAGAACGAACGCAAAGAAGAAGAAGAAGCTTGCAGATAAGGTCCAAGCTTACATTTGCATTTTTTTTGGTGGCGAACTAGGTCTACCGATCCATCCGTGTAGACCACAACGACATCCTCACTACAGTTTTCATTAATGATGCCATTGACGTCTACATTCATCACCACGGGATTCATCTCTCTGTACTCTTTGTCCAATTTGATGATGGTCGAAAAGGTGTTCCGAATATTCATGCCACCGGTATCCACTCCTCCCCTGGGTCAATATTCGTGAGTCCACATACCAGTTGAACAGTGTGAGTATGCAGTACGGCCAACCCACGACTTCTCAGCATTAGCCGACTCCCATTTCTGATACTGAGCACCTCGTGCAGTGGATGATCCTTTATATCCCTTATTTTGAGATATACACGTACGTGCCTTAGTTATCTTGATTCTATACTAGATGGTCGGTAAAGCAAAGAATATATATATATTTGATAGTAACGGAAAAGTAAACCACTGTTGCAGACTTGGGAATTGTCTGCCCTTGCTACTAACAATACATTTCGTCAAATATGGCGGCCTCAGAATGATTCATGTAGGAAGAAGAAAACAGAGAGAAATGAACTGACTAGATTTATTTGACGACTATACTATTACACATGGCGGAGTCGCCTCATTTTTTGCAGTAAATTATGGCTGCCGACGCATGCAAACCTGCTAGTCGTGTGGATATGCGTGAAGGTTAGTTTTATGTTGGAAATTGTTATTTCTCTGCGCAATGAAATGTGAAAGTGAATGATTTGATTGAATCATTATCTTGAGATGATATTTAATGGATCAGGATGCACTAGTTGTCACAGTTGTGGTATTGTTAGATGTCAACAACTTACAATGTTAATGCATGTTAGACTTTTAACTGATATTCTACTTAGTTTTTTAAATATCTAGGTGGAATTATTCTTTTTGCCTAAAAATTGTACAAACGACGTCGAAAGCTGGTTGCACTAATTTAAACTTGTAAATTGTGAATGGCAATCCAAATGAAATCAATTGAATATCAGACATCACAAAATATTTTTGAAATATCGTGAATCAGTCACCATCTCAATGTCATTCGTTGATTTGTCACTATATAAAGTGAGGTTAGTACTTTATAGTTATAGCATTCTCATGATTCTGAGGACATGTATTTTTCTTGTGGCAACATTAATTATTATGATATTATAAATATCATCATGAACAGTAACACTAGTGACTACACTGACTAGTCACCTCCACTTAGGGATCTTTTTCTTTGAACGCTCCATAACACCCACTTGTTAACCACTCTTTGTGATTTGTATGTGATCTGAGCCAAGAGCGATTGTATGTTGGGCCAGCTATGCGCATACAAGTAGGCCAGCACATCCGGTTTCTGCAACACTTTTTATTTACTATGGTAGCTTTCCTAGGCCACTACTTCAGTCACCTCTTATGACATTCCTTGTAGGTTGCAGTGATGCTATTCTTTGCTCCCCTTGAGAGTCCAAGCAACACACAGCGATGTGGGGATATAAATTACAAGTACCTCTAAAGTCGGCATAAAGCTCGCCTGAATGGCGAGGGACACCAGTGATAAAGAAAGCAAGTTTTCATGCACAAGTCAGTTAGAGGCACCATGATAATGCCTGAATTCATACTGGCGAAAAAAGGGACATGCATTAAAGTTAACACTTTGCTGACCAATTTCGACGGTCGAGGCATTTCTGGCTAAACGTCTTAGAGACCAACTTCGACAGTTGACGAATTTCGAACATGTTGAATGCAAACAAACGGCAGTATCGATAACTTTAGTATCACGTGTTATTCGGTTATTATATTATTCCAAAATGCCTTCGCCCGTGATATCGAAAGTTAGACCCGTTTGAAGCAATGTTTTTGTGAAAAATTCGTTATTTTTGTTACAAGTTCACTTTCAGTGTTTATATCATGTCTGTTAACATAAACTAGACTTATAACAGATGATTCTGACTCTGCCAGTGAATATTGTGACGAAAGTGATACCGCAAGGTTAAGCAGAGATGTATCGGTGAATAATATCGCACGTGACAGTGGTGACAAACATGTTGGATTATACGATAGGGTTGATGTTGGTACATCTGAAGTAAGAAGTGGGCGTGGTACAAGAGACCAGAACAGAACTGCACATGTAAATAATCTTTGGAGGTGGAGTAATAGTCCTCAAAATGAACTATTTGAACGTGGTTGTATTCTTATATACTTCTTTCTTCTTTGCGTTCATTCTTTACGACCAATTTTAATCACTCTTTATGATATGTTTGATCTTTGCCAAGAATGTGTATACGTTGCACATTGGTTTGGTAGCCCCTAAACGCATAGACTTTTACACGTTTAGGACATGTGCATCCGATTTCAGCCAAACCTCTTTAGTTGCCTCTTACGACATGTGTGGCAGGTAACGGTTCTATTCTTTACACCCCAAATTTAGGCCCCGGTATGCAGCGCATCTGAAATTCACTTTGTCTCTAGCCAGTTCACCCACCTTGTCTATGGTCATATTCATGGTTTCTTTAATATCTTGTAGCCATCTTCTTGCTCTGTCTCTGCGTCCTGGGACCCTGCCCTCTAACATTGTTCTTTCCAGGCCATTGTGACGCTTAATGTGACCAAAGTATCTAATTTTTCTGTATAGTATGTTGTCTATCAGCCAATTCTCTTTAACATTTAGTTCTTTCAGGACATCAGTGTTCTTTCTTTTTCTGTTCATGGTATTTGTCGGATCTTTCTGTAGCATTTAGTTTCAAAGGACTGGATTTTAGTTCTTGCTTTTTTGTGTAATGGTCCATGATTCACAACCATAAGTAGCCACTGGGAAAATGCATGTTCTCAATATTTTTAATTTTAATATTTTGCTGGTGCTTTGCCACATGTTCTTCATTGTGTTTAACTTCTTGATTGCTATTGCCAATCTTCTTGAGATCTGTTTGGAGCAGTCACCGTTATTGTTAATTATTGAGCCCAGGTATTCGTAGCTCTCTACACATTGGAGTTCTTCATTGTTTATTTGGATGTTAGATGTTGGTCTTCACTAAGATGTTAAGAGTACTATAATTAACTTGGTTGAGGTTAGTCACCCCAGCTATCAGGCACCTCAACCAATGTCCCTCATGTTAAGAGTACTATAATTAAATGTAGCATGTAGTAAATGGTACAGCCTGAATGTACGATAATACAGGAATCTCTACAGTTATGATCCTACCAAAAGTGGAAGAATGAGTGAGTTCCAATGGATGAGACATGGCAAATGTCCACACATCATTATAAATATTATTGGAAGAGAATGTTGAGACTGGGATATGGTGCCTGATAGATGAGGTGACTAACCTCAACCAAGTTTATCTCCAGGTTAGTGGGACAACATCCAGAAATGAGCATCAGTTGTAATCATAGACCCTAGGCTTGATGGCCTTTTAGAAAGTGTTACATACAGAATAAGTTAAAGCATTAAGTGATTCATTGATACGCCAGTGTGGTGCTGGGGCCCTGAAGGAAGCACAGAATAGTGAAAGCAGTTGCATTTGGAAGGATTTTCTCTTCTAGTTTGACTGAGTTGGCCATGTTGAAATTATTTTTGCTTTCCTCTCATTTATTTTCAACTTAACGACCTGGCTGTACTTGGCAGATTTTTTCTAGATATTTTAATGTGTATGAGATAGAAGTGCCATGTCATCAGCAAAGCCTAGTTCTTCTAGGGTGAATGTGAGAGTCTATCTGATACCTCTAGCCTTATCTTCAGTTGTTTTACACATCATCAAGTCTATGACAATGTTCAAAAGTAGAGTTGACGTTACACTTTCCTGCCGCATGCCTTTTTTTACTTCAAATTTTTCAGCTCAAAAGTTCAATACTGCATGTGAATTTGCTGTAGGGATAATTATCAAAGATTCTGATTTTTGCCAGCTACTCCTAGCTGCTTCTTTTTGTTTCTGATATAATGTTTGATTATGTAGATCAAATGTGAAACCCAATGCCCCTCATGTTGTTTCACAATTTCTACTGTTGTACATTGGTACTGTCCATCGCAGCTCATGCGGATGCCATGCTGCCTGTGTTATATACTCCAAGCACCTTATTTTATTCCCCTGGCTTTAATGTTAATCACAATTTCTACCGTTATACATCAGCACTGTTCATCGCAGCTCATGCGGATGCCATGCTGCCTATGTTATACATTCCAAGCACCCTATTTTATTCCTCTCCCTTTAACTTTAATCACAATTTCAAGACATCTTTCTGCATTTGCAATCAAGTTTTCTGTTCTAACCATTTTTGGCCCTCTAACCACATCTTTTTTCACTGGAGAACGCACCGTTTCAATGCATCCCTTCAAACAAATAACACACCTGAGCCAACTCTGCTTTGAGAGATGGCCACCACATGATTTAACTTCCAAAGAGTGAGACAGTTTCAGATCAGAGAAGGAACCATATGTTCTCTATCAGCGATCTTATTATTCTTTTAAATTGATATTATAACTTAATCTATAATAATTATGACAAGTTTGCAGCAATTATTCATTAGTGGCATCTGTGATTTAAAAAAACATGGCTCATGAGCAATGGAACTACAAGCAACCTGGTCAGCTATGAAGAAGCAAAAACTATCGCCAAAGGGCACTACAAAGCAAAGTGGGATAAAGAACACCCAAAACACAACAAGGATGATGGATATTACCAACTATCCAGAAAGCACCAGACTGTCATACTTTGCCTCCGGATGGGTCACAACAGAATGAGACACCACCTGTACACTAAATTTAAGATAGGCACCAACGACTTGTGGCTTGATGAGTATGCCAACAGAGCATATCCTACATAACTGCCCCAAGTACGCAGACCTGAGAAGAAAGAGGTGGCCTATTTACACCAGTGTCCAAGACAAACTGTATTGCATGGCTGACAATCTGAGGCAGATGGCTGCCTTTATTAGAGAATCCGAAATCCCAATCTAGTGAGAATGCAGAAGTTTAATTCTGAATGGCAGGATCACTGTTTTACTGAATAAAAAGGCAGCCTTTGTATTTATTGTGTAATTGTAGCGTATCTCTTAGTAAAAAAGAAAATGTAATATAGAGCAATATTTCTTCAATAATCATACAAATTTTAAAAGTGTATATCCAGTGAATGTAGAATTTCTGCTGAACACCAGAATTTCCTCAACTTGAAGTAAATATATGTGGGTCAAATTTCACACTAATTATGTCAGTAGACTTTTTTTAAGTTAAATGCTACGACAGGATTAAATTTGTATGTGTATTGATTTTGTTAATGTTACTATTAATATTGACTTGACTCATAATTCTCCGCTTCTCATGGAGCATAGGGCCTCAACAGTTGTTGCCACTCTTCTTAGTCTCTGGCTGTTTTCTTTGTGGTCTCCCAGGATAGTCGAGCACTCTTCAGTTCGTCAAGAAGACTTTGTCTCCAGGTCTGTTTAGGGTGTTATCTTTTCGTTTTCTTCGCGGTTCCACTCAAGTGCTTGTCTAGTGACACTCGACTGTGTCTTCCATAGGGTATGCCAACCCATAGTCATTTTCTTTTCTTGGCCTGGGTCATCATGGGTTCCTGTCCTGTTCTTATACACAGACCTGTGATTGCAACTCAATCATATCATCCGAGTCTGATAAACTGTCGAAGAAATCCGTTGACAAAGATCTGAATCTTATTTGTATTTAACTTGGTGACTCGCCACATTTCCATGCCATACATCAACACAGATTTCACATTTGTATTTAACTTGGTGACTCGCTACGTTTCCGAGACATACATCAACACAGATTTCACATTTGTATTTAACTTGGTGACTCGCCACATTTCCGTGCCATACATCAACACAGATTTCACATTTGTATTTAACTTGGTGACTCGCTACGTTTCCGAGACATACATCAACACAGATTTCACATTTGTATTTTAACTTGGGGACTCGCTACGTTTCCGAGCCATACATCAACACAGATTTCACATTTGTATTTAACCTGGGGGCTCGCTACGTTTCCGAGGCATACATCAACATAGATTTCACATTTGTATTTAACTTGGTGACTCGCCACATTTCCGAGCCATACATCAACACAGATTTCACATTTGTATTTAACTTGGTGACTCGCTACGTTTCCGAGGTATACATCAACACAGATTTCACATTTGTATTTAACTTGGTGACTTGCCACGTTTCCGAGCCATACATCAACACAGATTTCACATTTGTATTTAACTTGGTGACTCGCCACTTTTCCGAGACATACATCAACACAGATTTCACATTTGTATTTAATTTGGTGACTCGCTACGTTTCCGAGCCATACATCAACACAGATTTCACATTTGTATTTAACTTGGTGGCTCGCTCGTTTCGAGCCATACATCAACACAGATTTCACATTTGTATTTAACTTGGTGACTCAGCACGTTTCGAGCCATACATCAACACAGATTTCACATTTGAGCTGAATATCTCGAGCTTTACTATTAATATTACTTTATTATAATAATTATTGTTAGTATTATAAATGCAATTATCCCTCCGCTCCCGTGACTCCACAGCCATCAGTCAGCTGCATCCAAATATATAAAAATGTTGGACAGCACTGTTGCACATAGTCAAAGACCTTGGTATAATCTATAAAACAGGGATAGGTACAGATAATTGCCATGTTAGTGTGAGATAACTAGAGACTTTCACTAAAGTAAAGACCGGACAAAATTAAGAAAATCAACATATTGACAACTAGATCGTCACGGCAGACAAAACAAACAAAGTAATAATGGAATATCAATAGCATAATAATAGAGCAGAGAAGCAAAGCTAGATGGAAAGATAAGAATGTGAAAATGATCAGAAAATAAATAGTATTAGTGAAGAAGAAAAAAAGATAAATTGTAAGCTAGTGACAGAAATCATTATAGATAGGACAGTGTGATTTCTCAGAGTACAAACATTGTCAGTCTGGCTATACATAGGAGACTGCTTTACAACTGAAAATTATTATATATGGAAATCGTTACAATAGACTGTTATGCTAAAGTAAAGACAAACAAAATTAACAACGCCAACATTTCAAGCAATATACCTTCATCAGTCGACAACAAAACAGTGTCTTGGTATCTTCTTTCTCCTCATACATTTTCATATATTAGCTTGACATGTGCAAACTATATTAACATATATGTGATAATTCTGTGTTGTTTTCTATGTTTGCACAAATAGATGTGATGATGATTCTGTTTTCTATGTTTGTTCTCTCTCGCGCGATCCCGCTTAGACTGATGTACCAGATTTTCTCACAAATTCTGCTGTTGTTTTTAGGGACTCCGTCCCTCCGTACAGCTTTTCATGAAGCTCGGTTTTATTCGGCCAGGTCTCGTTTCTCAGGCCTGCCAGCAGTTGGCATTCTTGCAGTAGATGCTCTGCCATCATGTCCGCCTTCTCGCAGTGGCACAGGCTAATTGTGCCAATTAAAATTTATTGTACTTGTGAGACCGGAGTCTGCTATGGCCGGTACGGAGGCGGAATATAAAACTTGTTTGCTACGGGAAATACCATAGTACCCATCTTTGGCGCTGTGTTGAGGGTGGTCTTGTGACCACTTTTCTCTATATCGCCATCCGAGGGTTGTTTTAGCCTATGTTTGTACAAATACACGTGATGATGATTCTGTTTTCTGTGTTTTTTTTTTTTCGTCGCTTTCAACTCAGACGAGTTTCATCTCTGAAACTGATTTTTGCGTGAAAATCCGTTTTCCAATTTCTTACAATGGCAGCAGCGTGCACATTGTAAATTACTTTACACTGACAGCAGTGTGCTCAATGTACTCGTAATTAGTATTCCCTCGTCATACAGGCAGATTTTCTCTGACTTCAGAGGTACTCACGTTGTCGTCCTGAGTAAGACCAGGGGACTGGAACAAATGCCGGACAGTAGGTTCGAACCCGAGCTATGAGGCGCCTCACAGCTAGCAGGCCGAGCTACTATCAACTACTCTAGGCAGTCCCCCTCTGTGTTTGCAATAATACACGTGATGACGATTCTGTTTTCTATGTTTGTACAAATACATGTGATAATTCTGTGTTGTTTTCTATGTTTGTACAAATACACATGATAATTCTGTGTTGTTTTCATTGAAATAATGAGTGACAGTTGTGTGTTTTGTTGTGCAACCATATTATGTGATTTCTTTCACTATATCCTGAGATTTTCATTTCAGGCAAGGATGTGACTCGTGTGAGTCGACTGAAGAAACTTCGACGCAGGATCTCAGCCAGCTTTGGAAGACTATGTATGTTTAGTTTTTGTGATAATTTATTAGTATACATTTGAACTGACTGTCTCGCCCGTGTGTTTCGGGGCTCGATGGAGAGCAAATAATTGTACCACTGTGACCTACAAGGCATGTCATAAGAGATGACTGATGTAGGACCTAGGAAGCTACCCTAGTAAATAAAAAGCATAGCAGAAATTGGATGTGCTGGCCTACTTGTAAGCACATAACAGGCACAACGTAAAATCACTCTTAGACTCAGATCACATACAAATCACACAGAGTGGTTAACAAGTGGTCGATATGGAGCGTTCGAAAAAGAAGAAGAAATGACTGTCTGAGTATTTGTATCAGCAACATTTTCTCAATAATAATTTCATTTACAAATACAATAAATAATGTTTGAAGATGTGTTCTTTAACAGACTCTGCTGGCTAAACAAACACACACACACACACCTCACTCTGCCCCTGAGACATCCAGTTTCTACTTTGTACAACATGTAATTCCAAACTTCTTACACACACACACACACACAAACACCTCACTCTGCCCCTGAGACATCCAGTTTCTACTTTGTATAACATGCAACTCCAAACTTCTTACACACACACACACACACACAAACACCTCACTCTGCCCCGGAGACATCCAGTTTCTACTTTGTACAACATGTAATTCCAAACTTCTTAAATTGCTGAATAGATTCAGTATCTTCTTCGAACGCTCCACAATGACCAGCTGTTAACCACTCTGTGTGATTTGTATGTGTTCTGAGTCTAAGAGCGGTTGTACATTGTGCCAATTATATGCCTACAAGTAGGCCAGCACATCCGATTTCTGAGACACTTTTATTTACTAGGGTAGCTTCCCTAGGCTCCTCAGTTGCCTTTTACGACATGCCTTGTAGGTAGCAGCGTTACTATTCTTTGCTTCCCCTGTGAGCCACACAAGCCAACCCCATCTCCAAGTAGTGTGGACAGGGAAACTTTGACCATGAGGTCTAAGGCTAATGGGGGATCTGACCCAGTCGTGTGGACAAGGAAACTTTGACCATGAGGTCTAAGGCTAATGGGGGATCTGACCCAGTCGTGTGGACAAGGAAACTTTGACCATGAGGTCTAAGGCTAATGGGGGATCTGACCCAGTCGTGTGGACAAGGAAACTTTGACCATGAGGTCTAAGGCTAATGGGGGATCTGACCCAGTCGTGTGGACAAGGAAACTTTGACCATGAGGTCTAAGGCTAATGGGGGATCTGACCCAGTCGTGTGGACAAGGAAACTTTGACCATGAGGTCTAAGGCTAATGGGGGATCTGACCCAGTAGTGTGGACAGGGAAACTTTGACCATGAGGTCTAAGGCTAATGGGGGATCTGGATCGCCTAGGCAATATTATAACAGATTGCAAACATAACACTGACCTTGTTAAAAAACATGTGCATTTATTTGTTAATAACAAAAGACATAGACTTGCCATCAAATTTCTTCAGTTCATGTTTTCATATTCACTTTTTTTTATTTATCTTGTCAGCAATCAGCAAAGAGGAGACAATCCAGGAAAGTGATATTGAGACAGACGGCAATGTGTTTATGGTATGTACTCTCAATAGTTTCTTGGACAATCTTCTCACTCTCTTGTGTCATTCATATGTCTATCTCAAAATTTCTATCATCCATTTCATCCATGTTGTCCATTAGCTTCACATTTGGTCACCAACTGAAGGTTATATCTCTCAATATGTGGCAGTATTACAAATTATATCTCTCCATATTAGGTGATATGTTTATCATATGTGTTGAGTACAATATCTAATATTGTTTTGTGTTTCTCTTCTGGAAATATTATGTACTTATAATTGTACTCTTCTATTAGGCTGATGTTAGTGCTATCCTAACTTATAAGTGTATTCTTCTATTAGGCTGATGTTGGTGCTATCTTAACTTATAATTGTACTCTTCTATTAGGCTGATGTTGGTGCTATCTTAACTTATAATTGTACTCTTCTATTAGGCTGATGTTGGTGCTATCTTAACTTATAATTGTACTCTTCTATTAGGCTGATGTTGGTGCTATCTTAACTTATAATTGTACTCTTCTATTAGGCTGATGTTGGTGCTATCTTAACTTATAATTGTACTCTTCTATTAGGCTGATAACAGGACAACAGAAAAACTTCCAAAAGAAGTTCGATGTGGATAGACTAAAAGACACGGAAGTAAGGGATAAGTTTATAATGCAGATAAAGAACAGATTCCAAGCCTAGAAAGTAATGAAACTACGGATGAAACTGACAACATAGATAGAACATGGGACAACATAGCATCTATATATAGCAAGAGCAGTGAAACATGTCTAGGGTACCTCGAAGAAAAGAAAAGAATGGATAACACCAACAACATGGAAAATAATAGACAGCGAAGAATATTAAAAAAGAAATTGTTAGAAGCAAAGTTCGAAAGACTGAAAGCAAGATACCAAGAACAGTACAAAAGCGCAAGTAAAGAAATCAAAACGGGCTGTGGAGCCGACAAAGAATGTATGTTGAAGACCTGGCAGTACAGGCAGAAGAAGCAGCAAAAAGTGTGATCAGGGAACAGTGTACAAAATTACAAAGCTAATAAGCGGGAAACATTACAGAAGATCAAATACTCTCATAAAGGATAAGAATGGAATACTATTGACAACGGAAAAGGAACAAGAAATACGATGGACAGAGCATTTTAAAGAATTGCTAAACAGACCACCTCCAACGGTAGTAGCAGACATACCAGAACCAACAGAGGAGTTAGAAATTGGCATTGAAACACCCAGCCAGGATGAGATCATTACAGCAATTAAATCTCTTAAGAATAACAAGGCACCAGGAATGATAACTTAAACGCAGAACTATTCAAAATAGACCCAGAACTTGCAGCTAATATATTGCAACCCTTGTTTACTACTATATGGAATGCCCAAATAATACCTGATGCATGGAACAGAGGAGTCATCATCAAGATACCCAAAAGGGCTCCCTTGCCGATTGTAATAATTGGCGTGGAATAACACTGCTTTCTGTCCCAAGTAAAATCTTAAGCAAAATCATCGTACAACGTATTACTGACGCTGTGGATAAGAAATTGAGAAAGGAACAAGCAGGATTTCAGAAGAGACGGAGCTGTATAGGCCAAATATTTGCTCTTAGAAATATCATAGAACAATGCACAGAATGGCAAAGCAAACTCTATATCAACTTTGTAGATTTTGAAAAGGCTTTTGATAGCATACACCGAAAGTCTATGGCGTATCTTAAGATGGTATGGAATCCCACTGTGTTTTATAAATATTATAAAAGCTGCTACAGCAAGTTTGCATGCAGTGTTGAAACTTCAGAACTAAAGTTTGAAGTAAAAACAGGCGTGCGACAAGGATGTGTTATGTCAGCCCTATTATTCAACACTGTCATAGATTGGGTGATGCGTAAAACAACGGAAGATAAGGCAAGAGGTATTAGATGGACGCTCACAACCACTCTGGAAGACCTAGATTTTGCAGATGACATCGCACTCTATCTCATACACATAGAGATATCCAGGAAAAGACCTGCCGCCTTAACCAATATAGTGAGATGGTTGGGCTGAAAATAAATCAGAAGAAAACTGAAGTAATGACTCTGAACATAGCAACCCCAGCACCAGTCAAACTAGAAGGTAAAACCCTCCGAGATACAACCGCTTTCACATACCTTGGAAGTGTTATTAGCAATGAAGGGGGCGCTGGATCTGACATTAAAAACAGACTGAGTAAAGCACGCAGTGCATTCATGACCCTTCAGACCGCCTTGAAATCTGCCCAATACAGCATCAGAACCAAGACTAGTATCTATAACAGCTGTGTGCTGTCAACTTTGCTGTACGGATCGGAATGCTGGAGAATGACAGAACAGGATATGTCCAGACTCTCCGCCTTTCATACAACTTGTCTGCGAAAAATCTTACGCGTGTACTGGGCGACTACTATCTCGAATCAAGAATTGCTTGCACGATGCCAACAAGAGAATATGGGCACTATCATCCGAAGCTGGAGATGGATTGGACATGTGATGCGCATGGAGACTGGCTCCGACACGAAAACTGCACTGAGATGGACTCCAGAGGGTAGGCGAAGCGTGGAAGACCCAAGACAACCTGGAGGAGAACGATAGAGCAAGAGCTGAAGGAAATGAATCATAGCTGGAACACAATACAGAGGAAGGCCATGAACAGGGAAGAATGGTGTACGTTTGTTGCTGCCCTAAACGCCAGGGCGTAACAGGCTAAAGAGAGAGATTAGGCTGATGTTGATGCTATCCTAACTTATAATTGTACTCTTCTATTAGGCTGATGTTGGTGCTATCTTAACTTATAATTGTACTCTTCTATTAGGCTGATGTTGGTGCTATCAATGGATATTATCCTAACAAGACAAGGTCAGCTCCGGACACACCTCCAGCCAGTAATGGCAGCCACTCAATAGTCAATGGTAACCATAGCAGGGATGATGATGTTGCAGGCAGCGCTTTTTCTCGACAGGTTGTCATTCCTAGAAATCCAGGTTGGTTAGTCTGAATGGTTTCAATAATATAATATCTCTGTACAAGTACTTCAACAGAAGCTATGGGTGTCTTGTACTTCAACAGAAGGTATGGGTGTCTTGTACTTCAACAGAAGGTATGGGTGTCTTGTACTTCAACAGAAGCTATGGGTGTCTTGTACTTCAACAGAAGCTATGGGTGTCTTGTACTTCAATAGAAGGTATGGGTGTCTTGTACTTCAACAGAAGCTATGGGTGTCTTGTACTTCAACAGAAGCTATGGGTGTCTTGTACTTCAACAGAAGGTATGGGTGTCTTGTACTTCAACAGAAGCTATGGGTGTCTTGTACTTCAACAGAAGCTATGGATGTCTTGTACTTCAACAGAAACTAAGGGTGTCTTGTGCTTCAATAGAAGCTATGGGTGTCGTGTGCTTCAACAGAAGCTATGGGTGTCTTGTACTTCAACAGAAGCTATGGGTGTTGTGTACTTCAACAGAAGCTATGGGTGTCTTGTACTTCAACAGAAGCTATGGGTGTCTTGTACTTCAACAGAAGGTATGGGTGTCTTGTACTTCAACAGCAGCTATGGGTGTCTTGTACTTCAACAGAAGCTATGGGTGTCTTGTACTTCAACAGAAGCTATGGGTGTTGTGTACTTCAACAGCAGCTATGGGTGTCTTGTACTTCAACAGAAGCTATGGGTGTCTTGTACTTCAACAGAAGCTATGGGTGTCTTGTACATACAAGTACTTCAACAGAAGCTATGGGTGTCTTGTACATACAAGTACTTCAACAGAATTTGATATCTTATTTCAGAAGGCAGACACACGCCTGTCAAACGTCACCATTCTGCTGGTGACATGTTAGGCGGTGCTCCATTTCCTCCTGTACCAAAGGCAACAATGACAGAAAAGCAACCACGACCCAAGTCTGAGGGTCATGTTTACAGTCGTCACTCCATCTACAAGAGAGCTGTCAGTTTTGGAGTAAGTGTGACTAAAAAAAGATTTGTTATAGTAGTTAGGAATTTATTGTCTGATTCTATATGTTCTCTTTGCTGTTTTATTGTCTGATTCTATATGTTCTCTTTGCTGTTTTATTGTCTGATTCTATATGTTCTCTTTGCTGTTTTATTGTCTGATTCTATATGTTCTCTTTGCTGTTTTATTGTCTGATTCTATATGTTCTCTTTGCTGTTTTATTGTCTGATTCTATATGTTCTCTTTGCTGTTTTATTGTCTGATTCTGTATGTTCTCTTTGCTGTTTTATTGTCTGATTCTATATGTTCTCTTTGCTGTTTTATTGTCTGATTCTATATGTTCTCTTTGCTGTTTTATTGTCTGATTCTATATGTTCTCTTTGCTGTTTTATTGTCTGATTCTATATGTTCTCTTTGCTGTTTTATTGTCTGATTCTGTATGTTCTCTTTGCTGTTTTATTGTCTGATTCTATATGTTCTCTTTGCTGTTTTAAGAAGTGAATGTCTTTACTTCTGTTGTATCCTTTGCTTGATAAGGACCTTTTGGTGGAAACATTGCTGTGTATTGTTTTTGTATTTTGTAAAACTACAGAACTTTGTTTTACGTGTTTCGCCATTCCATTGAATGCAAATTTTGTTGCTTGAACTGTAACATGAGCGATATGAAGAAGTATAACAAGTTTGTGGTATGACAAGAATGATATGAAGAAGTATAACAAGTTTGTGGTATGACAAGAATGATATGAAGAAGTATAACAAGTTTGTGGTATGACAAGAATGATATGAAGGAGAATAGCAAGTTTGTGGTATGATGAGTGATATGAAGGAGAATAGCAAGTTTGTGGTATGACAAGAGTGATATGAAGAAGAGCAAGTTTGTGATATGACAAGAATGTGATATGACAAGAATGTGATATGACAAGAATGTGATATGACAAGAATGTGATTTGACAAGAATGTGATATGACAAGAATGTGATATGACAACAATGTGATATGACAAGAATGTGATATGCAAATAATGAATTGTAAAGATGTGCTGCTGACTTCTTCTGATCAGGGTCCATCACCGTTTGGTCGTGCAGACTCTTATAGCAAGCTAGAGCAGCTTGGAGAAGGTTCATATGCTACAGTTTTCAAGGGTTTTAGTAGTCTGACTAATCAGGTTGTTGCTCTCAAGGAAATCAGACTACAAGAAGAGGAGGGAGCTCCATTTACTGCCATCAGAGAAGGTATGTGTGTGTGTGTGTGTGTGTGTGTGTGTGTTTCATTATCAGAATGAATATGTCTATCATCTTCAGAGAAGGTGTGTGTGTGTGTGTGTTTCATTATCAGAATGAATATGTCTATCATCTTCAGTGAAGGTATGTCTGTGTGTGTGTGTGTGTGTGTTTCATTATCAGAATGAGTATGTCTATCATCTTCAGAGAAGGTATGTGTATGTGTGTAGTTAACACTTTCGTTGCCACCCATCTATCACTGCCTAAAAAGTCAGAATAAGAGTCATTTTGGACATCACTATTCATCAGCTACATCACCCATTTTGAAAATCTTTGTTTACTTACAAAAAATTCGTTCAAAATCGAACTTATTGTATGTTTACCGCATTTACGCTAGATCCGTCATTTTGGAGAGCTCTTCTGAACAATACAGAAGTAGTGTGTAATGGGACCCCTGTTTTCAGCTAGCGATACTCCCGTTTAAAAAAGATAACGCTGACGACAAAAGTTGGCGACAAGCGAAAGGGACTTGGTCTTTCGCTGACTTTTGTCGTCGGTGGCAGTGAAACTGTTAATTATCAGAATGAATATGTCTAACATCTTCAGAGACGGTGTGTGTATGCGCGTATTTCATTATTAGAATGAGTATGTCTATCGAACTGTAGCCCTGTTTGTGTGATATGTTTGTCTATGTGTGTATGTATCTCTGTATGTGCGATATGATTGTCTATGTGTGTATGTATCTCTGTATGTGCGATATGATTGTCTATGTGTGTATGTAGCCCTGTATGTGCGATATGATTGTCTATGTGTGTATGTAGCCCTGTATGTGCGATATGATTGTCTATCATAACCTAGAACACTACAACTTAATGCTGCTCTAAATGAAATGTTATCTATTTATCAACAGCGTCCCTCCTCAAGGGTTTGCGTCATGCCAACATTGTGACACTACATGACATTGTGCACACCAGAGAGACTTTAACTTTTGTTTTTGAATATGTGGTTAGTATCAGAATCTATCCAAGTCTAGCGTTGGTTAATCTTGTGTATGATGGGAACGGTGAAGATATGTTTGTGTGACAAGGAAGATGTTTATACTATGCAACAATGAATATGTGTAACAATAAATATGTGTAACAATGAATATATGTAACAATGAAGATGTGCAACAATAAATATGTTCAACAATGAAGATGTGCAACAATGAAGATGTGCAACAATGAAGATGTGCAACAATGAAGATGTGCAACAATGAAGATGTGCAACAATGAATATGTGCAACAATGAATATGTGCAACAATGACAATATTGTCTGTCCATGTGGTTCACCTCAATAATAGAAAGGTTGTTTACTTGGCTCATGTCAGTCAGTACCAATAGTAACATGTTTACCTGGTTCATGTCAGTACCAATAGTAACATGTTTACCTGACTCATGTCAGTACCAATAGTAACATGTTTACCTGGCTCATGTCAGTACCAATAGTAACATGTTTACTTGGCTGCTCATGTCAGTACCAATAGTAAAATGTTTACTTGTGTCATGTCAGTACCAATAGCAAAATGTTTACTTGTGTCATGTCAGTATAAATAGTAACACATTAGACGTTATCTGCCTGCTAAAAAATTGTCTCATTTGAATCTTGTCCTATGACCTTTCACCCCCCAGCACACAGACCTGAGTCAGTACCTAGAGAAACACCCTGGAGGCCTGAATACTTTTAATGTCAAGGTAAGAATTGTTGCTCACAATTTGAACTGAATACATGTTGATATTTCTACTTTGTTCAAATTACTGACTTGTTTATATTGTTCATTTGCTTACACTACCTGCATGTTCTCAGTAATTGTTCCACATTGATCATTTGTTGACAATACTTTTCTCTCCATGATATTTTGAACGCACTCATAGAGTATGACCTCAAAGAAGATTCTCATTTAAACCAGTCCACGTCAACTACTAGATTGCAGGAGCTGACTTTGAAGATTGGAGCAGCAAGTAAAGAACAGCATGACAGGTATATGAGTAGGCTCATCAATCAAAACCAAACTGGCACGGTCAGTCACAGAACGCTGTTGGAGATATTACGAAGGAGATCGGGGCACCTATGGACATGTCTGGAGTGCAATGAAGATATTCCAAACTGAAACTGAACTTTTCTCTCCATGAAGTATTCATCCCCGCCATGCTCACCATTGTGTTTAGGTTTTCTCGTTATGTCCTGTTGCCACCATCATCTTGGTCGCCCACCTCGACTAGCTCATATTTGAGGAACCCTGCTCTCAATTATTGCTCTTTCTAAACCACTATTATGTTATTGCTCTCTTTCTAAACCACTATCATGTTATTGCTCTCTTTCTAAACCACTATCATATTATTGCTCTCTTTCTAAACCCACACTATCATGTTATTGCTCTCTTTCTAAACCACTATCATGTTATTGCTCTCTTTCTAAACCACTATCATGTTATTGCTCTCTTTCTAAACCACTATCATGTTATTGCTCTCTTTCTAAACCACTATCATGTTATTGCTCTCTTTCTAAACCACTATCATGTTATTGCTCTCTTTCTAAACCACTATCATGTTATTGCTCTCTTTCTAAACCACTATCATGTTATTGCTCTCTTTCTAAACCACTATCATGTTATTGCTCTCTTTCTAAACCACTATCTCATGTTATTGCTCTCTTTCTAAACCACTATCTCATGTTATTGCTCTCTTTCTAAACCACTATCTCATGTTATTGCTCTCTTTCTAAACCACTATCATGTTATTGCTCTCTTTCTAAACCACTATCTCATGTTATTGCTCTCTTTCTAAACCACTATCTCATGTTATTGCTCTCTTTCTAAACCACTATCATGTTATTGCTCTCTTTCTAAACCACTATCATGTTATTGCTCTCTTTCTAAACCACTATCTCATGTTATTGCTCTCTTTCTAAACCACTATCTCATGTTATTGCTCTCTTTCTAAACCACTATCTCATGTTATTGCTCTCTTTCTAAACCACTATCATGTTATTGCTCTCTTTCTAAACCACTATCTCATGTTATTGCTCTCTTTCTAAACCACTATCTCATGTTATTGCTCTCTTTCTAAACCACTATCTCATGTTATTGCTCTCTTTCTAAACCACTATCTCATGTTATTGCTCTCTTTCTAAACCCACACTATCATGTTATTGCTCTCTTTCTAAACCACTATCATGTTATTGCTCTCTTTCTAAACCACTATCATGTTATTGCTCTCTTTCTAAACCACTATCTCATGTTATTGCTCTCTTTCTAAACCACTATCTCATGTTATTGCTCTCTTTCTAAACCACTATCTCATGTTTAATGTGATCAAATAGAGGTTAGGTGTTGTCTCTCGTACCAAAAGTACCAGATATCTTCCCCCATGGAGCCGTCTGGAGATATTTTCCCAGAGATTCCTGATCTCAGTGTAGTTGCGATTGAGTTCCTAGTCCTATCGGACGGACAATAAAGCGTAGGTCATGTGTTCAATTTGAGCCGAAAGAACCCTTGGCAGTTCAAAATTGCTAAGAACTGACTGGAAAGCCTCTGCCGGGCAAAATTCATTAGAAAAGATTTAAAAAAATTGCTACAAAATATCTTCACCATCTTCAACAAATTACATTTGGGACCCTTGTCGGTGCTACGGAGTTCGTGCATTGCTGCTGAGATCTTCCTGTGTAAGAAAGAGATCAGAGCACACATGGTTACTCGCCAAAGTGCAATGATGATACTTCTATCATTCAATCAATAAAAATAATTCTGTGTTCCCAGACATGTCATTATTTATCCACCAATGTTTCTCCATGTTCAAGTCTGTTAGGATGTCTGCATTTCTCCATGTTCAAGTCTGTTAGGATGTCTGCATTTCTCCATGTTCAAGTCTGTTAGGATGTCTGCATTTCTCTTATTCTTTATCTAAAGCATTAGACAAATTGTACTTGCCCACTTTGTTTTTAAAGACTTGATTCTCATCTTTACTGGTTATATTATGTCCTCATCCACATCCGTGTGTTCTTTTCCTTCACCCTTCGCCCTAGGAAGCATAGGTCCGCATCCAAGACCTTCCTATCCAAGGCCATCCTTTCCAGATCTCTCCACTCTCTTCCCATTTTCTTGCATTTTGTCTCCAACTTCCATCTCCAGGTGTTCCTGGGTCTTCCCCTACCTCTATTGCCCTGGGGGTTCCATCGAAGAGCCTGTCTTATGATGCTGTTAGGGGTTTCCTCAGTGTGTGTCCTATCCATCACCACCTTCTGCTCCTTATCTCTTGTTCCACCTGTCATTGTCCTGTTCTATCCCATAGTTCCCTGTTTGTAGTCCTGTCATACCATCGCAGATGGAGTATCCTCTGAGGCATCTATTGATGAATGTATGCAATTTTGGGTGTTCCCGTAGTTGTTCTCCATGTCTCCTTTCCATATAGGACAGCCTTGACATTTGAGTTAAAAAACATTATTTTTGTTTTATTCCTGATCATTCTTGAGTTCCATATGTTCTTCAGAATGGCAAAGGCTGATCTTGTCTTTTGTATTCTAACATCCATGTGTTACCACCAGTTTAATGTTTATGTTATGTCCTCATCCACATCCATGTGTTACCACCAGTTTAATGTTTATGTTATGTCCTTATCCACATCCATGTGTTACCACCAGTTTAATGTTTATGTTATGTCCTCATCCACATCCATGTGTTACCACCAGTTTAATGTTTATGTTATGTCCTCATCCACATCCATGTGTTACCACCAGAAAAAAATGACATGTCCTCAGAAGTTGTAGTTTTATGAACTTTTGCCTGTGTTATATGTCATAGGTTTTTTTTTACTACCTGCCCTCTGAATTGTCATGGCGTTCTCTTATTCCTTTTGTACATTGTCTACCTGTGCCGTATGAACGATGGTAGAATCCCAAAGGATATTCTATATGGTCAACTCACAACAGGTACTTGACACACCATGACTGCCCATTACTACGCTTTATTGATTGATTTGATAGGACTATCATCATTGCACTTCGGTGAGTAACCATGTGTGCTCCAATCTCTTTCTTACACAGGAAGATCTCAGCAGCAGTGCACGAACTCCGTAGCACCGACAAGGGTTCCACATGTAATTTGTTGAGGATGGTGAAGATATTTTGTAGTAATTTTATTTTAATATTTTTCTAATGAATTTTGCCCAGGCAGTGGCTTTCCAGCCTGCTCTTATCAATTTTGAGCTGCCAAGGGTTCTTTTTGTGCTCAAATTGAACACAGGACCTACGTTTTATTGTCCATCTCCGATAGGACTAGGAATTCGATCTCACCTACACTTCTTCAAACTCTCCACATCGACCACTTGTCAACCACTCTGTGTGATTTGTATGTGATCTTAGCCTAAGAGTGATTGTGTGTTGCGCCAGTTATGCGCCTACAAGTAGGTCAGCACATCCGATTTCTGCGCTGCTTTTTATTTACTAGGGTAACATCCCTAGGGCCTACATCTGTCGCCTCTTGTAACATGCATTGTAGGTAGAAGTGGTACTATCCTTTGCTTTCCTTGCGGTCCTGGCACCACACGGGCGATTTAGTCCATCAAGTCCCTCACCAAGATCAGGGATCTCTGAAAAATATCCAGCTGGCTCCACGAGGGAGCGAACCTGGTACCTTTGACACAAGAAATGAGCACCTAATCTCTACACCACAGAAATGCTTTATTGACACCTGCAAGCAAGATCTAACTTCATCCAACACAGACACAGAAAATTTGGAGCGGCTGGCCAAAGACAGGCAAGCATGGCGAGCAGCAGTGAGGGTGGCTCAAAACAAAAAGAAGAAAACATCATCACATATGGAGGCAAAAGAGAGCACAGAGAGAACATCCTATGTACCAGCTCCGGTCTCCAGTTTGACCTGCAGCAACTCTGGCAAGGATTGTCACTCCAGATTAGGCCATTACAGCCCCAAGGTACGTTGTGATTCAGCGCAGAACAAACTACATGCCGTAACACCTATTGTCTCCTGAGACAAAGAGGCGAATGATGATGTTGATTGATGTTAACTAGAAGATAGCCAAGATATTTCAAATGATACAATAATTACTTATTCAAATTGCTTCTTTGTTTCCATTACTGCTTTGTTTGTATTCAACATTTTTCATATTGTGTCTTTCAGCTGTTTTTGTACCAGTTGCTTCGAGGTCTGGCATACTGCCATCAACGTCGCATATTACACAGGTTAGTCATTGTTAACTGCATATATCTTTTTGTTCTTCTTCTTTGAACACTCCATATCAACCATTTGTTAAACCACTCTTTGTGATTTGCATGGGATCTGAGTCTCTCTCTCTCTCTCGTTCTTTTTCGTCCATTTTTATCATTCTTATTGTGATACATAAACAGCCTCTGCCAAGAATGTGTTTAACGTCACAATCTTCAGTACCATTTGGAGCTCTAGTGCTTGTCCTTTGACGACGTGTCGGATTTCAACCATCGTTTACTGGGTTCGCTCTCTGTTAGCCTTTGACTGTCCCCAGCCAACCTGCAAGGCAGCAGGTTGCTATTTTCTTTAGGGTAGCGACCCTTAGACGACCAGCCCTCCTGGGTTGTTGAGAGTCATCTGCCCAGGAAACCTGTCTTTTTCTGGACTACTTAGTTTTTCTGCCATCCAGTTT
Source organism: Arion vulgaris (assembly GCA_020796225.1). NCBI lineage: Eukaryota > Metazoa > Mollusca > Gastropoda > Stylommatophora > Arionidae > Arion > Arion vulgaris. The sequence goes on from CM036774.1 coordinate 1,947,295, forward strand.
TGTGTATGGTTAACTCCGCTAGCCTTTGATTGTCCCCAATCAAACTACAGGGCAGTAGTAGTTCCCTGCGAGCGGAAACGTGCACTGGATTCAACTTCTGCTGGGTTTTCCAGTTTTTCGCACATTTGGGTGGTCCGCTCACCCTCACGCCTGCCACGCCCTATCAGTGCCACGCACTACTGTCCACCGGTGGGCCTGCCCCACCATCTCCATCTGTTCTCACCTTGCTCACATTTACCATGCCTCTAGGCTGTCCGGACATGGAGCACAACTCAGGGCTCTGAGTTTCGCCCAATCTGGGCCCACGTGCAACTCATCTCAGGCCCAAGTTTTGCTCCACGTGGGCCCACATCTTTTCTCTGGATGCACCCCTCATCCCTTTATGATTTTTCGTTCAGGTTTTCCAATCGGCCGGGAGAGACGTGCATTATTAGTCACTCTGGGATTACGCTCGTCTGTGTTGCGAGCGGATCCCATCCAACCTGACTATGTCTGCATCTCTACTTATGCCACAATAGCTCTCCCTTGATCCCTATTCGCTTAGCCAGACAGGAACCAATGTCTGTTACCAGGGTCACCGCGCGGAGGTGGGTTAGGATCTTGATTAGTGTCAGCTCACTAATCCTGCTGCGACGTTGTCCCTATGTGTCCTGACCCTGGATCTGAGTCTAAGAGTGATTGTAAGTTGTGCCAGTTATGCACCTAATAGTATGCCAGCACATCCAATTTCTGCGACGCTCTTTATTTACTAGGGTTGCTTCCCTAGGTCCCTACCTCAGTTACCTTCTACGATATGCCTTGTAGGTCGCAGTGTTCTTATTCTTTATTCCTCTTTTGATTCCCGGCAACACTCTGATGTTTTTTGGGTTATATTTTTGTATTTATATTTTAATTTTATTGATATCTTTGCTGACTTGTGTTTGATGATGTCAAGATGACCCGGTGTCATGATGATAATCTGATGTCAATGTACTTTTAAAAATCTAATTTCAACCAAATAATAATCATCTTGTATGTGTTTTGTTATCTCTTATCATCTTTGTTTATATTTGTTCTTCATGTGTTGACATAGATTTTGTTTATATTTGTTCTTCATGTGTCGACATAGATTTTGTTTATATTTGTTCTTCATGTGTCGGTCGACATAGATTTTGTTTATATTTGTTCTTCATGTGTCGACATAGATTTTGTATATTTGTTCTTCATGTGTAACATAGATTTTGTTTATATTTGTTCTTCATGTGTCGACATAGATTTTGTTTATATTTGTTCTTCATGTGTTGACATAGATTTTGTATATTTGTTCTTCATGTGTTGACATAGATTTTGTATATTTGTTCTTCATGTGTTGACATAGATTTTGTATATTTGTTCTTCATGTGTCGACATAGATTTTGTTTATATTTGTTCTTCATGTGTCAACATAGATTTTGTTTATATTTGTTCTTCATGTGTTGACATAGATTTTGTATATTTGTTCTTCATGTGTTGACATAGATTTTGTATATTTGTTCTTCATGTGTCGACATAGATTTTGTTTATATTTGTTCTTCATGTGTCGACATAGATTTTGTATATTGTTGATGTAAGAGGAATCTTCATGTGTTGACATAGATTTTGTATATTTGTTATTCATGTGTTGACATAGATTTTGTATATTTGTTCTTCATGTGTTGACATAGATGTTGTATATTTGTTCTTCATGTGTTGATATAGATTTTGTATATTGTTGATGTAACATCAATCTTCATGTGTTGACATAGATTTTGTATATTTGTTCTTCATGTGTTGACATAGATTTTGTATATTGTTGATGTAATATCAATCTTCATGTGTTGACATAGATTTTGTATATTTGTTCTTCATGTGTTGACATAGATTTTGTATATTGTTGATGTAATATCAATCTTCATGTGTTGACGTAGATTTTGTATATTTGTTCTTCATGTGTCGACATAGATTTTGTTTATATTTGTTCTTCATGTGTTGACATAGATTTTGTTTATATTTGTTCTTCATGTGTCGACATAGATTTTGTTTATATTTGTTCTTCATGTGTTGACATAGATTTTGTATATTTGTTCTTCATGTGTTGACATAGATTTTGTATATTTGTTCTTCATGTGTCGACATAGATTTTGTTTATATTTGTTCTTCATGTGTCGACATAGATTTTGTTTATATTTGTTCTTCATGTGTTGACATATATTTTGTTTATATTTGTTCTTCATGTGTTGACATAGATTTTGTATATTTGTTCTTCATGTGTTGACATAGATTTTGTATATTGTTGATGTAACATCAATCTTCATGTGTTGACATAGATTTTGTATATTTGTTCTTCATGTGTTGACATAGATTTTGTATATTGTTGATGTAACATCAATCTTCATGTGTTGACATAGATTTTGTATATTGTTGATGTAACATCAATCTTCATGTGTTGACATAGATTTTGTATATTGTTGATGTAACATCAATCTTCATGTGTTGACATAGATTTTGTATATTGTTGATGTAACATCAATCTTCATGTTGACATAGATTTTGTATATTGTTGAAGTAACATCAATCTTCATATGTTGACCTCAGGGATCTCAAGCCACAGAATTTGTTGATCAGTGAACATGGAGAGCTGAAACTGGCTGACTTTGGTGAGTTACATCAATATAGATATTTTCTTTGGTGAGTTACATACACATAGATATTTTCTTTGGTGAGTTACATACACATAGATATTTTCTTTGGTGAGTTACATACACATAGATATTTTATTTGGTGAGTTACATCCACATAGATATTTTCTTTGGTGAGTTACATCCACATACACATTTTCTTTGGTGAGTTCCATCAATATACACATTTTATTTGGTGAGTTATATCCTTTTTCTTAATGAGGGAAGATGTAATGTGCGTGAGTTACATCCACACACACATTTTCTTAATGAGGGAAGATGCAATGTGTGTGAGTTACATCCACACATACATTTTCTTAATGAGGGAAGATGTAATGTGCGTGAGTTACATCCACACACACATTTTCTTAATGAGGGTAGATGTAATGTGCATGAGTTACATCCACACACACATTTTCTTAATGAGGGAAGATGTAATGTGCATGAGTTACGTCCACACACACATTTTCTTTGGTGAGTTACATCCACACACACATTTTCTTAATAGGGAATATGACTGAGTGGTTAAACATAGTAATGTTTCCTAGTGGCATCATCCCATGTTTGATCCCTTCTTGAGGTCAGATGTTTGTTTCTGTTGACTAGAAAATCCAACAGATGATCAGTACACATGTGACATGATCGGTACACATGTGACAACATGATCAGTACACATGTGTCAACAGATGATCGGTACACGTGTCAACAGATGATCGGTACACATGTGTCAATATATGATCAGTACACATCTGTCAATTTATGATCAGTACACATGTGTCAATATATGATCAGTACACATCTGTCAATTTATGATCAGTACACATGTGTCAATATATGATCAGTACACATGTGACAACAGATGATCAGTACACATGTGTCAATATATGATCAGTACACATGTGTCAATATATGATTAGTACACATGTGTCAATATATGATCAGTACACATGTGTCAATAGCCTCCGGCAAGTAGTCTTCTTTTCTATTTCATATACAATTACTCTAGTGTTCTCACAGAAATGGCAGTCTAGTCATGTAATGATGATGACCTATTTTCTCAACACAGAGAGATATGTTAGAGGGTATAATTTATAAACCTGGTAGATGGATGTTGTTTGGTATAATTTCTAAACCTGGTAGATGGATGTTACATATCTCGTCTGCTGCTCCTTGATCTGTGACATCACATCTGTCATTCACTTTTTCATATGTTTGCTTATTGGTCTAGTTTGAGATGATGTGGTGTAATCACTTGTCTAGTGTAAGATGTGGTGTAATCACTTGCCTAGTGTAAGATGATGTGGTGTAATCACTTGCCTAGTGTAAGATCTGGTGTAATCACTTGCCTAGTGTAAGGTGTGGTGTAATCACTTGCCTAATGTAAGAAGATGTGGTGTAATCACTTGCCTAATGTAAGAAGATGTGGTGTAATCACTTGTCTAGTGTAAGATGATGTGGTGTAATCACTTGTCTAGTGTAAGATGTGGTGTAATCACTTGCCTAATGTAAGAAGATGTGGTGTAATCACTTGCCTAATGTAAGAAGATGTGTAATCACTTGTCTAGTGTAATCACTTGTCTAGTGTAAGATGTGGTGTAATCACTTGCCTAGTGTAAGATGTGGTGTACTCACTTGTCTAGTGTAAGATGTGGTGTAATCACTTGTCTAGTGTAAGATGATGTGGTGTAATCACTTGCCTAGTGTAAGATGTGGTGTAATCACTTGCCTAGTGTAAGATGTGGTGTAATCACTTGCCTAGTGTAAGATGTTGTGTAATCACTTGCCTAGTGTAAGATGTTGTGGTGTAATCACTTGCCTAGTGTAAGATGTTGTGGTGTAATCACTTGCCTAGTGTAAGATGTTGTGGTGTAATCACTTGCCTAGTGTAAGATGTGGTGTAATCACTTGTCTAGTGTAAGATGTGGTGTACTCACTTGCCTAGTGTAAGATGTGGTGTAATCACTTACCTAGTGTAAGATCTGGTGTAATCACTTGTCTAGTGTAAGATGTTGTGGTGTAATCACTTGTCTAGTGTAATATGTTGTGGTGTAATCACTTGCCTAGTGTAAGATGTTGTGGTGTAATCACTTGCCTAGTGTAAGATGTTGTGGTGTAATCAATGCGTTATGTAGTATGATTCATGTGTTATGTGGTATTGCAGGTTTAGCCAGAGCTAAGAGTATCCCTAGTCACACATACTCCCATGAGGTTGTCACACTGTGGTATCGTCCACCTGATGTTCTCCTGGGCTCAACGGAATATTCAACTTCACTGGACATGTGGTCAGTGATCATTTATATTATTGATTGTCTATTTTCTTTATTGTTACCATATTTGTTTGTACCACAAATCTCATGTTTCAGGGGGGACATTTTGCTCATCCACAAGTCATTTCTCATGTCATTCCCTTCCTTATCCACAAGTCATTTCTCATGTCATTCCCTTCCTTTGCTCATCCACAAGTCATTTCTCATGTCATTCCCTTCCTTTGCTCATCCACAAGTCATTTCTCATGTCATTCCCTTCCTTATCCATAAGTCATTTCTCATGTCATTCCCTTCCTTATCCATAAGTCATTTCTCATGTCATTCCCTTCCTTATCCATAAGTCATTTCTCATGTCATTCCCTTCCTTATCCATAAGTCATTTCTCATGTCATTCCCTTCTTTTGCTCATTCACCTTCACGAAATATCTTCATTCCTTCCTTTCAAAGTTACTCTCCTTTAATATTAAAGGAAAAGAGAAGATAATATTATATTCATCTCCTACTGCTATGTGTTACATAAGGTCTGCAGACAAATTTTTCCATACTGTTCTATCCTGGGCAACTCACTCAATCTCTCCTGCGGAATTGAGTCCCTATATTTCTCACCTCTCTCAGTAAAGTTTACTTTAGGGTTTCCCTAGGACATTCTGTTTTTTTTCTTGAACCATTTGTCTCCCACTTCAGTGCCTGCTTTTTTATTCTTTGATTATGTCATCTCAGAGTATACTCAACATATCTCCATCTTCTCTTTTCTATAACAGTTGGTACTAATGGTTGACCAGATATTTCTTTGATTTCATCATCCTCCTGAATTCCTTGAATGCATCTCCCTTGTTTATCATTATTTATTCTATTGTGTATTCCATCATTTATGCTCTAGACAAATCTTTTCCTCATCGCAATGGTTTCACTTGTTTCTTCCATTGTTAAAACTTTGCTGTTTGTTTGTTTGCTGTTATTTATTTTCTTCACTGATAAATGTCTGTAACTATAGTTTCCCATACTGATAAATGTCTGTAACTATAGTTTCCTGTACTGATAAATGTCTGTAACTATATTTCCGTACTGATAAATATCTGTAACTATAGTTTCTCGTACTGATAAATGTCTGTAACTATAGTTTCCCGTACTGATAAATGTCTGTAACTATAGTTTCCTGTACTGATAAATGTCTGTAACTATAGTTTCCTGTACTGATAAATGTCTGTAACTATAGTTTCCTGTACTGATAAATGTCTGTAACTATAGTTTCCGTACTGATAAATGTCTGTAACTATAGTTTCCATATGATAAATGTCTGTAACTATAGTTTCCTGTACTGATAAATGTCTGTAACTATAGTTTCCCGTACTGATAAATGTCTGTAACTATAGTTTCCTGTACTGATAAATGTCTGTAACTATAGTTTCTCATACTGATAAATGTCTGTAACTATAGTTTCTCGTACTGATAAATGTCTGTAACTATAGTTTCCCGTACTGATAAATGTCTGTAACTATAGTTTCCCATACTGATAAATGTCTGTAACTATAGTTTCCCGTACTGATAAATGTCTGTAACTATAGTTTCCCGTACTGATAAATGTATGTAACTATAGTTTCTCATACTGATAAATGTCTGTAACTATAGTTTCCCGTACTGATAAATGTCTGTAATTATAGTTTCCTGTACTGATAAATGTCTGTAACTATAGTTTCCTGAACTGATAAATGTCTGTAATTATAGTTTCCGTACTGATAAATGTCTGTAATTATAGTTCCCGTCTGATAAATGTCTGTAATTATAGTTTCTCTTATTGATAAATGTCTGTAATTATAGTTTCCCGTACTGATAAATGTCTGTAACTATAGTTTCCCGTACTGATAAATGTCTGTAACTATAGTTTCCCGTACTGATAAATGTCTGTAATTATAGTTTCCAGAACTGATAAATGTCTGTAATTATAGTTTCCTGAACTGATAAATGTCTAATTATAGTTTCCCGAACTGATAAATGTCTGTAAATATAGTTTTCTTTAATGTCTGCCCTCATTATTTTCTCACATTAATTTCGGAATATTTTCTCACAAATTTTCATAAATTTCTGAAATGTTTTTCGTTCAATATTGATAAATTTGGTCAGAAGTGTTTCCTGTATATTGGTTTAATTTGTTCAATTTACTTTGCAGGGGTGTTGGTTGTATATTTACTGAGATGATCTCAGGACAAGCTACATTTCCTGGAATGAAGGATGCATTTGATCAGTTGAATCAGATTTTTAAAGTATTGGGCACACCCACCGAGAATTCCTGGGAAGGAGTGACCAGATTTTCTCTTTATGATCTCAGTGAGTACAAGCAGAACAGAAACCACAGCGGAGACACACACACACAAACACACACTGTAGAAATATTAGAAGAGAAGGATCGACACACACATACACACGCACACACACACTGTAGAAATATTAGAAGAGAAGGAGCGACACACACACACACACACATACACACACTGTAGAAATATTAGAAGAGAAGGAGCAACACACACACACACACACACACATACACACATTGTAGAAATATTAGAAGAGAAGGAGCGACACACACAGACACACACACTAATAGCCATCCATTACAAGCCATGATGACAACAATCTCAGACGTGTGCTTCTGCACCTCTCTGGTGTGTGCGGAGGTGGCTGTAGAGTCCAATCCCAGAACAGAATCCCCTACTACAGGTGGGGCATACATGATCAAGGTTAGATATGTGTGTGGTGTGTGCTCTGTCTTTTCACGCAGCTCGTTTTCTCTGTGCCTCAACAACACGATGATTCTCAGCTATCGGGTTCCTCTTAAATCTTGTGTTGTTACAGCGCCACATTTGGCGATCTTGCAACAGGGATTCCCAGCATGTGGTGTCTATATCAAAGCATTTCAGAGAGACTTTAAGAGTGTCTTTAAAGTTTTTTTCTGTCCACCAGCTGAACGTCTGCCCCCTTCAAGCTCGCCATACATCAACTGTTTTGGGATGCGTTTATCAGGCATTCGAGCAACGTGACCAACCCATCTCATTTGGGCCTTCTGCAACAGGGTGTTGACACTTGCGATCTTTGCTCTTATGAGGACTTCGCTGTCTGGAATTTTGTCCTGCCAGTTTATTTGTAGTATTATGCGTAGACAACTTGTGTGGAAGTGGTTTAATTTTCTTTTGTGTCTGCTATACACTGTCCATGTCTTGCTTGCATACAGCAGCGTGGTTAGCACTATGGCCTGGTAAACTTTCAGCTTTGTGGCTATGCTTATCCCCTTCCGCTCCCACACAGTGACACGTAACCTTCCGAATGCAGCACTGACTGTGGATATCTTATTGTTGACCTCAGAATCTATGGTTGCCGATCTGAATAGGAGGCTGCCAAGATAAGCAAAGTTGTCCATTGGCAGGAGACTCTGGTGTTTAATGTTGATGACTGGATCGTAGTACTGCTCTCTAGGAGCGGGCTGGAACATGACCTCAGTTTTCTTGGTGTTAATGGTGAGGCCAAACCGCCCGAGTGGTTACCGGGGCCCAAATTTGGGGTATTAAGAATAGAACCACTGTTACCTGCCACGCATGTCATAAGAGCGACTAAGGAGGTTTGGCTGAAATCGGATGCATGTGTCCTAAACGTGTAGAAGTCTTATGCGTTTAGGGGCCTACCAAACCAATGTGCAACGTATACACGTTCTTGGCAAAGATCAAACATATCACAAAGAGTGATTAAAATTGGTGGTAAAGAACGAACGCAAAGAAAGAAGAAGAAGAAGAGGTGAGGCCAAACTTATCACAGGCCATTGAGAACTTGTCCATGTAAGTCTGCATTTCTTCCTCAGAGTTGGTAGCGAGAGCGCAGTCATCAGCAAACAACAGGTTTGAGATAGTTGATTCTTTTACCTTGGTGGAGGATTTTAACCTCCGAAGATTGAATAGGTTACCGTCTGTCTTGTATCTAATCTTTACCCCATGTTCGTCGCCTTCCCAAAAGACATCCGTGTGCGACACACACACACACACACACACACACACATGAGACATACATGTCAGTGTCAGTAAGATTGTGCCAGCGTGTAAACAGGTTGGATTCATTTCCCGGGCTCAAGCGTGTCGATCTTTGATGTCCAATGTTTTTCTATACTGGGGCGCATCTAACTGATGGCTGGGGGAGGTGCAGGCACCATGTGATAATTGTAATAATAATACAAATAATAATAGTAGTATTACAGTGATATTAATATTAAAATAAATGAGTAACACATGAATACAGAGTTTACTGTAGTACTATTCTCACTGATATTCTAGGCAAACATTCCATTTTTATATGTATATGTAGTCAATGTGTGTCCACATGCAGCACTGTTTGTGTATGTGTAGTCAAAGTGTGTACATGTGTAGACAATGTGTGTGTAGGCAATGTGTGTTCACATGCAGCACTGTTTGTGTATGTGTAGTCAATGTGTGTGCATGTGTAGGCAATGTGTGTGTAGGCAATGTGTGTTCACATGTAGCACTGTTTGTGTATGTGTAGTCAATGTGTGTGCATGTGTAGGCAATGTGTGTGTAGGCAATGTGTGTTCACATGCAGCACTGTATGTGTAGTCAATGTGTGTGCATATGTAGGTAATGTGTGTTCACATGTAGGCAATGTGTGTGCATGTGTAGGCAATGTACTTGTAGGCAATGTTTGTGCATGTGTAGGCAATGTGACATCTGTGTAGATATCTCAACGACATGATGACACATTGTGATGTCTGTGTGACAAATATGTTAGTAATATCAATTTCTGTTTCTCTCTGGTCAATCTGTAGAAAAACTTGAGATCTACCCACGCCAGTCACTAGTCTGTTGTGTACCTAAGCTATCATTTGTTCCACATGCAGAGGATTTAGCGGTCTGCTTCTTACAGGTAAATGATTGTCTGCATTCGGTTGTCTGTCTATTGTCTGTCTGAATGTCTCATTATGATTATCTACTATTGTACAAACACAGGATATCTCTCAGTGTGTTCTGTCTTGTTGATGTCTCAGTGTGCTTATGAAATATAACATCACTGTCTGACATCATCAATTATAACATCACTGTCTGACATCAGCTGTACCATCACTGTCTAACATCAAATATAACATCACTGCCTAACATCAAATATAACATCACTGTCTGACATCAAATATAACATCACTGTCTGACATGAAATATAACATCACTGTCTGACATCAACTATAACATCACTGTATGACATCAACTTTAACGTCACTGTCTGACACCAATTGTAACATCACTGTCTGACATGAAATATAACATCACTGTCTGACATCAACTGTTACATCACTGTCTGACATGAAATATAATGAAACTTGTCGAGCGCTTGCATTTTCTCTGTTTAAATATGATGATTAAATATGGAGTCTCTGGGCTGTCGTAGAGTTTAGCTGCTCGCTTCTTGTTCCAAAGATACACGGTTCACTCCCTCGTGGAGCTATTGGAATATTTGTTCTCAATGTAGGTGAGATCAAGTTGTTGATCCTATCAGAGACGGACCATCAAACCTAGGTCCTGTGTTGAGCATGTAAAAGAACAGTTGAAAATAAAAAAGAGCATGCTGGAAACAAGCACAATTCATTAGACAATATTTCAAATAAAATTTATACAAAATAATTTTACAATTAAAAAAATTATTGTGGTGACGAGCGCCGGTGCTACAGAGTTTGTGCACTGCTGCTGAGATCTTCCTGTGTAAGAACGAGATGAGAGCACACATGGTTAAGGGGTTATACTACTGACAGTTGGGTCATTATAGCTTACAGATATCGATTTTTCAAATTCATCATATTATGTTAGTATTGCATCTCTACAATCAAATTATGCAAAGAGTTTTTATTTATGATACCGAAAAATGCTTCAAAATTATTTTTCAACAGCCCTACCCTCTAAAAATTCGCTATAGAAAATGTCTTCAATTATCTTTCTTTTGTCCCTAGATACAGTGTATGGCATTCAATTAACCCAATCGAGTCATGTATCATTGTAAAGCTTGATCTGAGTACTAACAGATATATTAGATTTAATTAGGCTAGGCAATGACTGTATGCTGTAACGGACGATTTCCCTGACACTTTAGACTGAATTCACATTACATTTTTAAAATGCAGTTTTCTCCCATTTGTAAATTTCATTAGTGTGGGTAATGTACGTTTTCCACCGTGAAAGAAATCTTTAAGATAGCAATATGAGATTTGGCCCTGACATATATCTATTAATATTGAAGCCCTTAGACAATAGAAAATGCACCTTTCTCAAACAAATAAATTTATATGAATTTTTTATGAACCAGTGGGTCCTATTTTTGGCGTAAATTGGGTAGGTCTTATTCGTTGCATCCCCAGAGATCAATTACATGTTACAGAACAATTTAAAGTTGTCAGCTGCCCAGAATATTGGTATATTTAGGTTGTGCAGTCAACAAAAATTGCAATTGTTATTTATTTCACTCTGCTTGGAGAACGTACGACGTTGTTTACAATCCAACATGGCCGCTGTTTCTATGGCAACCCGATAATTTATTGATGCAAAAGATATATAAATTTTCATTTTAGACCAACATAGTAGTAACTGCTATGTATCACCTAATTTTATTGAGAGATAAGAAAGTTGAGAAATCCTCTACCATAACCCCTTAATCACCAAAGTGCAATGATGATGGTTCTATCTTCTTCAATGATCCAGCTGCACTTGAGCTCTTGCCCTTCTACCCAATGCTTGTATCTGCATGTGTTTGTAAGTTGTTCTTTTGTTCCGTATAATGTGTTCCATTTATCTGGCCTTGGAGGAAGGAGGGTCTTCCTAATGTCATCTAGTGCGTGACACCTGAAGAGGTGGTGATGAATTGTTTTATGAGGATGTGCACACAGTTGGCACAAGGTTAAGGATAGGGTTGGCCATATGGCTGTACACCTCTCTTCCCGTGTCCCCATGACCCATCTGTTCAGCCAAATTTCTTTATTTGTTGTCATTAGGATTTGCTTTGCTGTATGGAGAGTTGTTGCTGTGATTGGTTGTTCTTGTGTTGACCCTTTCTTGGCTAGCCTATCTGCTTTATCATTTCCAGGTGTGTTTGAATGACGATGTGGTTCTATCTATCAGTCTATTATTAAATATGGTGATCAGTTCTTATAATGTTTCTAATAAACTACTTTCTTGTACACAGATGCAGCCATACAAACGAATCTCAGCCTCTAGCGCAACGTACCATGAATATTTTCAAGATTTGCCTCCCAGGATACATGAACTATCTGATAGTAAGTTCTGACCACTACCACCACCACCTTGATATGTTCTCTCTCTGACCACTACCACCACCACCACCACCACCTTGATATGCTCTCTCTCTCTCTCTCTGCCTCCTATGATACATGAACTGTCTGATAGTAAGTTCTGACCACTACCACCACCACCACCTTGATATGCTCTCTCTCTCTCTCTCTCTCTGCCTCCTAGGATACATGAACTGTCTGATAGTAAGTTCTGACCACTACCACCACCACCACCTTGATATGCTCTCTCTCTCTCTCTCTCTCTCTGCCTCCTAGGATACATGAACTGTCTGATAGTAAGTTCTGACCACTACCAGCACCACCTTGATATACTTTCTGACCACCACCACCACCGTGATACACACTCTCTCTGACCACCACCACCTTGATACACTCTCTCTGACCACCACCACCACCACCACCACCTTGATACACTCTCTCTAACCACCACCACCACCTTGATACACTCTCTCTGACCACCACCAATACCATCTCCTTGATACACTCTCTGACCACCACCACCTCCTTGATACACTCTATCTCTGACCACCACCACTGTGCTAAATAGGCTTCAAAAGTTAGCAAACCAAGTATACCCTGAGTCACAATGTGGATGTAGATTCAACAGATCCACCATCGACATGTTATTCACCTTGAGACAACTGCAGGAGAAATGTCGCGAACAAAGAATGCCACTATATTTTGCTTTCATAGACCTAACAAAAGCATTTGACTAAGTGAGCAGAGTTGACCTCTTCAATCTTCTGGACAAAATTGGCTGCCTTCCTACACTGCTCAAAAATCATAACATCATTCCATAATAACATGAAGGGTACAGTGATGTTTGATGGGGCCTCCTCCAACGCTTTTCCTATCAACAACAGCATCAAACAGGGGTGTGTACTTGCACCCACACTCTTTGGGATATTTTTCTCCTTCTCTCCCATGCTTTCAAATCAGCAGAAGAAAATATATTTTGCCACACAAGATCAGATGGACAAACTATTGAACATGCCTCAGCTTAGAGCAGTGACCAAAGTTCAAAGGGTCACCATCATGAAACTTCTGTTTGCTGGCGATGCAGCTTTAACATCACACAAAAGATTAAGAGCTTCAATATCTCATGGACAGATTTGCTGCAGCATCCAACGAATTTGGCCCGACCATCAGCCTGAAGAAAACAAATATCATGTTCCAGGATATTAGCAGAGCCCAATCTATTAACATTGGTAGTCATACGCTTGAAGTAGTCAACATCTTTGCATACCATAGCTCTGTCATCAGCAGCAACCTCTCCCTCGATGATGAAATTAGCAGCCGCATCAGGAAGGCTTTCACTACCATGTTCAAATTTGCAAAGAATGTATTGGAAAATAATGCACTCACATGAAACACCAAGACACACAGATACAAAGCATGTGTTATCAGCACTCTGCTGTATGGTAGTGAGATGTGGACCAGACATATGCCAGACAAGAACACACTGTAACACCTTCCACATGCGCTGTCTCAGGCGATATACAACATCTGATCGCAAGATCACAACTCCAATATAGAAGTCCTGGCATTCCAAGCATGTACACCTTGCTGAGTCTGAGATAGCTGGCATGCATGTGCTGTATGAGAGATGGAAGAATCCCAAAGGACATTCTGTATGACCAACTCGCAACTAGTACTAGACAGAGTAGGTTCCCATCACTACTCTCCATTGACACTGCAAGTGTGATTTAACTTCATGAAGCATAGACAATGAAAATTGGGAGCAGTTGAGCGAGTGGCATGGCAGCGGCAGTGAGAGGTGGCTCAAAAAGTAAAGAAAGAAACAGCATCACATATGGACAGCGAAGAAAACAAATGAGGAGGTTTTAAATCAGACCTGTACACAGAGAAACTTTATCAAAAGAATAAGAATTTAACAATCAAGGTTCTTCGGGCATATAATGCGAAGAGAAGGTTTCGAACATTTGGTGACACTAGGTAAAATTCAGGGAAGAGATCGTGGAAGACAGAGGGAGAAGATGTTGGATGGCCTGACATCATGGTTCGACACAAGGTCGATGTCAGAACTGATTACGTGCACCAAACAGAGAGAGTTGTGGAGAGACATGATCGCCTAAACCGGCAGGCAGGGCACTTGATTGATTGATCACATATGGAGGGAAAGAGCGCAGAGAGAACATCCTATGTATCAGTTCCAGTTTCACCTGCAACAACTGTGGGGCAAGGATTGCTACTCTAGAATAGAGGCCATTACAGCCACAACAGACATTATGATTCAGCATGGTACAAACTTCTGGTACAAACTTCGGGTACAAACTTTGTGACACAAAATCTATTGTATCCTGAGATGGATTGTCTTCTGAGACATATGTTTTGTGGTGTAGTTAAGCGACTTGGAAGTACGATGGTGAACCGATCAGAATTGCGATCGCTACCGACACGCCGCTTTCGCTATGTGTTAAATACGGCGGTCGGGTATGTAGAACCCTTAAGCCTAGAAGGGGTCCCTAGGATTGTTGCCAGAGCTACGGAGTTCGTGCTTTGTGCAATACTCTCGGCAGGTGGCGTGCCATTTCTGCGGAGAGGACCGAGCCATATGGGATAAAACCCGGTGCAATGAAGTCAATCCTCGGCTTTAAAACCCTTAAGCCTAAAAAGGCTATCTGCCTATGGTAGGAGGATTCTAGAAATGAAATCTCAACCGTCGAAGTCGGAAGATGCATGCCCAAGCGGCATGGGAATAAAAATGCGCATCACGCACTATAACCAGAAGCTATGCAACCAACACTACTCCGGTCAGCGTGTCTTCTGAGACAGAGACAAATGAGTAAGTGAATCTTTGATGAGGTGTCATGTTCAACAAGACATGAGGACTGGATTATCATAAGACGAATTAAGACCACTGCAAGCAAAATATCTGATAGATGTATCAGAATAAGCCCTCAACTTATCGTATCATTTAAGCCTCAAAAATCTGATAGATGTTTGCAACATGTTTAACATCAAAAGTAATTAATTTGTGTCAACAGCCACTTCAATTTTCCACATTCCGGGTCTACGCTTGTTTCCTGAGACTGATGACTTAGCCACTTCACACAGAGTACGACAGTCAGGACGAAGTGGAATACGAACAACACTAAAAATGTGATCTAGTGCAGGTTACTTCATGCTATCAATCTATCAATCTGTTTCTAACTTTCCGTTCTTCTTGTTAAACAGAGATATTAAACTGTGGGGGGGATTAAACAGTCTGTCAAACAGAGATGTTAAACTGGGGAGGAGGGCATTCTTTCTTTCACAGGTGATACATTGATCTACTGGCAAGACAGAGATGGCTATAGCCCTTTGATCAGGAACTTGCTTGATTTATGTGACTAGGCTACAGTAATAGTAATAGAGAGATTTATGTGACTAAACTACAGTAATAGAGATTTATGTGACTAAACACTTTTTACAGTAAGAGAGATTTATGTGACTAGACTACAGTAAAGAGAGATTTAGTGTGAACTAAGACTACAGTAATAGAGAGATTTATGTGACTAAACTACAGTAAAGAGAAGAGAGATTTATGTGACTAGACTACAGTAATAGAGAGATTTATGTGACTAGACTACAGTAATAGAGATTTATGTGACTAGACTACAGTAATAGAGATTTATGTGACTAGACTACAGTAATAGAGATTTATGTGACTAGACTACTAGTAATAGAGATGTTATGTGACTAGACTACAGTAATAAGTAATAGAAGAGATTTATGTGACTAGAGCTACAGTAATAGAGAGATTTGATGGCAATTAGACTACAGTAATAGAGAGAGAGATTTGTGTGACTATTTTTTTTCTTAATTCTGCAGATGTTGAATGGTGACCGTTGGTGATGATACTGTAAATAGCTGGATATGGCATATGCTGGTTTAGGTGACTAACATAATGTGACATGCATCATCTCTTCTGATGACAGATATTGTGTCATGTCTATCTGATGACAGATTTTGTCATGCTATCTGATGAATGAGTCACATGGACTGATTGGTTGTTATTGAAACAACATCATGTCATAGCTGGCTATGTCCAAGCATTATTATTTGATTGACAGAAACCATTGTACTGTCTGATGTATGTTCTGTCTGATGTATGTCACAGTACCAAGTTAGTAGACAGATGACATCACAGTACCAGGCTAGTAGACCGATGACATCACAGTACCAAGTAGTAGACAGATGACATCACATCCAAGTTATTAACAGATGACATCACAGTAACACAGTTAGTAGACAGATGACATCACAGTACTAGTTATAGACAGATGGCATCACAGTACCAAGTTAGTAGACAGATGACATCACAGTACCAAGTTAGTAGACATCACAGTACCAAGTTAGTTGACATCACAGTACCAAGTTAGTTGACAGATGACATCACATTACCAAGTTAGTTGCCAGATGTCATCACATTACCAAGTTAGTAGACATATGACATCACAGTACCAAGTTAGTAGGCAGATGCCATCACAGTACCAAGTTAGTAGACAGATGCCATCACAGTACCAAGTTAATAGACATATGACATCACATTACCAAGTTAGTTGACAGATGACACCACAGTACCAAGTTAGTAGACATATGACATCACAGTACCAAGTTAATAGACAGATGACATCACAGTACCAAGTTAGTAGACAGATGACATCACAGTACCAAGTTAGTAGACAGATGACATCATAGTACCAAGTTAGTAGGCATCACAGTACCAAGTTAGTAGACATTTGACATCACAGTACCAAGTTAGTAGACATTTGACATCACAGTACCAAGTTAGTAGACAGATGACGTCATAGTCCCAAAGTTAGTAGGCATCACAGTACCAAGTTAGTAGACATTTGACATCACAGTACCAAGTTAGTAGACATTTGACATCACAGTACCAAGTTAGTAGACAGATGACATCACAGTACCAAGTTAGTAGACATCACAGTACCAAGTTAGTAGACAGATGACATCACAGTACCAAGTTAGTAGACAGATGACATCACAGTACCAAGTTAGTAGACAGATGACATCACAGTACCAAGTTAGTAGACAGATGACATCACAGTACCAAGTTAGTAGACAGATGACATCACAGTACCAAGTTAGTAGACAGATGACATCACAGTACCAAGTTAGTAGACAGATGACATCACAGTACCAAGTTAGTAGACAGATGGATTCTATTGTTTACCAATTTCTAAATCACAAAATAAAAATTATATTACAACAGAATGTACACATTTTAAATATATGTCTATTTCTATCCGATCACATTCATCTAATTTTCGCTTTCATCTAATTATCACTTTCATCTAATATTGATCTATCACTTCCATCTAATATTGATCTATCACTTTCATCTAATATTGATCTATCACTTTCATCTAATATTGATCTATCACTTTCATCTAATATTGATCTATCACTTTCATCTAATATTGATCTATCACTTTCATCTAATTATCACTTTCATGTAATATTGATCTCTGAAACCTCTCCGACAAGACAACAGACTGGATGTGAGTGATGAGTCACTTTGTATGTTGATTGCTTCTACCTTTTGTTTATTGAAGTGTGTGATTTTTCTCTTCATAAATAGTATTAGCCAGAGAAAAGATTGTATGTCAGCAAGAGCTCATGATTGTTTCTTAACAGGATTGTATTGTAAAATTTCTGGAAGAAATGCATGTGCTCTGTGCTAGCTGCCAAGATTGAGATCTGTGGACAAGGTTGGTCAGATTAACACTTTGCCACCGCGAAAAATACCAAGTCCCTTTCCCTGCCATCGTGACTTTTGTTGTCCGACATGTGAAATCCAGCGATGTTTTTTAAGCGGGAATATCGCTGGCAGCGGGGTCCGTGGCGCACTACTTCCGTATTGTTCCGACAATCTCTCCAAAATGGCGGATCTAGCATAAGAGCGGTAAACATATTGTAAGTCAGATTTGGAACGATTGTTTTGGGCGATTTTCATAAGTAAACAAAGATTTTCAAAATGGCGCGTAGCTGATGAATAATGATGTCCAAAATGACTCTTATTCTGACTTTTTAGCCAGTGATAGTGATAAAACGGACTCTGAATGTGATACGAATTTGAACTTTAATTCACGTTACGATGTTCATAGATCGATATCAGATATTCTCAGGGGTACAGGAGTAGGTGATGGCCACCTATCTCGAAAATGGGGGCATGTCTTACTGTGGATAGGTATGGGGTGAGACGCCAATATCAGTTACAGCGACAGTTTGTGGATTATGAAGAATATACTCTACATATAGACAGGTTAGTATCTCATTAATATATGAACACTATGCCATAGTTTAAAAGTCCTAAGTTTATTAGTTTATTTTTTATGATTTTTGAAATTGTTACCCTGAAAACTGATCATGCCCAAAAAATAGCATGACAGTGAGTCAGACTTTGTTGAAAAATGGGTGGCAGCGAAAGTGTTAAATGTGAAACTACAAGAGATCAAGTCTGACCAAGCAGTCAGTGACCTTGTGGGCCAACAACACAATTTCTCTCTCTCTCTATCGTGGTCAGTGCTTGACCATCCTCACTGCATGTACCAAGTTTACCACGCTGTATCTCTACCCCCAGTGTTCTTCTCTGTCGGGTTGTCTTTAGGCTGCATGTCTCACCTTCTCTTGGAAGTACACAGCAGCATAGCGATGCTTGTGATAGTTTCTAGATCACCGAGTATGTCT
Source organism: Arion vulgaris (assembly GCA_020796225.1). Classification (NCBI taxonomy): domain Eukaryota; kingdom Metazoa; phylum Mollusca; class Gastropoda; order Stylommatophora; family Arionidae; genus Arion; species Arion vulgaris. Next base: position 1,966,296 of record CM036774.1, read on the forward strand.
CATCCAGCTCTAATATCACATGGCCACTCAGCACATCAAACTAGAATTCTTCCAAATACAACTGCTTTCATATATTTTAGAAGTGTTATCAGCAACGATGAAGGAGAAACTGAATTTGACTTTGAAAGCAAAGGCAGAAAGTGCATTCATGACTCTTCAGACTGTCTGAAAATGAGTTCAATACAGCATCAGAACCAAGATTAATATATACCGCAGCTGTGTGCTATCAACTTGACTATACGGATCAGAATTCTGGAGAATGACAGAACAAGACATGTTCAAACTTTCTACCTTTCAAATATGTCTGGAAATGATCTTGCGTGTATTCTGGCCAAGAACTATCTCTAACCAAGAACTGCTTACACAGTGTCAGCAAGAAAATATGAACACCATCATCCAAAGAGATGCTGAAATGGAGCAGTACATGTTATACACATAGAGACTGTCACCAAAACTGCACTGAGATGAACACCAGAGAGTAAATGGAAACGTGGAAGATCTAAACTACCTGAAGGAGGACAGGAATTGCATAGAGACTGTCACAAAAACTGCACTGAGATGAACAACAGAGAGTAAATGGAAACGTGGAAGATCTAAACTACCTGAAGGAGGACAGGAATTGCATAGAGACTGTCACAAAAACTGCACTGAGATGAACAACAGAGAGTAAATGGAAACGTGGAAGATCTAAACTACCCGAAGGAGAACAGGAATTGAAAGAAATGTATTACAGCTAGAACACAACAATGTGGACAGTCAAGATCACAGCAAAGTGGACAGCCAAGAACACAACAATGTGGACAGCCAAGAACACAACAATGTGGACAGCCAAGAACACAACAATGTGGACAGCCAAGAACACAGCAAAGTGGACAGCCAAGAACACAGCAAATGTGGACAGCCAAGAACACAGCAAAGTGGACAGCCAAGAACACAGCAAAGTGGACAGCCAAGAACACAGAAAAATGGCATGCATTTGTTGCTGCCCTAATCGTCAATGGCATGACAGGTTAGAGCTATACTGTCTGCCTTTTATCACTGTTTATATTTTCAACGAGTTGTACCTGTTGAGCAGTTCGCTGTTGATAATTATCTCATCTTGTATGAAATGATATCAAGTCTGATGACAACCACTTGTTTTTTTCTGCAGTTGTTGATAGAAATCATCCTTTCTCTTTCATTCTATGGGGCATAACTTTGTCTCTTTCATTCTTTGGGGCATAACTTTGTCTCTTTCATTCTTTGGGGTATAACTTTATCTCTTTCATTCTATGGGGCATAACTTTATCTCTTTCATTCTATAGGGCATAACTTTATCTCTTTCATTCTATGGGACATAACTTTGCATTATGATGATATTATTGGTGAATCTCCCTATTAGTCTGTTATTGGTTAGTTTCCTTCCGTCTACACTGCATTCTTCTCAACATTAGTATTGCCAACATTTGTTAGAATATTCTCCTCTAGAGTCAAGTACTGACTCTTCTGTTCATATTTTTTATTTTCTCTGCTTTATTTATTCATCTTGTAGTTCCTCGTTTATTTGATCTGTTTCAATTTCTCCATCTCATTCATTGTTCTTACATTTGAGAAAACTAGACTAGTTTCATGTTTTGTAGTTATGAAATTTATTTTCTTGCCGATGGTTTCTTGACGTCAGACAGACTCTAATTCAAAATAAAAAATTTAGAACACATTCTAACCAGAAATAAAACTGCTTGGTTTGGAATACTCTACCCATAATAAAACTTGAGTGTGTGCAACAAATATTATTCTTATCCAAGATAAAAACTATTGTGTGTTTGAAACATGTTATAGCTATTTAAACTTGTTAAACATATTTTGGGTATAATACTTGTAGAGACACTGTATCGTTAATAGGAATTATGTTATAACATGATCATAGTTCAGAACTTGATGTCACATAAAATAGCTGGAGATATATATATAAAATACTTGTAGAGACACTGTATCGTTAATAGGAATTGTTGTGTTATAACATGATCATAGTCCAGAACTTGATGTCACATAAAATAGCTGGATATATATATATATATATATAAAAAATACTTGTAAAGACACTGTTTGTATTGTAACATAACCATAGTCCAGAACTTGATGCCAGGCCACATAAAAAAAGCTGGATCAATCAGAAAGGCTGTAACGCTGTCAACAAAAGACAGTTTTTCTATGTACATCTGGCAGCACTATATCATTTTGTTTCCTGTGTTCATATCTGTGTGAACTACATCATACCAGAACAGATGATCTGTTTCAGAACATAAGCAAATGTGACATCCCCTACTGCATAAATGAACTGCTCAATACTTGCAGCTGACAAGTTTTAAACCAAATAAATACTACATTAACTGTAAGAAGAGGGTCATGTATTTGATGATTTCTATCGTACAGACTGTGCATGGTGTACATTGTACAAGTATTGGTTATTGGTTACTAAACTGACGTCATTGCACTCCGGGCAGACCCATAGGTGCTCAGTCTCCCCAACAGATATCAAAGAGTATGCATACTGATGGTTCCTGTGGCTCGCTGATTAAACACACCTCTCACTCTGCCTCTCAGGCATCCAGTTCGACTTGAACAACGGGTAACTCCAAACTGCTTAAATCGCTTGATCGATTCAACATCGATTTTAGTGTCCTCATCCAACAGACAGTCGCGAAGAGACCGAAGAATATCCCTTATCCATCTTCAACTCCCCAACAATCGATGCTGTTGATGCAAACCTGTCCGCTCTCATTACCGTAAACACCCTCATGCCCAGGACAGTACATCCACGTAAGCCGCTGGAGGTTAGAAACTTCTATAGACGACATCCACTCATACGAAACCTGCCCTTCTGGATCTTGTGAAGCATCGACTGAGAGTCAGATACAACAACTGCCCCAGTAAATGAAGTCCCAGAAATCCAATGGAGGGCAGCAGTAACGGCTTCAACCTCCATCCTTATACTAGAAGAAATTGGGTGGTCATTGTACAAGTAACTTGACAGAAAGTCAGACACTAGAATAAAGCTGGACAATTATCACAATGAAAATGTCTTGACACAAACTGTATAATAAATATATCATCATGATCTGTTGTTGTCAGCATCCAGCACCGCCTTGCCACATCCAGCTTGATATGCATTTTTCTCCTCCTCCTCTTCTTCTGATTTGATGACCATCCATGTTCAATGTTTGTACCACAAACTCAGAGAAAGGTTTACATTGTAGATATACTTCAATATGACCATCCATGTTCAATGTTTGTACCACAAACTCAGAGAAAGGTTTACATTGTAGATATACTTCAATATGACAAACAAACCAATCTTATTATTTTATTCTAGTGATATGTTTACATGGATCTGCATGTTTAGTTGATGTGTAGTTGTTATTTGTCCACAGATATTTTTTATTTGTTGCCCATTTCTTGATGCTAAAGTCATTCTTTAAGCATAATTCCTGAAATCTGCAAGTTGAAATATATTTTAATTTCTTTTGTTTCTCAGTTTCATAAGGCTGTGAATTTGTTTTGTTCCATATATAATCTTTGTTTTGCATGAATTGAAATCAGTGGTGAACTTGTCATATTCTCTCATGTGTGTGCTCAACTTGAAAATTCTAATATAAAACTATTACTCCGATCTCTAATTTCTACTAAAACACGTAAAATACTTGTCATATTCAATGTTTTATGGTGAAAATAATACCAGGACTAATTTGTCAGATTTTATTTTGTTTGCAGAAATGTTGAAGGCATGACTGACCTCCATGTTGGAGAGATAGTTAACAAGTCTCTTGTCGATAGATAGACACAGTAAATACTTTTTCATATGGTAGAAATTGTTATTATCTAGAAACAGGTTTACATATAGTAAAGTTCATTCATTTATTTATGACATGATGGAAACATGTAAAGACGACGATCACATCAAAAAGTTTGTACTTTTCTTGTTGTTGTTGTTGTGTTTGGGTGCTATAGTTCGTTTCAAAATTCATGAACACACTAAGGTTTAATTTGTACGAAATCTACCTGATGCATACCGGTGATTTTATTGCAAGCAGTCTTATATACCTTAAGACCTTACGAATACATGTTTAACTAATTGGTATGTAGCTTAGTAAATGCAAAAAACGTGCTTTGTTATATAATTTTGCATAAGCACAACAAAATGATCATCAAAGTTTAGAATTTACAGTAATACACAAAATGGTGCAGTATTTGCAAAGGTGTATCCCTATTACATATTATAAAAAGAAAGGTGACATAGTGAACAAATGATACCTTTCACTTCTATCAATGAAAATAAATTGTGTGGGCATATGCCAATGACAATCGTTAGGTCTGTGAACTGATTAATTCACAGGATTCCCGATTTTCACTTTCGTTGAATTGCATGTAGAGCACGCAAATGCGAAATTATAGAAAACTTGATAATCCTACTGCTAAACTTCTACAGGTATACCAAATCAACATTGCTGTTATTTTAGTAATAACATATAATGAAAATCTTACAGCACTAAATATTTGGGTGGGCAAAAAATACTTTAGGTCACCACTGTTACCTATATAAAAATCAATAATTTCTATCAAGTGAATCACAAATTTTGGAACAAACTATAGTAGAAAGTGTTAGCTAGCATGTTATTTCTTTAGTTATGTCTTGTGAACTTTGCATTTTTCTACCAATTTCTATTGAATCTGTTTATTCTTAGGATAGATATGAGTACAGTGATATTCATAGAATATATAGATTTGGGAACAGTGATATTCATAGAATATGTAGATTTGGGAACAGTGACGTGTAAATACTTCCCTCTTCCTTCCCAATAAAATAAATTACAATCAAAAGTTTGTGTGTGTTTGAGAGTGAGGGTCATATGTGGGTATTATTTGCAGTAGTTTTGTCATTTCTAACAATACATGGGGAAACCCCCTCATATGTCTCTTGACACCAATAATGTTTGATTTGATTACAGTTGTAATTTCTAGAGCTTGATTTGATGTTTGCCTAAAATGTTTTTTCTTTGCTTGTCTTACAATGCTCCATGCATAAAACTCTGGCAACAGCCAATAAAAATTTTTATTTTTGAAATTGCAGTCTTTATATTATTTCAGTTCAAAATGCCGTCTGTAGTAGTTGTATTCTTCCTGTTTGTTTGTTGGATATTTATATATATATAAATGGTGTGTTTGTTTTATATATATGGTGTGTTGTTGCCATGTATTCTTCCTGTTTTTGTTTTATATATATGGTGGCCCGTCTGCCCAGCGTGTTGGACTATGAGTGACTATCCCTCTGTGTGTGCGGGTTCAATTCCGCAGGATGGTAGAAAAAGCCAGATTCCCAAGATTTACGGTGTTCGTGGGACCGAACCGAAGAGTTACGATGTCCATGGCACCGAGCCGAAGAACTGAAAAGCTCAAGTGCTTCTGGATCGGAAAAAAAATATATATATATGGTGTGTTGTTGCCATGTATTCTTCCTGTGTGTTTTATATATATGGTGTGTTTGTTTTATATAGTGTATGTTTTATATATATGGTGTGTTGTTGCCATATATTCTTCCTGTGTGTTTTTTTGTTATATATGGTGTATTGTTGTTGTGACAGTTTTGTAACACCATTTTATTACTCAGTATTTTGTTTATAAAATTAAAAATATCTCTTGCTTCAAATTGTTGATATTTATTGCAATGTGGTATTCCTTTTGTTTAAAATTTCTGGTTGTATTGCCAGGACTAATTACTTGAGTCAACGCAAACCTTTTTTTGGGGGTCATAAACAGTATTCTGGTAACCATAGAAACAGTATCTAAATGTGGAATAAATGAGTGTAAAGGCAATCCAGTGTTGTCTGTCTAGTTGAGATCCTGCAGGACTGAGAGCACTGCCCATCTTATTCCTCTGTTGTCTGTCTAGTTGAGATCCTGCAGTACTGAGAGCACTGCCCATCTTATTCCTCTGTTGTCTGTCTAGTTGAGATCCTGCAGTACTGAGAGCACTGCCCATCTTATTCCTCTGTTGTCTGTCTAGTTGAGATCCTGCAGTACTGAGAGCACTGCCCATCTTATTCCTCTGTTGTCTGTCTAGTTGAGATCTGCAGTACTGAGAGCACTGCCCATCTTATTCCTGTTGTTTGGAGCATTATCTATCATCATGCGCCATGGCTGGCTGCTATAGGTGATCATGGATCTCCACAAACATCTGTCCACATTGCTACCAGTTTGGATGTTGACACTCTTTCGTGCCATGAAGCCAGACTGTCCATCTTTTTATATATATGTCTTGTCTCCCATTGATTTTACCGGTTGTCACTATGTGTTCTAAACCTACTTTTCTCATTACATGCCGGACAAGTGATGGCTACCTCTTATGATTAGTTTTTCTCTGTATCATGACCTCTTTTAACACATCAACATGTCATTTTAGCATTCTATGGGATTCTTAGCATTCTCCTGTAAAACCACATCTCTGTGGCCTCCAAAGATTCTGCTCTGTATATTTATTGTGCATGACTTGTTGCATCTATATGTCAGTACTGGCTCTATATGTCAGTATCGGCTCCATATGTCAGTACTGGCTTTATATGTTAGTATCAGCTCCATGACGCACTGATAAACTGTCTTTCTTTGGTAATGGACAATGAGATTATATATTAGCTGCACCGTTGACTATATAGCTCTCTCAGCTGTTGTGTCAACTTCTCTAGTCAATACAATATGATACCTTGCTCAGCAGGTTTCATTTCTAGTTGAGATGATACCTTGCCCAGCAGGTTTCATTTCTAGTTGAGATGATACCTTGCCCAGCAGGTTTCATTTCTAGTTGAGATGATACTTTGCCCAGCAAGTTTCATTTCTAGTTGGGATGATACCTTGCCCAGCAGGTTTCATTTCTAGTTGGGATGATACCTTGCCCAGCAGGTTTCATTTCTAGTTGAGATGATACCTTGCCCAGCAGGTTTCATTTCTAGTTGAGATGATACCTTGCCCAGCAAGTTTCATTTCTAGTTGAGATGATACCTTGCCCAGCAAGTTTCATTTCTAGTTGAGATGATACCTTGCCCAGCAAGTTTCATTTCTAGTTGGGATGATACCTTGCCCAGCAAGTTTTATTTCTAGTTGAGATGATACCTTGCCCAGCAAGTTTCATTTCTAGTTGGGATGATACCTTGCCCAGCAAGTTTCATTTCTAGTTGAGATGATACCTTGCCCAGCAGGTTTCATTTCTAGTTGAGATGATACCTTGCCCAGCAGGTTTCATTTCTAGTTGAGATGATACCTTGCCCAGCAGGTTTCATTTCTAGTTGAGATGATACCTTGCCCAGCAAGTTTCATTTCTAGTTGAGATGATACCTTGCCCAGCAAGTTTCATTTCTAGTTGAGATGATACCTTGCCCAGCAAGTTTCATTTCTAGTTGAGATGATACCTTGCCCAGCAAGTTTCATTTCTAGTTGGGATGATACCTTGCCCAGCAAGTTTCATTTCTAGTTGAGATGATACCTTGCCCAGCAAGTTTCATTTCTAGTTGAGATGATACCTTGCCCAGCAAGTTTCATTTCTAGTTGGGATGATACCTTGCCCAGCAAGTTTTATTTCTAGTTGAGATGATACCTTGCCCAGCAAGTTTCATTTCTAGTTGGGATGATACCTTGCCCAGCAAGTTTCATTTCTAGTTGAGATGATACTTTGCCCAGCAGGTTTAATTTCTAGTTGAGATGATACCTTGCCCAGCAGGTTTAATTTCTAGTTGAGATGATACCTTGCCCAGCAGGTTTCATTTCTAGTTGAGATGATACCTTGCCCAGCAAGTTTCATTTCTAGTTGAGATGATACCTTGCCCAGCAAGTTTCATTTCTAGTTGAGATGATACCTTGCCCAGCAAGTTTCATTTCTAGTTGAGATGATACCTTGCCCAGCAAGTTTCATTTCTAGTTGGGATGATACCTTGCCCAGCAAGTTTTATTTCTAGTTGAGATGATACCTTGCCCAGCAAGTTTCATTTCTAGTTGAGATGATACCTTGCCCAGCAAGTTTCATTTCTAGTTGGGATGATACCTTGCCCAGCAGGTTTCATTTCTAGTTGGGATGATACCTTGCCCAGCAGGTTTCATTTCTAGTTCAGATGATACCTTGCCCAGCAGGTTTCATTTCTAGTTGAGATGATACCTTGCCCAGCAAGTTTCATTTCTAGTTGAGATGATACCTTGCCCAGCAAGTTTCATTTCTAGTTGAGATGATACCTTGCCCAGCAAGTTTCATTTCTAGTTGGGATGATACCTTGCCCAGCAGGTTTCATTTCTAGTTGAGATGACACCTTGCCCATCAAATTTCATTTCTAGTTGGAATGATACCTTGCCCAGCAGGTTTCATTTCTAGTTGGAAAAGATCCAGACAAATATCTATAGGCTTTTCAAGGGCTTATCATATCTCTTTTTCGCTAGAGAGGAAAGCGCTACCAATATCTCCATTGACAATCACCCATTAAAACAAGTAAAAGACTACATATCTAGGGAGCATTTTTTCAGCAAACGGAAGAATAACTGATGAAATCTAACACAGATGCAACAAAGCAAATCAAATGATAGGACCGCCGAGTGGTTACCGGGCCCAAATTTGGGGTGTAAAGAATAGAACCACTGTTACCTGCCATGCATGTCGTAAGAGGCGACTAAGGAGGTTTGGCTGAAATCGGATGCATGTGTCCTAAGCGTGTAGAAGTCTATGTGTTTAGGGCCTACCAAACCAATGTGCAACGTATACACGTTCTTGGCAAAGATCAAACATATCACAAAGAGTGATTAAAATTGGTCGAAAGAACGAACGCAAAGAAGAAAGAAATGATAGGACAAATGGCACCAATTTTAAAGTGCAAACATGTCACTATGAACACAAAAGAGCAATGTTCAACACAATCTTTCTCCCAACATTATGTTACCAGTGCCAAACCTGGATGCTGACATCAAATGATAGAAGAAAACTAGTCATGACAGAGATGAAATGTCTACGCAGAATGCTGGGGTAACAAGAAGAGACCGGTTGAGAAATGAAGACATCAGGAAAAAATGGGTACATCAGTACTGAACTTCATCAAGAAACAACAAATTAAATGGTTCGCCACATAAGCAGATTACCAACAGACAGTGCACCTCAAAGAGCAATGTTGCTCCCATACAATGGATACAAAGCAAACGGCAGACCACACAAAATATGGATCTCAGAGATAACAGCTTCTTATCCTGATGCTGTGAGGCAAAACAGGATGAGAGGAAGAAAAATTGTATCTCTCTTTATGTAGCGTGTCCTTTACAGAAAATCACTCTTATCACAGTTCAATTGAATTATCAATCAAGTGCCATGTCTGCCGGCATAGACATTCATGTCTCCCCACAACTCCCTCTGCTTGGTGCATGTAATCAGTTCTGACGTCGATCTTGTGTCGAACCATGTCAGGCCATCCAACATCTTCTCCCTCTGTCTTCGCGATCTCTCCTTCCCTGAATTTTACCTGTTGTCACCAAATGTTCTAAATCTTCTCTTTGCATTATATGTCCGAAGAACCTTGATTGTCTGATTCTTATTCTTTTGATAAGGTTTCTTTGTGTGCAGGCCTGATTTAAAGCCTCCTCATTTGTTTTCTTTGTTGTCCATGGAATTTTCAGCATTCTTCTGGTAAACCACATCTCTGTGGCTTCCAATGATCTTATTGATTGCTTGTTCATTGTCCATGATTCGCTGCCATACATAAGTATTGGTAATTGAATTATATTTATGTTTAAAATATGAAATAAATTTGATTTATACTCCTAATTTTTGTTGAAATGGCACCACAATTTAACTGACACTATAATATAATATTAAAAATGAATGTTACATGGGACACTATAAGGTCAAATCTTCTTCTTCACCTTTCAACTCCCAACGAGCACAGGTTTTCAACAAACTTCTTCCAGCTCTTTCTTCTAATTCTTTCCATATTTTACCTATCCTTTTAATATCAGCCTCCAGCTCTCTTCTCCATGTCTGTCTAGGTCTTCCCCTACTAATCTTTCCCTGTGGGTTCCAAAACAGTGCCTGTCTTGCAATGCTTTCGGTCAGTCTTCTCAATGTATGTCCTATCCATCGCCAGCATCTCTTCCTTAGCTCTTTCTCCACTGGTATCTGCTTAGTTCTTTCTCTTGAGTTTCTCATTCGTAATCTTATCATACCATCTCAGTTCCTCTATTCTATGTAAATATTCATTAATGAAGGTCTGTAGTTTTCTGGTGGTTTATTTTGTTGTCTTCCATGTTTCCAAGCCATAGAGCAGCACTGACTTTACAAAGGTAAATTATAAATGTCTATAAAGTTACAGAAAAATATCAGCTATCATTATCATCATCAATGTCCTATTGACAGTTTCAGCAGTTTATTTGAAGTAAATGACACCCCTACCATGAGTTGTTGGATAACAAAAGAGAAGATAACACAACAATCAAATACTAAATGCACACAACAATCAAATACTAAATACACACAACAATCAAATACTAAATGCACACAACAATCACCCAGAAATATGCATATAACACACAACCAGCAAAAGAATATATTAGTTATCTATTGTGTCTATTGTTAATATCAAGGAAGTGAACATGGCATATGAAGTGAACACATTATATAAAGCGAACATGGAATATGAAGTGAACACAGTATATGAAGCGAACGTACATATGAAGTAAACATGGCATATGCAACAAATTTATTATGATTATTTTTTGGATCCAGAAGCACTTGAGTTTTCAGCTCTTCGGCTCGGTGCCATGGACATCGTAACCCTTTGGTTCGGTGCCACGATAACCGTAAATCTGGATAACCTGTGGCTTTTTCTGCCAGCCCGCGGAATTGAACCACACTCACAGGGGGCTTGTCACTCATCGTCCAACGCGCTATGAACGCGCTATGAACACTCTGGGCAGGCGGGCATGCAATAAATTAAACATGCATGTAAAAACTGTGCACATCGAATGTGTTCAAGCAGAAACTGAAAAGTACAGGAAATAAAAAAAAATAAAAACACAAGTCCATTTATCTGTCTAACAATACTAAACAATGGAGGGATGGCAAGGCAAATTTTGTGTGTGGGTGACTAGACATGACTTAATAAAAGCTATACAGACCAGGTCAACTCAACACATCGTGGAGAAATAATACAAGCAATATGAACATGGTTAAACAATAAATAATTTGAATGAAAATAATACAGGCAGAATATGATAACCATGACAAAAACAACAAAAACATCATAATAGCTGGAGCATGTATTCATGAGAATCAAGCTATATATGTCAAGTACAGGCAGATATATTATGTCACCATGAACGCTAAAAGAGCATTGTTCAACACAATCTTTCTCCCCACATTATGCTATCAGTTCTAAACCTTGATGCTGACATTAAATGACAGAAGAAAACTAGTTACAACAGAGATGAAGTATCTCGCAGAATGCGGGAGTAACAAGAAGAGACCGGTTTAGAAATGAAGACATCAGGAAAAAAGTGGGTACAACATCAGTACTGAACTTTATCAAGAAGCAACAAATTCAATGGTTTGGCCACATAAACAGATTACCAACAAGTAGTGAGCCAAAGAAAGCAATGTTACTCCAATACAGTGGATACAAAGCAAAAGGCCAGCCACATTCTCCCAGTTCAACTTTCACATGAAAGATATTCCAGCTACAACTTCTCACATGAAAGATATTCCAGCTACAACTTCTCACATGAAAGATATTCCAGCTTCAACTTCTCATGAAACATATTCTAGCTCAACTTCTCACATGAAACATATTCCAGTTCCAACTTCTACATGAAACACATTCTAGCTACAACTTCTACATGAAACATATTCAGTGACATTATGACAGAAACAAATTACAACAGAAATATTCAGCACAATCCGAGTAACATAAGAAACTTTAAATGAAACATTCAGGAAAAATGACAACATTCAGTACTGAACTTCTTCAAGAAACAATTCAGTCAATTTCAATGGAACATTTGGCCACATAAACATATTCCATTACAACGTCTCATAAGACAATTCAGTCAACTTCTACTGAATACAGTGATAAATCAATAAAGCCAGCCACATATTCCAGTTCAACTTCTCACATGAAAGATATTCCAGCTACAACTTTCTCACATCCCATGAAAATATTCCAGCTACAACTTCTCACATGAAACATATTCCAGTTCCAACTTCTACATGAAACAATTCAGCTACAACTTCTCACATGAAACATATTCCAGTTACAACTTCTCACTGAAACATATTCCAGTTACAACTTCTCCCTGAAACATATTCCAGCTGCAACTTCTCTACATGAAACATATTCCAGCTACAATTCACATGAAACATATTCCAGTTACAACTTCACATGAAACATATTCCAGTTCAACTTCTCATGAAACATATTCAGCTCAACTTCTACATGAAACATATTCCAGCTACATCTTCACATGAAACATATTCTAGCTGCAACTTCTTACAAGAAACATATTCCAGTTGCAACCTCTCACATGAAACAATGTCAATTCAAATGTAACTGAATAAATAACATCATAAAATAATAATAATTCCTCTCGTACCGTTATACACGTTACATAGGGCCTGCAAGCAATTTCTCCATACCGCTCTATCCTGGGCAACTCGCTCAATCTCCTCCACGGAACTGAGACCGATATTTCCTGCCTCTCTCAGCAAAGTTTGTTTCAGGGTCTCCTTAGGTTGACCTCTCTTTCTTGAACCCTTTGCATCCCACTTCAATGCCTGCTTTGATATTCATTGATCATTTCTCCTCAAGGTGTGTCCAACATATCTCCATCTTCTCTTTCTTATAACAGTTGTCACTAGTGGTTGACCAGACATGTCTCTGATTTCATCACTTCTCCTGAATTCGTTCCATTTTATATTCATTATTTTTCGCAGACATCTATTTTCAAATGCATTCAACTTGCTTTCTATATCTTTAGTCATTTTCCAACTCTCGCTGGCATATGTTAGGATTGATACAACATAACTTGCAGTTCCATATTTTATTTAGACTTTTAAAAGCTGATGTTGCTTTGCCAATTCGTATCATAATTTCTTTTTAACATTTCCTGTGCAATCAAAATTGCTACCTAAATAGGTGAATAGAAGTGTTATTTTTATCATTTTAGATTCCAGTGTGATATCTGCATTACTTGCCATAGGTGTCTTCATTATATTTGTTTTTTCATAGCTTATCTGCAGTCCAACTTTTGATGCTATAGATGACAAGTTGTCTGTTTTTCTTTGCATATTTTGGTTGTTTCTACTTAACAAGGCAATATCATCTGCAAAATCCAAATCTTCTAGTTGACTATTTTCTACCCAATCTTTGCCAGTTTCACCCCTGCAACATTTTCGCATCACCCAGTCAATGGCCACTCCAAACAATAGCGGAGATAGAATACAGCCTTGCTTTACTCCGGTTTCAACCATAAACCAGTCAGTGTGTCCACATCAGTGTGAACTGCACATTGTGAACCCTCGTAGAGGCTCTTAATAATGTTTATTATTTTGTCTGGTATTCCATAGCATCTCAGAATATTCCACAAGGAGATTCTGTGTAGACTATCAAAGGCTTTTTTAAACATCATAAAAACAACATTATAAAAATTTGACTAGCTTGATTATAGTAGAACATAGGCTAAGATATACAGTAGAATTACTGGCCAACTTGTCCTAGATTAGAACATAGGCTAATACATACAGTAGAATTACTGGCCAACTTGTCCTAGATTAGAACATAGGCTAATACATACAGTAGAATTACTGGCCAACTTGTCCTAGATTAGAACATAGGCTAATATATACAGTAGAATTACTGGCCAACTTGTTCTAGATTAGAACATAGGCTAAGATATAAGATATACACAAATGATATAAATAAAATGGTAATTGAAGGTGACCATATATACATTTTGCTGGTTGAAGCAGGATTGACAATACAAGACTAATTGCTGGTTGAAGGAGGATTGACAATACAAGACTAATTGTTGGTTAAAGCAGGATTGACAAGACTAATTATTGGTTAAAGCAGGATTGACGATAGAAGACTAATTGCTGATTGAAGAAATTCCACTAAGATATTTGTTGAAAAGTCACAACAGACTTTTCTAGTTGATCACTAAGGTTGATGACTCATCACCATAAACAACATCAAACACTGAATGAATGAATGAATCTGCAAGAAATGATGATTGAATCAAAAATGGAATAACGCTTGTGCAATAAATAAACATGAAAACTCTGATTAGAAAATGACTAGATTTGATGAGATTTCTCAACTTAACATTTTATCATGTCTTCTTCAACTCTATGATATCTCTAGTCATGTGATCACACACTGTAGTAGTATCTGTAACATGTATATAATGTTCTAGCTACAGTGTTGTGTACAGGTATGTAATGTTCTATAGTTCGTTCCCAAATTTGTGATCATCTTTACCGATCGATATAAAATCACCCACTTGACATAAATTCTTGATTTTTCCATTTTTATATAGGTAACAGTGACAACGTTCTAAAAGTATTTTTTGCCCACCCAAACCTTTAGTTCTGTAAGATTTTATTATATGTTATTACTAAAATTACCGCGATGTTGATATGGTATAGTTATCAAAATTTTACAGTACGATTGTCAAGTTTGTCTATAACTAATCATTTCTGTGTTCCACATGCAATTCAGTGCTAGTCAAAATCAGGAATCCTGTGGAATTAATCAGTTCACAATGTTTTCTACCGACTGTCATTGGTGTATGTATGCAAAACTTACTTTCATTTATAGAAGTGGAAGGTATCATTTGTTCACTATGTCACCTTTCTTTTATAATATGTAATAGGGATACGCCTTTGCAAACATTCACCACCATTTTGTGTATTACTGTAAATTCTAAACTTTGGTTATCATTTTGTTGTGCTTATGCAAAATTATATAACAAAAAACGTTTTTGCATCAACCAATCTACCTACCAATTAGTTAAACATGAATTCGTAAGGTCGTGAGGTATATAAGACTGTATGCAAAAAATTACTTTTATCCATCAGGTAGATTTTGTACAAATTAAACCTTAGTGTGATCACGAATTTTGGAACAAACTATAGCTACGGTGTTGTGTACATGTATGTAATGCCCTAGCTACGGTGTTGTGTACAGAGATGTAAATAAGCAGTTGCAGTGACATTTACAATATTCAATATTCTCAAGAAGATGTGTGTACATATATATCACTTGTAACAATAACAGACCATGAATGTGTACAGTAAACACATCACATAGTATTCAACTGTCTCTCAAATAAATACTTGCCTCTTATGGCAAAGCAATGTCACCCTTGGTCTATTTGGTCTATTCATCCAGGTCTATTCACTTATTTATAATATCATCATCAAACACACACACGGTTCAAGATCGGAGAATGGCTAAACCCCACAATGGTCGTCTGTCTGTCCATCAACTAGAACTGTATGTGTCTGTCTATCCATCAACTAGAACTGTATGTGTCTGTCTGTCCATCAACAAGAACTGTATGTGTCTGTCTGTCCATCAACAAGAACTGTATGTGTCTGTCCGTACATCAACTAGAACTGTATGTGTCTGTCTGTACATCAACTAGAACTGTATGTGTCTGTCTGTACATCAACTAGAACTGTATGTGTTTGTCTGTCTGTCCATCAACTAGAACTGTATGTGTTTGTCTGTCTGTCCATCAACTAGAACTGTATGTGTCTGTCCATCAACTAGAACTGTATGTGTCTGTCCATCAAGTGGAGAGCTGTATGTGTCTGTTTGTCCATCAAGTGGAGAACTGTATGTGTCTGTCTGTCCATCAAGTGGAGAACTGTATGTGTCTGTCTGTCCATCAAGTGGAGAACTGTATGTGTCTGTCCATCAAGTGGAGAGCTGTATGTGTCTGTTTGTCCATCAAGTGGAGAAGTGTATATGTCTGTCTGTCTGTCCATCAAGTGGAGAACTGTATGTGTCTGTCCATCAAGTGGAGAGCTGTATGTGTTTGTCCATCAAGTGGAAAACTGTATGTGTCTGTCTGTCAAGTGAAGAACAATACATGTCTGTCCATCAACTGGAGAACTGTACTTGTCTGTCTGTCCATCAAGTGGAGAACAGTATGTGTCTGTATGTCCATCAACTAGAACTGTACGTGTCTGGCTGTCCATCAAGTGGAGAACTGTATGTGTCTGTCTGTCTGTCCATCAACTAGAACTGTATGTGTCTGTCTGTCTGTCCATCAACTAGAACTGTATGTGTCTGTCCATCAAGTGGAGAGCTGTATGTGTCTGTCTGTCCATCAAGTGGAGAACTGTATGTGTCTGTCTGTCCATCAACTAGAACTGTATGCGTCTGTCCATCAACTAGAACTATATGTGTCTGTCCGTCAACTAGAACTGTATGTGTCTGTCCATCAAGTGGGAGGCTGTATGTGTCTGTCTGTCCATCAAGTGGAGAACAGTATAAATATCAACTATTGAATTCTCCAATACTCTATCCAGTTTTGTCTAGATGAGACAATGGTTTACTTAGACTAGAACTTCTATATAAACCATCTCCTTGTCCACTAAGTCCCAGACCAGAGTCTCCATCACTGCCACTTGTGCGAAATTCATATCTGGGACAAGATGTCCATCGACACATTTGACCATTGCCAGCACTGGTGCTTGGGGTAGGAGATGACCGATAGTCAATGCTAAACTGTAACAGAGACAAACAAAACGGACAATATTATCAACATTGAAACATATTCATTTAGACACACAAGTATAATATCATATAAACTGTAACAGAGACAAACAAAACAGACAATATTATCAACATTGAAACATTCATTTAGACACACAAGAGTATAATATAATATAGACAGATAGTGAGTGTCTGTAGCTTAAGCGGTAGTGAGCTCGATCACAACCCCATGCGTACCTGGTTCAAACCCCATGGTGGGCAAGTTTGGAAGTAAGTTTGTTTCCGTGGGATTTTTACGAAAGGTAAAAATAGACCTTACCGTTCAGAAAAAAATGGCAAACTACTGAACGTATAAGTGGTTCCTAGAAAAATCAACGGCTCGTTTACTGTGGTTGATGGGTACGTCCTGTAAAGGATATGCCACGATTTTCACAATATAATAATTCCTCTCATTCCGTTATAAGTTACATAGAGCCTGCAAGCAATTTCTCCATACTGGGCAACTCGCGCAATCTCCTCGACCAATATTTCTTGCTTCTCTCAGCAAAGTTCATTTCAGGGTCTTTCTAGGTCGTCCTCTCTTTCTAGGTCGTCCTCTCTTTCTTGAACTCTTTTGCATTCCACTTCAATGCCTGCTTTGATATTCTTTGATCATTTCTTCTCAAGGTATATATCTCCATTTTCTCCTTAACTGCTGTTACTAGTGGTTGACCAGACATTTATCACTTCTCCTGAATTCATGCAATTTTGTTCAATATTTTTTGCAAACATCTATTTTCAAATGCATTCAACTTTCTATATTTCTAGTCATTTTCCAACTCTCGCTGGCATACGTTAGGATTGATACAACATTTGAATTGAAAATTCGTAATTTAGTTTAATACTATATAACTTGCAGTTCCATATTTTATTTAGACTTTTAAAAGCTGATGTTGCTTTGTCAATTCGTATCATAATTTCCTTTTTAACATTTCCTGTGCAATCAAAATTGCTACCTAAATAGGTGAACTGCTCTGTTATTTTTATCATTTTAGATTCCAGTGTGATATCTGCATTACTTCATTATATTTGTTTTTTCATAGCTTATCTGCAGTCAAACTTTTGATGCTATAGATGACAAGGCGTCTGTTTTTCTTTGCATATCTTGGTTGTCTCTACTTAACAAGGCAATATCACCTGCAAAATCCAAATTTGCAGGGTGGTTATTTTCTACCCAATCTTTGCCAGTTTCACCCCTGCAACATTTTCGCCTCACACAGTCAATGGCCACCCCAAACAACAGCGGACATAGAATACAGACTTGCTTTACTCCTGTTTCAACCATAAACCAGTCGCTGTGTCCACCATCAGTGTGAACTGCACACTGTGAACCATCATAGAGGCTCTTGATAATGTTTATTATTTTGTCTGGTATCCCATAGCATCTCAGAATATTCCACATCTGGTTTGTGCTTTTGAAAGTTCCACATCTGGGTTGTGCGATTGTTGGTCCGGTCACGTCCATGACAGCTATCTGGTTGATCCTGCCAGTAGTCAAATGCTTGTCTCAAAGATTAAGCCATGCATGTCTAAGTTCACACTGTCTCACAGTGAAACCGGAAATGGCTCATTAAATTAGTCAATGTTCCTTAGATGACATGATACTACTTGGATAACTGTGGCAATTCTGGAGCTAATACATGCTTATCAAGCTCCGACCCTCAAGGAAAGAACGCTTTTATTAGTTCAAAACCAATCACCGTTACCCTTCGCAGGGTGCGGCATCCCACTGGTGACTCTGGATAACTTTGTGCTGATCGCATGACCTCATGTGCAGGTGACGCATCTTTCAAATGTCTGCCCTATCAAATGTTGATGGTACGTGACATGCCTACCATGTTTGTAACAGGTAATAACAGGTAACGGGGAATCAGGGTTCGATTCCGGAGAGGGAGCATGAGAAACGGCTACCACATCCAAGGAAGGCAGCTGGCGTGCAACTTACCCACTCCTGCACGGGAGGTAGTGATAAAAAATAACAATACGGGACTCTTTTGAGGCCCCATAATTGGAATGAGTATATTTTAATCCCTTTAAAGAGGATCGAGGGCGAGTCTGGTGCCAGCAGCCGCGGTAATTCCAGCTCCAATAGCGTATATTAAAGTTGTTGCAGTTAAAAAGCTCGTTGTTGGATCTCAGGCACAGGTGGGCGGTCCAGCTCACGCCGGTTCACTGCCCATTGTCTCCTGCCCTACCGTCTGCCGGCTCTCTCCCATGGGTGCTCTTCAACTGAGCGTTCCGGGTGGCCGGTGCTTTTATTTGAAAAAAAAAATAATAGAGTGTTCAAAGCAGGCCTCAGCTGTCTGAATAATGGTGCCTGGAATAATGGAATAGGACCTTGGTTCTATTTTGTTGGGTTTTTGGAACCGGAGATAATGATCAACATGAACAAACGGGGCATTCGTATTGCGGAGTTAGAGGTAAAATTCTTGGATCGCAGCAAGATGAGCTATTGCGAAAGCATTTGTCAAGAATGTTTTCATAAATCAAGAACGAAAGTCAGAGGCGCCAAGACGATCAGATACCGTCGTCCGTACATGAGGCCAAGCGCAGAGAAACCTATTGGATAAAGTTGGCGAGCGCAAATTCTAAAGTTGCGTTTTAGTGCCTAACGAAACTGTCCTCCCTGGGACAACTGGGCAAGGTACTGTTGTATTAATAACCAACATCCCCAGAAAAATTGAGGTGGGTGATGTCTAAAGGGACTGCCCTCCCTGGAACAACTGGGCAAGGTACTGTTGCATTTACAACTAACATCCCTGGAAGAACTGAGGTGGGTGATGTTGGTGAGCGCAAAATTTCAGCTGCATTGCTAGCGCCGATTGAAACTACCTTCTAGAATATCTGTGCACAGTCCCAGTCCAGTGTTTCCGGAGACAGGAAAATGCAGAGTAAACACTTGCAAATTGCCAAGTGCAGACACACATCCCGAAACGGCTGAGAGTACTCCTACTCAGGATGAACTCACCGTGGATAGAAAGGTAAAGCCGATAATGCAAAGGCTTGGCCCAAACATTGACTAAGGGCAACGCTTTTCGGATGCCGATAATCCTACACAGAGTGAGATAATGTCCAAGCACCATGGCTCAAATCAGATAAATGCTACGGCAAAAAGATGATAGAAAGAGCGTAGATCCAGGCCAAAATATACGGCAGAATCGATCGTACCCTAGGGCTAGCTACCCGAGTAAATAAACAGCTGGTTGAAACCGAACACACCATCGAAGGATAAGCACCTGAGCTCCAAATGGTACTGAAGGTTTGTGAACATACACCAGTTCTTGGTGTTTGGCTGTTTATATATCACATTAGACTGATAAAAACGGCAGAAAAGAGCGGTCGAGAGAAGACGAAGGGGATTCCACAGGAGATTCTGTATAGGCTATCAAAGGCTTTTTTAAAATCTATGAAATTTAGTATGTCTATGAGATTTAGTTTAAGTTCTGCAAACTAAAAAATATTAAAGCAGGTCTACACTGGAGCAGTCAGGCCCATCATGGAATATGGCTCCAGCTCTTGGACAACAGCAGCCAAAATAAACACACAGAAACTAGACAAAGTGCAAAACATGGGCCTAAGAATAACTATGGGAGCAATAAAAAGCAGTCTTATCATAGAAATGGAAAAAACTGCAGACATCGAGCCTCTAGAACTCCGCAGAAAATATAAAACACCCAGTTTGAAAAGCTAGAGCGACTAAAATAACACCCTCCACACACTAAAGTCCAAGAGAAAATAAAAAACAGACGCGCAAGAAAAGTCCAAACCATCTTGGCCAGAGAATTCCACATGCAACATTCAGACATCTTAGAAACTGACCCAGAAATGTGGGAAGCCATAATACCAGAGCCATGGACAAGCTACCAAAACATGGCCCAAATACACCTAGAAGTCCCAGGAATAATCTCCAAAAAATACAAACAGAGACAGAGCAAAGAACCAGGTCACTCCTAATGCTACAAGATCAATATCCCACCAGCACATGGACATGCGCGTTCCCAGGTGGCTCAGCTATAGATGCTATCAGGAAGAGAGGCAGCAGAATCTACATCACACACCCCCAAGGAAACACAGGAACGCACTCTCTGGCAGCAGGAGAAACATGCACCAACTTTACAGCAGAGGCAACAGCCCTCCTTGCTGTCATACAGATTCTAAACGACCAGCAGGTGTCAGCCAAAAATATTGCAGTCTTTGGAGATTCAAGATCCGTATTCCAGGCCATCTCATGTCCTAAACAATACAAGCTCATTCAGGATATATGGAAAAAATCAGCATGCTGTCAAAAAAAATTTGAACTAATCTTACAGTGGATACCGGCACACTGTGGCATACCAGGAAATGAAAAGGCTGACAAACTTGCAAGGGCTGGATGGAGTCTAACACAACACCACCCAACACAAAGCTTTACAGAAGCAAAGACTCTCCTGAAACAATCCAGGAAAATGATCTGGAGAAAAACAAACGGAGGATACAACCCAGAGCCCGACAGTATAAATACACTAAACAGAAAAGCACAGAGCAGTCTTCAGACTCAGAATGGGACACCGCAGTTTCAGAGCACACCTACATAGAATGGGTCTCAGGTACTCTGCTGTTAGCACCTGTGGAGCACCTAAGCAGTTCCCAGAGCACATCCTGCAAGACTGCCCCAGTCTGAGTAGTGCGAGAATGGAGATCTGGCCAACAGAAACATCCCGACAAGACAAACTATGCAGGACCAGTGAAGACCTCAAGCGTACCACCCTGTTTATGACACATACGGGAGTAGTCGTATAGCAAAATTTGATTGCAAAAGAAGAAGTATAAGTTCTTTTGTAAGCATCATATACAAACATGTCTACATTATCCCAAGTTATGTTCATTGATACATGTAGCTATACAGAAGATTGAGAAGGATATGGTTTGCTCCTAGATGACACATTGTCTTTGTGGCCACTACATCTTCTCCAGTAATATACATTTTGTAAGATGAGAATATGGTAGCAGAATGTCTACAATCATGTCACATTTATGCAGAAGTTGCAAATAGTTATGGAACCAATACTCGTGTACTGTAGCATTCTGTTGTTGACTACCACAATCACATTAATAGTCATCATGTCAAGCTGTTTGATGTGGTGTTCATGCATTTCCATCAGACCCAAGGACAGACAGTATGTACTACATCATCCTAGTTAACAATGAAATCCATATAATGTTCTCCTCCTTCTCAGTTGTTGGCTAATATCATGAAGAATATTTATTACAAGTGCAGTACAAGCATGGGGTAACATGTGGACAAAAACAGTTACTATAAACATGTTACACACAACTTTCATGCACACTAGAGTTGACAAGCATGACTGAGTTGACAGGCATGACTGAGTAAACAAGCATGACTGAGTAGACAAGCATGACTGAGTAGACAAGCATGACTGTGTAGACAAGCATGACTGAGTTGACAAGCATGACTGAGTAGACAAGCATGACTGTGTAGACAAGCATGACTGAGTAGACAAGCATGACTGTGTAGACAAGCATGACTGAGTAGACAAGCATGACTGAGTTGACAAGCATGACTGAGTTGACAAGCATGACTGAGTAGACAAGCATGACTGAGTTGACAAGCATGACTGACTACACAAGCATGACTGACTACAAGCATGACAAACAAAGAGTATAACCTTTGTAGCGCAGACAAAGCATGTGGTCACCACTTTAGCGACAACATTCATCAAATTTTTGGTTTCTTGTATAGCACTGTCAACCTGGTCCAAGAAACAGAAGAAAACAGTACCATTTGATCAGCAATCTGCATTCATTTCAAGTCTACTTGTACATGTAGTACTGTCACATATCTACTTGTACATGTTGGTCTACTGTCACATATCAACTTGTACATGTACGTGTCACATATCAACTTGTACATGTCTACTGTCACATATCTACTTGTACATGTCTACTGTCACATATCTACTTGTACATGTCTACTGTCACATATCAACTTGTACATGTAGGTGTACTGTCACATATCACCTTGTACATGTAGGTGTACTGTCACATATCAACTTGTACATGTAGGTGTACTGTCACATATCTACTTTATATACAAACCTTATTGAAAGTTGCTGTCTTGCCAAATGTTGCTGATTTGAGTGTTGTCAGTAGCTGGTGACAGCATACAGGAACTCTGTCCAAATACATCAGGAGTTCCTCTTTCTGAGGCAGGTGGTACCTAGAGTAATTTAAATATATTTCAATCATAAATTTGCAGTACACATTGACAGTACACATTGGCAGTAGTCAGTACACAGTAAGCATGACTATGTAGATCACTGCTGCCTTCAGGGCTCTGTCATGTGTGGCTGAGCAACAGGTGACCCATACGATTATCATATCAGACTCGATGAATATGCTTCAAATGATTGAATCTGGAAGTATGCGTGTGGAATGGGTGGACATCATTCGGAGATCACATCTCAAGAAAATGACTTGGCTGTACACACCTGGACATGCTGGTGTACTGGGTAACGAGCGTGCTGGCTTTCTTGCAAACAATGCCCGACTCAAGCGGGCAGAAGTATGGACAGAGCCAATATCATCAATGGGGTACGCTCTCAATTATGTGACATCGGCAAGTCTCAGACACTAGAACGAGTTTGAGAATTAGGCATTGAGTTTGGACATGCCAGACAGTGTCGTCTTTGTGGTAGAGAGAGAAGATATAGTAATCAACTTCTCATGGGCACGGTGAGCAAATGGACTTTGGGATCGCTGCTGCAGTGGATGACAGAGCACGGATGGGAATGCACAATGTGCTATGACGTCGATCGCATAACATAACATAACTGTACACATTAGCAGTACACATTGCCAGTATACATTAACAGTTAAAAGCAAGCATGACAGCTTGAGTGAATATTGTGTAAACATTAACACAATACAATATTATCTTTACTGCTGGCACTTTGTACCTGGACATAGATTTGTCTGTTAATTTACAAGTTTTCACTGATGATTGACAGGCAAGAAACTAAGATTCAGTTCAGTTCTGCTGATCAAAATCTCCACATTTTGGATTCGTTTCTGTTGATCAAAATCCCCACATATTGGATCTGTTCTCTGATCAACATCCTCACATATTGGACAAGTCCATATCTGTTTCACCCCCCTCAATGCAGCAGCCATCATAATGTTCCTACACACACTGTACACAAGTAATGTTGCAGCATTTCTTCTCTCTCTACACTGTAGCAACAAGTTTGAGATGGTCGATCCCTTCACCGTAGTGGAGATTTTAACCTCTGAGATTGAATACTTACCATCTGTCCTATCTAATCTAACTCATTTTCCTCACATTTCCGAAAGACATTCATGAGAATGGCAACATATGTAATGTACTGTCCAAGTGAAGGTAAACAGAATAATTTCTTATACTGCAGCCCATCCCATCATTGGATGATAATTTCTAATACTACAGCTCATCCCATCATTGGATGATAATCTTCTTATGTACACAAGTCTAGACTGTTACAACTGGTATGTAGCCCAATCAGTTTTTGCTGTCACATATGCTGGACTGGCAATTAAAAATGGAAGTTTTACACATAAAAGTCAATGTCCAGCTAGAACCATACCAAGTCACTGTCCAGTAGAGACACATAAAGTCAATGTCCAGTTAGAGACACATAAAAGTCAATGTCAGCTAGAGACACATAAAGTCACTGTCCAGTTAGAGACACATAAAGTCACTGTCCAGTTAGAGATACATACCAGTCACTGTCCAGTTAGAGACATATAAAGTCACTGTCAGTTAGAGACACATACCAAGTCACTGTCCAGTTAGAGACATATACCAAGTCACTGTCCAGTTAGAGACACATACCAAGTCACTGTCCAGTTAGAGACACATACAAGTCACTGTCCAGTTGTAGAGAGTAGTTTGTTCCTTCTCCAAAGCACATACAGAGTTAGATCTATGTGATCGGTTTTTGCTCAGTTGCAGATCTTGATGTTTACATCCCAATAGTTACCTGGATGGTTCTTAAGTGGTCTTGGTCTTCAGTTTTTCCAACTGGTGACACATAAGGACTTGTCGTTATCTCTTGTCTGATCTGCTGACCTAAATATTTCGACGTTTCTTATAATATTTGATATGGGTTGTTGGTGGCACTTCACTGTGTTTTAGAAATCACCCATTTGACTTTAATAATTAGCATTTTCAAAGCTGTCCAGTTCATCAATTTTTGTTGATTCCCAACTTTCACACGAGGTCATGTACAGAATCACATGACCTAAATAATTTAACTTGTCATATACAAAGTCTTGAGATTGCCAGATATTGTTATCATGTGTCCAGTTAGAGACACATAAAAGTCACTGTCCAGCTAGAGACACATAAAGTCACTGTCAGTAGAGACACATACAAGTCACTGTCCAGCAGAGACATATAAAAGTCACTGTCCAGCTGAGACAAGTCACTGTCAGCTAGAATACATACCAAGTCACTGTCCAGCTAGAGAAAATAAAGTCAATGTCCAGTCAGAGACATATAAAAGTCACTGTCCAGTCAAAGACATTTAAAAGTCACTGCCCAGTCAAAGACATATAAAAGTCACTGCCCAGTCAAAGACATATAAAAGTCACTGTCCAGTCAAAGACATATAAAAGTCATTGTCCAGTCAAAGACATATAAAAGTGACTGTCGTCAAAGACATATAAAAGTACTGTCCAGACATATAAGTGACTTCAGTCAGACTATAATAGTCCCCGTCAGTCAAAGACATATAAAAGTGACTGTCCAGTCAAAGACATAAAAGTCACTGTCCAGTCAAAGACATATAAAGTACTGTCCAGTCAGACATATAAAAGTCACTGTCCAGTCAAAGACATATAAAAGTCACTGTCCAGTCAAAGACATATAAAAGTCACTGTCCAGTCAAAGACATATAAAAGTCACTGTCCAGTCAAAGACATATAAAAGTCACTGTCCAGTCAAAGACATATAAAAGTCCTGTCCAGTCAAAGACATATAAAGTCATTGTCCAGTCAAGACTTTAAGTCACTGTCAGTCAAACATTAAAAGTCACTGTCAGTCAAGACATATAAAGTCACTATCCATCAAAGACATAAGTCACTGTCAGTCAAGACACAAAAGATACGTCAGTAAGGACATATAAGTCACTGCAGTCAAGGACATATAAAAGTCACTCCCAGTCAAAGACTATAAGTCCTGTCATCAAAGACATATAAGTCATTGTCGGTCAAGACATAAAAGTGACTGTCGTCAGTATAAGTGCTGTGCAGTCAACATATAAGTGATGTCAGTCAGATATTAAGTCTGTCCAGTCAAGACATATAAGTACTGTCAGTAAGACATATAAGTCACGTCCAGTCAAGACATATAAGCGATCTTCAGTCAAAGACATAAAGTCACTTCAGTCAAAGCACATAAGTCACTGTCAGTCAATAAAGTGACTCAGTCAACATATAAGTCCTGTCAGTCAAGACATATAAAGTCACTGTCAGTCAAAGACATGTCTGTCAGTCAAGACATAAGTCCCCAGCAAAGACATAAAGCCTGTCCAGTCAAAGACATATAAAAGTGACTGTCCAGTCAAAGATATATAAAAGTCACTGTCCAGTCAAAGACATATAAAAGTCACTGTCCAGTCAAAGACATATAAAAGTGACTGTCCAGTCAAAGACACATAAAAAGATACTGTCCAGTCAAAGACATATAAAAGTCACTGTCCAGTCAAAGACATATAAAAGTCACTGTCCAGTCAAAGACATATAAAGTCACTGTCCAGTCAGACACATAAAGTGACTGCCAGTCAAAGACATATAAAAGTGACTGCTCAGTCAAAGACACATAAAAGTGACTGCTCAGTCAAAGACACATAAAAGTGACTGCTCAGTCAAAGACACTTCAGTCAAACCCATAAAATGCAGACTTAAAAGAGTAAACCGAATAAACCTATGAAAACTTATCTTGTATTACACAGACAGACAGACAGAGGGAGAGTGTGCCAGAAATATGTACACACAGTTTCAGTTTCAAATATCTTCATTGCACTCTGGACATGTCCATAGGTGCTCCCATCTCTTTCACAATATCTCCAACAGTTTAGCTGATGGGTGATTACTATGAAGAAATTTCTATGGTGCACTGTGTATATGAGAGCAGCAGTAGAATCTATTTGTGGATAGTGTGTCAGTAGATGTAACAAGTCAAGATGAAAGTCTTATCTTAAATAGAGGCAGTCTCAGTAAGTCATGGACAGCAGAAGAATCCATTTGTAGACTGTCTCAGTATATCATGGACAACAGGAGAATCTATTTGTAGACAAGATCTCAGTAAGTGTGGACTGAGAAGAATATTTGTAGACAAATGGACAGCAGAAGAATCTATTTGTAGACAGTCTCAGTACGTCATGGACAGCAAGTATTATATAATGCACTCACTTTCTGAGAAAAATGCTGTATAGTTGAGTATAATTTGTTGCCTTCTTGAGCAACAAACTGAGCTTGTACAAACAGATCATGTGTTGTCGAGTGGACCCTCTCCTCTTGTGAACAGGTACATACTAAATGCCATACTGGACATATTCTTGGCTCGTTTGACCACTGCATTATCTGGCTCTTCCCACTTGTCTGCTTCTGCCTCTGTCTCTGATGTGATGAGTTTCATCTCAAGCCCCAGTTTGGCTATCTTAGCTTGTTCCTGATGCAAATATAAGCATACATGTGTTAGTGTTAGCTGACGATATATACGTGTGTGTATGTGTCCGTATGTGATAGCTCAGATATACATGTGTGTGTGTGTGATCAAGCCCAGTTTGTTTCTTAGCTTGTTCCAGATACAAACAAAGCATACATGTGCTATCTGACGATATGATGTGTGTGTGTGTGTGTGATCAAGCCCCAGTTTGGTTTTCTTAGCTTGTTCCAGATACAAACATAAGCATACATGTGTTATCTGACGATATATGTGTGTGTGTGATCAAGCCCCAGTTTGGCTATCTTAGCTTGTTCCTGGTGCAAACATAAGCATACATGTGTTATCTGATGATATATGTATGTGTGGTTGCATGCCAGTTATATGTGCGTTAGTACAAGTGTGTGTATTGTCTGTATGGCTAGCTTTATTGTATCTCTAATGCTGTTTAGATATTCTATATACACTCCTGCTGCTCACAGTTTTATTCCATCCTGTCGCCAGTGGTTACGGGCCCAAATTTGGGGTGTAAAGAATAGAACCACTGTTACCTGCACATGTTAAGCGACTTAGGAGGTTTGGCTGAAATCGGATGCGCATGTCCTAAACGTGCAGAAGTCTATGCGTTTAGGGCCTACCAAACCAATGTGGTGCACCACAGAGAGGCTCTAAGTCACCCAGCCTCAACTGGGTACCAGACATGCTCTGGGAAAGAAAGGCGGCCGGCGTGATGCTGACCACATCACCCATCGTGTGTCGATGGTCAATGAAAAATACAGGCCTAACACTGTATTGCCCTATAACCACAAGGTATGAAAGGGTTCCTTTACTTACAAACCAATGTGCAACGTATACACGTTCTTGGCAATGATCAAACATATTACAAAGCGTGATTAAAATTGGTGAAAACGACAAGAAAGATTCCATCCTGTGCTGACCAGTCCATGTATGCTCTGACCAGTCCATGTTTGCTCTGACCAGTCCATGATCTGACAGTCCATGTGCACTCATCAGTCCATGTACTCTGACAGTCCATGTAGCTCTGACCAGTCCATGTATGCTCTGATCAGTCCATGTAGCTCTGACCAGTCCGTGTTTGCTCTGACCAGTCATGAAGCTCTACCAGTCCATGTATGCTCTGACCAGTCCATGTAAGCTTGACCAGTCCATGTATGCTCTGCCAGTACATTGAAGCTCTGACCAGTCCATGTAAGCTCTGACCAGTACATTTATGCTCTGACCAGTACATGTATGCTCTGACCAGTACATGTATGCTCTGACCAGTACATGTATGCTCTGACACAAGAGATCTTGAGAGTATTCTTTGTTCAGGAAATTGAGAGTAACTGTTCTAAGTTTCAAGTTCTTCTCTTCATCAGTGTCAGCCATTGCAGTCAGCGTGAAGCCACCATGCAATGAATACCATCTCAATGTGGGATACCATCTCAGTGT